>JAVXUP010000107.1:0-567500 GCA_033070095.1 Escallonia herrerae
GCTTCCGTATAGGTCATTGGATCATTGTCAACGTTAAGGATAATAGGAGTCTGATTTAATACTATTTCTCGACTTCTTTCAACTAGGAAAACTATAGAATCAAGTGAGATAAAATCTTTACCTAAATCTTTTCTTTTCCTATGTCTTTGACTCCTCCTAGGCTCCTTACTAGAAACCATTGAATCATCTACGTCAAAATTTGGTTCAGTTCTTAAATTAGATACTAAATATGATTTAGAACTTTCACCTTTAAAATCTGAGATGAACTTACATTCAAAGAATGTTACATCTCTAGATTCAACTATCTCAATCAAATGATTTAAAGCATGGTATTTGGTACTACATTTAAGTAATTAGGCTTATGATACGTAAAGCATACTTAAAAACTTATCAAATGATTTAAAGCGTGGTATTTGATACACGGAGATACGTAAACTATAAGTTACCAAAGTGGACTCCTGTGCACTTTCACTAAAAATTTTAATCTTATCAAGTATCAAAATAAAAGTGGGGAAAAAAAAGAGAAGAAGAAGAAGCTTAAATAACTATTTGACATGCAAGACAACATTTGTAGAGCGTGCTATAATATTAATGAGCCATAGAACAATAATAAAAATGATCGTACGTGCCAATATTTTTTTCTTTTTTCTAAGCGATCGTACGTGCCAATGACTTCAAGACAGATGCAACATCTCAACCACGCGGTGTTCACATCCATCTAAAAAGTGGGTCCAAGCGATACAAATCATAATCAAATAAGAGCGCTTACGAGATTCCAAAAAGAATTGGGGTCAAAAATACGAAATACGTTAAATACAAAAAAGTTGTACCCTCTGCATACCTTGTTGTACATGCCGCTTTGCGTCCAGCAAATCCGTTGCCTAACTGCACATATAAACATCAGAATCCAAACCGGCTTTGCACTTTGTCACTGTAATCAAAATGGCAACCTTCTTCAAGCTACTGCTCTTGCCAGTTTTCTTAGCCCTAATGTTCACCAAAGCCGCTGCAGGCTCCAAAATTCCCGGCGAAGAAGATCGCCTTCCAAAACCAAGGCCTTCCGAGTCGTCGCCGACGATTCAACTCGGCCAACTCAACTCGATGATCGCCCTTCTAGGTTCCTCCGTCTCCGTATCTCTACATTTCGATAACTGGATAACTCTACTGGCACTCTCGTTGTGGCTAATGACACTCCTGGCCCCTGGTGCAGTTAATTTCTGCACCAGGTACATTTGCCTGTAGCTGCATTGGGGATGCCATCAGCCAAAATGGGATTGCCAATAGCATCTACCGCAATAATTTTATCATCCTTTCGCAGGGAAAAAAAAATTCAGGTTAAGAGAGACTCGAGTGATCGAAATTTTGTTTAACGGAATTCAGAAAATTTAAGATTACAGTTAATTTGGAGAATCTCAACATCGTAATATTTTTGAACTTCAATTTGCGCAGCTTGAATTTGCTAGCGGCACTCCCGGTGGAGTCATTTTACGAATGTTGTACTTTATGCGGAGATGCTTGTAGTTTATGCGTAGGAGTGCCGTAATCCAGAAACCGAGTCGTAATACAACTACAGTGTCACAAAATTTCTGTTTTTTGACTTGTCAAATAGTACATATTAACTGATTCAATTACCAATCGAGCGGAAAAAACAATATTTGCGTTGTTAAGATAAAGTGGTTGAAAGGTCAGGCGTACTCGCGTTTCGCAGTTTAAAGATTTAGGTAATCTTATGAAGGTAGGAGAATTTAAAGCCACTAAAACGTAATTTTAATCTTCAGGTTTAGCCTTATGATGTTGTAGTGTTATTCAGGGCACGCAGATGGTAGAAAGCCGGTGCTATTGTAGTAAAACTTCTGGTAAAGAGATTCTTAGGATTTTTGTTTGGTTAAGGTTCAAAGTGAACATACAATTCAAGCTTCTATATCATGTATTAACCGAAAAGCTATACCTTCGTAGCAGTCATTTGGGGCTTCCAAGAAGAGGTGTAATTGAATGGGACCTAAAAATGAGTAGTTTTTTAGGAATCTCCCTATCTATTGGCGGTTCCCATCAGTTTTTGTCAATACGAGTGAAGTATTGACGTATCTCTTACAAAAGGCTGCACGGAGGACCACTTACAAGTTATACAGAACATTCATTTGGTTTCTTTTTTTTTCCCCCCCGGTTTGGTATTTTGTTTAGTCTTCTAAATTAATCAGATGCTGGAGAGTAGATGTTTCAAAGAGTGTATGGTTACATGGATGACAATTTTTATCCACGAATTTGCTCTGATTTTTGTTGACTAGCCAGGACCACTAGATGCTAGCTATGCCTCGGACAAATCTAAGAAAATGCTTTTATTGGAGACATATTATACCCACATTCATCGGATACTGTTCGACACACGTTGAACCCTCATAAATTGTTCTTATAGCAAGAGCTGGCACTCCTGAAACGACCGATCGTTCTAGGACACGTGTTGCCACTCTTTATAACGTGCTTGGCACGTCATTGACTGTGCATACTTTTGACGCAAAGCCTTAGGTCACTCATTACCTTTTGGCACTTGCCAGTATCTCGTGAATGTCTTGTGGAAACTCTAAGGAACTTATTGGTGATGCTGATTTGGGAAAACGGAGTGACTCCCTTCCTACTATGTTCATATGTTACATAATCAAAGTTATTATTTGATTGTTAAGATTTGTGCCTTCGGATGTAAGTCATTTAACAATTAATAAAGAGGCATTTAATTGTCAGTGATGCATAGAATTTGGCTAGTGAATTAATTGTTTTGACTGCATATTTTGTGTTGGTGTTTTTTCTTTTCCTTCTCATTTTATGGTCAAAGAATCCATAGTTGATGAGAGAACCCGAGAATTGAAGAGCGTGGATGACAATATCAAGCGGTTGGAGAAGATGATTCAAGGGAAGTCAACTTGTTTGGCTTCATTTCAGAGAGAAATACAATCCCTCCAGGTGAGTAGCTAGTATGGCTCTGAAGTCTTGAAAAATCAATTAGTTTGGGCACCAGATCCTTGGATTGGTTACCCATCTGATAAGTAAAAAAAAGTTTAATCTTCACTAGTCTGTTGCACCAATACTATTGTGTTACTTGATAAATCTTGGCATGATCTGCTGTAGAATTGTGTCCCTAACGATATTCTGGATAACAGAAGTTTTTCTTTTTCCTTTTTTCGCTCTTTTCCTCCTTTTGATTTGAGTTTTCCATTTTTAAAATAGCATTAGTTTGTTTTTCATTTCATAAGGAAAACTTGCGTTGGCTTAGTTCATTCATTTTTGTCCTTTCTGGTAATTATGCATGTCTCTCTATGTACTTTGAGCAGATTAGTTTTAGAAATTGCACCAATCTTGTTTTGTCCGGATAAATGGAATTAGGAAAGAGGATCTTTAGATTCTAAGGAGCTGGTGGGTAAGGCTCATGCGCGAGCTGGTGAACTTGAAGACCAGGTATTTTCTCTGAGGTTGCTTTAGTAAATAATCTTTGTAAGTGCTATATTTCTCTGATTGTAAAGTGATTGACAGGTTAACAATCTTAAAAAGGAAATTGAAAGGCAAGTGAAGAACAAAGAGGCACTAGAATTCAGAGCAAACAACGCTGAGAAAGAAATCCAGGAACTAAACACGAGACTTGGAAATGTAAGTTTCGCACATGCTTCTGTTTCTTTCAAATGTTGATGAAATAGTAATAATGGGTTTTGGTTGTTTCTGCTGTCATTCAGTCACCTTTTGGTTATTCAATCACAGTCTTTTCCCTTTTGGTTTCAACATTTAATTTGTGGAGCGTAGGACCATTATCTAGTACTGTCTATTCTGTGTGATGAGAGTTCTGTTAGACAAAGAATAAAACATTTCACTTTCAAGTTATCAATGAAATGTTATACGCTGTCCAGGACCCAAGCTCTTATTTTTGGAGTTACCTTTATAGATAATATCGCTTGTCAATTTTGTTATACATATGAGATTGTTATATTCTGGAATACAACACAAGATTTAAGCATTTAATTGAAAGTGGCCAAATAACTTGATTCCGTCGGTTACTTAGTTCACATTTGAGCAGCTTTTTTAATTTCTTTATATTTTAACCTTATTATTGATAAATAGTTATTTTATTCACAAAGAGTCAAATTTGGAGTGGAACATTGTTAGAAGATTTAAAAGTTACATGCAGCCATAAACACAAAACCTTTTGTGTCCTACAGACTTCTAGTTCAACAATAGTTTACCTAGACACCCTGGGACGAAATGGACTATCGATCTTTGATAGTTTTCCTCGAGACTCGAGTCAAAAGTACTGATCGTATCCACATAGAATCTATATATTCTCAAAAAAATTGCCTCTTTCTCCCCCTCCAAGTGGGCCAAATAAGACAAAAAGGAGCTAAGGTCATACCTCCCCAAAGTGTAAATCTACTCGAAGATCATACAATTTATTTGAGAACCTCAGGATAACCGACTGAAGCCAAAACAAATGACCAGACTAGTAAAGGCCTTGGTCTATCTCAAGGTAGAAGCAAATGATCTCTGTCATCTTCAAAAAGCTTTCTGAGTAAAGTAACAACTAATGCCCTTGCAATTGGATGATAGTCAAACTATTTCCCGATCCCTGTAGGCTTCACAGAAGCCCTCTGGAATGCACCTTATGAGTAACCTCCATAATCATTCATACAGACTCTAGCTCCTAGCCCAGAAAGTCCCTCTTGAGTGATGTTATTCTTCTTTTCAACGTAATCTACCAACTTGGCAGCTGTCAGCAGCCACATAATTAGGTAAACTGGGCATATGATATATTAAAGACATCTCATGTGTTTGGCATGGCCACATTCTTTTACGAAGTGGAGGTGTTTTCTACTCAACCCTCTACATTAGTTTCTGTTGACCACGGGACCAAATGCTAATGCGTCATAATGTCTTGGATTCCTCATGGACGTGCATTCGACCCGATTACATTTTTCAGTAGATGTTATCCTCGTTTAGGTTTGACCTGATTTGTATCATGAGTATACAAGGCATTTAGGATATCGTGTTTTTATCACATTATCCTTTTTTGTGATGGCTTCAGAGCACAGTTTTACGGGAGTTCTTTTCTTCTTCATCTGTGTGATTATCAATGGATCTTGGCAAAGCCAAACATTGTTATGGTATGTCATGATTGCAATTGAGTGTTGTATGAAGCATCTATATGTTTGGTTAGATTCAGGGATTTGCTGTTACATAATGTGCCCTCATGCAGGACAAGATATCGGCTGACTGTCAAAGTTAGCATGATAGTTGCAGGGTAGCTTTTGGCACATTATGATGATGCCGTCTAAGTTATTTTTGTAGTTGGATGGGGGTAGTAGAACTTATCAGTTGAAGAGAGCAGTAATTGCAGGCCTCATTCTGTTTTAAGGCTGTATGTGGTTTTCCCAAAGCCCTAATAGGCCCAAGTTCTGAGATTGAATCCCAAAATGAACTGGAACCATTTGGAGGATTTCCGGCTGATCTTTGTCTGACTTTATGAATCTTATCTGATTCATAATGTTTCAGATCTGACTACTGATTTTCTGCAATATCAGATTTGCACATGTTAAAATCCTTCATTATTTCAGCTGGCCGATATGATGCAGAAAAATCCCCTTAATACCAGCCCTTAGTTGCTTTACTTCTGATCTTTGGCTAATTTATGACTGTAATTTTTTCGAAAATGAATCAGATCTGGCTGCTGATTTTCTTCTGTGTCAGATTTGCACATAGTAAAATCCTTAATGATTTCAGCTGGCTGAACTGATCCAGACAAATTCCCTTGGTTCCAGCCCTTAGTAGCTTCGTGTTTGCTCTAGTTTACCTATATGACTGATGTACTAGCTTTGTTATAGGAGAATTGAGGATAATTAGAAATTTACAGCTTGTGCACAGTCTGATGCATCTTCTCTTGAGTCCGATCCTCAAGAACCCTTGGTGCAATGCCTAGGTACTTTTGTACGTGAAATGCCGAGGTTTTGTTTCTTGTCTATTTATCTTAGGCTGTTTCAGTTTCTGAACTTCAGCCTTCTATGAGAAAACCTGAACTCCCCTAAACTGTAACAGCCCTGCCCTTTAATCCACAGACCACTAATCCCTTCTAAGTCCCTAAAGTCTACATAATCTGGCCCTTAAAGCTCTCTTGCCTTCTGCTGCGTCCTGCATTAAGAAGCTTCTAAGCTTACAGAGTTATGAAGTACAAGAAGGGACATTATAAGCAATTATAGAGGGGAATTTGTACTCCGTAACTGGCATGATCAATAAAGTGCTTCATTACAGGTTCTCTTTTGGGAGAGAAGTAGCTGCTGAAGGCAACAAGCAACAATATTTTTTGGGGCAATGGTGATAATTTAGAGGGCACGAGCCAAGGGGGAAAGATTAGAGGGATGTTGCATGATATGAACAGTAACCCTTGAAGTGCAACACTGTTAACATATTGAACGGGTTAAAATTTTTTTAATAGGAAGTGATATTTGAGCTCAACTTTTAGCATTTGAGCTCCACAAGTATCACTCCGACCTAAAGTAGTTATTAAAGAAGAATCCACTGCTGTTGTCAAAGTAGCCTTGTGTAGGTTCCTCCTCAAAGATAACAGTTTTTTTTTCTTTTTGAGGGCGAGGTGGGGGTGGGTGGGTAGCGTGTTCAACTTGTCTATGCCTGTTTGGTTGGCCATCTCTGTTCTAGTATGTACTCATGATAAAATTTCTTAAATTGAGATTGTAAATTGTGTTTTTTGTATGACTACTTGACTTTAATATATGTGAGAATAACCAAGCTCGTGAATTATGGCTTGCGGTCCATTCAGTTCAGCATAAGGGACATCTATTGCGTAAAGTGGAGATATTTTGCACTTCGTCTCTTACAGTGTATTTTAACTTGCGGTCCTTTTTAATGTTTCAATTGAACTAACATGGCAGAAGTGATAGCTTCTTTTGTGGTTATAAGTTATGTTTGTTACTTATTGAACAGCACGCTGTGTTGTTATGGATATACTTCAGCTGTTTTAACTTTTGGGTTCTATGTTGTCTTGTTTTCCCCTCCAGGCGATGGAAAAGAAAGCTCAAATTCAGAAGTGGGTGCAGCCTCGTGTTGATACGTTAAAAGTGGTAAGTAATTCAACAAGATTCCTTCTTGTTCTCAAGATGATATAGTTTTGCGTTTCTTCTCTAGCTATAGCTGAAGATATTACTCACTGATCTGGTGCTTTTTGTTTTTATTGAATTGTTTGAGACGTTATAGTTGCAATTGAAAATACTTTTCTGTGGTCCTTGTCTAAGTATATTCTTTCTTATGCGTGCGGAAGATGAATTTTTTTGGTGTTGGAGGTTGTGCCATTACCTTTTTGGTTGGTAGTTCATGTTTGAAACAAAACAGTGTCTTTGTTTGTTGATTCATTTAGCATAATATGTGGCATACTGACTTCTTCATTAACTAGTTTCTTTCATTTCTTTGTTTTGTTAAAGAAGCGGATCCGAATTTTCAAGGAACACTGGTTTGCATTTGTAACTATTTGTGGACCAAAAGTGCAATGGCTTGCTGCTAAAACAGTCGAAGTTTATAATGCATCCAAGGATATCATACGCCCTCTTTTTCTCAAAGTGCAAATGCTGGCGGTTCCGTACATACAGGTTAATATCACTTAGGTCAATCATTTTTATTTATTCAACCTGCTGCATATCATGTATCCTGTTGACCTTTCATATGCTGCCAGGAAGCTAAGAAGTTCATAAAGCCTCTGGTTGCTATACCACTTGTCTTCTTGAAGCCCTATACCCAGAATGTATTCCGTGTTTCTAAAAAATCCATTAAGACTGCCACCAAATATTATCGTCAGGTACAAGTTTCCTCCTACATCTTTTGACTGTGTATTTACCAAATTTAGTGTTTCTTTTACCATCTAGCAATGTACTTTCCAGCTTGTGGGGATATCCGTCATTGACTCCAATATCATTTTGAAGAAAGACATTTGGAGTGTAATTGTTGGAGATAGAGGGTTACTCAAACTCACACACTCACAAACTAAGAAAAGGACATGGAGAGATCTTGAAGAAAAGACACAATGGCAGTTACAAATTCATCTCTCTACCTCTTACCCCTTTCTTACACCTTACTAGATGACTAGATTAATTGGCTTTCTACGGTACTACTTACGTAACTCCTAAACATGTAAGAACACCACCACTCATCCACTATTTGACACAATTATTAATCCATGACTACCAGTAGCACATAATACTAATAGACCAGTAACATATGCACTATAAACAGAATAAATAATGACACGTCAACACAACACTAACTCATCGTCTTACTAAAACAAAATAAGTGATGTTTATTTTATAAACTCCCCTTTGAACTTGATTTTTGACTCAAAGAATTCTGCATCATCAGGGGGCTCCGTAAGTGCCAAATGTGGTCTTAATCTCCAATCCCATCAATAGCAATAATGTTCGTTGCTATCTCTTTTGAAGTGTAACGCATGTGAAACATCTTCATATTGCACATCTGACATTTCTTATTACTTGTGTGCATATTGAACCTTGAATTTTATCTTGGGACATTTCTTACAGCCCTCCCGATCAAAGAATGTCTCCATGTTCACTCAACCGGTATCATTCAACAAATTCACCACACCAAGTTGAAAATAACGTATTTGGCTTTTCACAAACTCATTTTCCTTCGCATGCAAGAAAAGACAACTCAGTAAGATGATTTTTAATGAAATAAGTTTTCAAACATCATCCTTTATTCTTAGCTATGAAATTATTAATCATCATTTCTCCTTCATATTTACAGAGGCCTTATTATGAAAGTAACCCAACAATATCTTCTTCTGTCAAAGAAAAATTAAAAGTCATACCTGAGTTGTTCACATTCTGACCTTCGTGAACTTTTACCTCTTTATAAATGCTCTAATCCTCTATTTTTCGTCATTTTGAGCATTTTCATTACCATTTGTGTTCTTGCTCTCCTCCATATTTTCAAATGGTTCTTCTCCATTTGTTATCTCTTTATTCTCATTGGCTTCAAAGCTTTGAACTCTTCTTCATCCTTTGTCTCTTCAATTTCCTTGTATCCAGAAGTGTGGAATTCGTTTTCATACTCCATTGGAGATTCTTCCACGAGACTTTCACAATCTTCATTTTTGAATTCTTCTTCTTCCCAGCTTTGTACCTAATGCTTGGTGGATAAGAAGTCACGTAAACGGTTGGAAGCAATGACCTCGATCATTTACCAAACTTGGAGATCTTGAATCTCCAATGCACATCCAAATTTGTTAATGGACGGCCTTTTGCAACACTCAGAGTACCTTTTCGTCCTTCTTTTTTCGAACCTCTTCAACAAGCTACTATGTGGTTCTTCACCGACCACATCCCACAACTCACAAGATCTGAAATGCAATGAAAGGGCACTTTTCATTTTCACATAATTTGAGAACATAATTTCTCGCACCAAATATCCATTTTGGGTAATTTTTCAAAACCGTAGGGATTCTGACAAACTGACATCCACTAGGATCGTTGTGCCTCTGATAACATGGGGAGATCTTGAACAGAAGACACAATAGCACTTACAAATTCATCTCTCTGCCTTTTTCCCCTTTCTTACACGTAACTAGATGAATAAGGTACTTGGCTTTTTATAGTACAACTATATAACTCCTAAACCACTCAACCATTATTTGATTACTAATCCATTACTTCCACTAGCATATGATACTAATAGAATAGTAACATATGCACCACTAAGGCACTAACACAACAATGATGACCCACCAACACAACAGAGCTCATCATCTTACTAAAAGAAAACAAATGATGTTTATTTTCCGACAGTTAAAGTCGTAATGATTCCCTTTCGAGGCATTATTCACTGTAATTTTCTTGGGTTTGCCTACCTTGGTGCCTTTGTGTTTACTGATTAATTCGAAAAAAAATTGATTTTATTTTGGTTGGTCCATCTATGTGTTATCTTATCTTTGATACTAAATTTGCTTTATGATGCAAAACTGGAAGATCTTGTTCATTAACTTCCGTAGCGGATATGGTCATGAAGTTAGAAGTTCGGAAAAGATGCACACAGAGAAAAAGGAAATTAGCTAGAGAAAGATGAAGTTAGCTATTATGTTCACCCTGGTGTAAGTGCTCAGTGCTCACTTTCGATGTGGGTCCTATCACTAGAGAGTAAGGCAACAATTAAGTCGAAGATGATTCCCATGTTATGAGTAAGCATACAGTGTGTTTTATGGGCTAGATTCGTTCTTAACAGAACAGCAACTGATAAACGAGTTTATGATGAAAAACCAGCAACTGATAAATGAGTTTTTGATGCAACCCAGCAACTGATAAATTTTGCATGATTCTTTCTCAAAAATACGAAGTTCACGCTACAGTGTCTTATGAAGCAACAGTGTTCATCCTGGTTGTTATACATATCATGCAGGCATGATCATGCCTGCGTGATATGTATATATCTTTCTATTTCCTCTTTGCAGCAGTCATATAGCTTTTTTCTAGAGCTTCATAACTAAACTGATGTTACCTGCAACTGTGAAGGTCCAAGTTAACAATCATCAAATGCTCAATAGCCACGAGTTTACCAAATTTCTTGTGCACGGTCAGCTGGTGTGGTTTATGGTACGCATAAAAATTCGTATGGTATTGTACATGCGGTTCTTTATTTTGTCTTTCTTGTAGAATTAATGTCGATAAAAATGATGCTGGTAACTCAGTTGATCATTCTTTTATTTTTTAAATTGATGTAGTCTTTTGCTTTATTGGTGCTGGCGGTGTTCCCTCTCCTTGGCAAATTTTCTGCCATTTTCTGGTCAGTTATTATCCATCTTAAACCTCTTGCTTTAAAAATGATTCTAATTTCATCTTGTTTCCATAATGCATTGGAACCGGTCTTTACATTTTAAATGTTTATTTCAAGATTGTAATACATGATTGGTTTTTGGCTTTTACAATAAGAAACCACAGAAGGGTGCTCATAGTTCCCTGAGCCACTCATGACATAACAAGTGAACTTTCCACGAGATACTTTCATATTAACTTCAAGGTAACACCTAATGAAGGTCACGCCCCCAAAATGGAAGCCGTGACTATAATCAACTTTCCTGATATACTGCTATAATGCTAGTGATAACGGTATATACAGAGCAACTAAATGCTCTAAAACAAAATATCTCCATAAAACAAAAATCTAATACAATCCACTCTCTTAATAGTCCCTTACAAAACAATCTACTAAACGCAGCAGCTAAAACAAATTATACCAAGTCAATTTAATCAAATTACCCTCATCCAGGTAAAGTTCTCAAATTAAAACTACAAAGTTTAACGAACTAAAACAAAAGGCTCAAAAGTCCATCACTGTCATAAGAATCTTTAATCACTTCCTTCACCTATGGCAAGGGGCAAGGTAGAGTAAAAGGGTGAGCTCGAATAGCCTAGTAAGGTACCAAAAACGACAAGACATCAAAGCAAAACTAACAGAATTGAACGAGAATACTGGACGGAACTGAGTAAATCATATCTTACTATCAAATACCGAAGCAAACGTAATCAAGCATTTAACCCAAAACACATATATATAATATGTCGGGTACAATACAAAACACACGATGACTATGTTGGTCGTCATAAGACCCAAATGTTGAACCAAGTGTACAGACATCAAACGTGTGCTACCGGTAGCGTGCTAGCCATAATTGTTTCCATAATGCATTGGAACCGGTCTTTACATTTTAAATGTTTATTTCAAAATTGTAATACATGATTGGTTTCTGGCTTTTACAAGAAGAAACCACAGAAGGGTGCTCATAGTTCCCAGAGCCACTCATGACATAACAAGTGAACTTTCCACGAGATACTTTCATATTAACTTCAAGGTAACACCTAATGACGGTCACGCCCCCAAAATGGAAGCCGTGACTATAATCAAATTTCCTGATATACTGCTATAATGCTAGTGATAACGGTATATACAGAGCAACTAAATGCTCTAAAACAAAATATCTACATAAAACAAAAATCTAATACAATCCACTCTCTTAATAGTCCCTTACAAAACAATCTACTAAACACAACAGCTAAAACAAATTATAACAAGTCAATTTAATCAAATTACCCTCATCCGGGTAAAGTTTTCAAATTAAAACTACAAAGTTTAACGAACTAAAACAAAAAGTCTCAAAACTCCATCACTGTCATAAGAATCTTTAATCACTTCCTTCACCTATGGCAAGGGGCAAGGTAGAGTAAAAGGGTGAGCTCGAATAGCCTAGTAAGGTACCAAAAAGGACAAGACATCAAAGCAAAACTAACAGAATCGAACGAGAATACTTGACAGACATGAGTAGACCATATCTTTCTATCAAATACCGAAGCAAACGTAATCAAGCATTTGACCCACAACACATATATATAATATGTCGGGTACAATACAAAACACACGATGACTATGTTGGTCGTCATAAGACCCAAATGTTGAACCAAGTGTACAAACATCAAACGTGTGCTACTGGTAGCGTGCTAGCCATAATTGTTTCCATAATGCATTGGAACCGGTCTTTACATTTTAAATGTTTATTTCAAGATTGTAATACATGATTGGTTTCTGGCTTTTACAAGAAGAAACCACAGAAGGGTGCTCATAGTTCCCAGAGCCACTCATGACATAACAAGTGAACTTTCCACGAGATACTTTCATATTAACTTCAAGGTAACACCTAATGACGGTCACGCCCCCAAAATGGAAGCCGTGACTATAATCAAATTTCCTGATATACTGCTATAATGCTAGTGATAACGGTATATACAGAGCAACTAAATGCTCTAAAACAAAATATCTCCATAAAACAAAAATCTAATACAATCCACTCTCTTAATAGTCCCTTACAAAACAATCTACTAAACGAAGCAGCTAAAACAAATTATAACAAGTCAATTTAATCAAATTACCCTCATCCGGGTAAAGTTCTCAAATTAAAACTACAAAGTTTAACGAACTAAAACAAAAAGTCTCAAAACTCCATCACTGTCATAAGAATCTTTAATCACTTCCTTCACCTATGGCAAGGGGCAAGGTAGAGTAAAAGGGTGAGCTCGAATAGCCTAGTAAGGTACCAAAAAGGACAAGACATCAAAGCAAAACTAACAGAATCGAACGAGAATACTTGACAGACATGAGTAAACCATATCTTTCTATCAAATACCGAAGCAAACGTAATCAAGCATTTAACCCACAACACATATATATAATATGTCGGGTACAATACAAAACACAAGATGACTATGTTGGTCGTCATAAGACCCAAATGTTGAACCAAGTGTACAAACATCAAACGTGTGCTACCGGTAGCGTGCTAGCCATAATTGTTTCCATAATGCATTGGAACCGGTCTTTACATTTTAAATGTTTATTTCAAGATTGTAATACATGATTGGTTTCTGGCTTTTACAAGAAGAAACCACAGAAGGGTGCTCATAGTTCCCAGAGCCACTCATGACATAACAAGTGAACTTTCCACGAGATACTTTCATATTAACTTCAAGGTAACACCTAATGACGGTCACGCCCCCAAAATGGAAGCCGTGACTATAATCAAATTTCTTGATATACTGCTATAATGCTAGTGATAACGGTATATACAGAGCAACTAAATGCTCTAAAACAAAATATCTCCATAAAACAAAAATCTAATACAATCCACTCTCTTAATAGTCCCTTACAAAACAATCTACTAAACGCAGCAGCTAAAACAAATTATAACAAGTCAATTTAATCAAATTACCCTCATCCGGGTAAAGTTCTCAAATTAAAACTACAAAGTTTAACGAACTAAAACAAAAAGTCTCAAAACTCCATCACTGTCATAAGAATCTTTAATCACTTCCTTCACCTATGGCAAGGGGCAAGGTAGAGTAAAAGGGTGAGCTCGAATAGCCTAGTAAGGTACCAAAAAGGACAAGACATCAAAGCAAAACTAACAGAATCGAACGAGAATACTTGACAGACATGAGTAAACCATATCTTTCTATCAAATACCGAAGCAAACGTAATCAAGCATTTAACCCACAACACATATATATAATATGTCGGGTACAATACAAAACACACGATGACTATGTTGGTCGTCATAAGACCCAAATGTTGAACCAAGTGTACAAACATCAAACGTGTGCTACCGGTAGCGTGCTAGCCATAATTGTTTCCATAATGCATTGGAACCGGTCTTTACATTTTAAATGTTTATTTCAAGATTGTAATACATGATTGGTTTCTGGCTTTTACAATAAGAAACCACAGAAGGGTGCTCATAGTTCCCTGAGCCACTCATGACATAACAAGTGAACTTTCCACGAGATACTTTCATATTAACTTCAAGGTAACACCTAATGAAGGTCACGCCCCCAAAATGGAAGCCGTGACTATAATCAACTTTCCTGATATACTGCTATAATGCTAGTGATAACGGTATATACAGAGCAACTAAATGCTCTAAAACAAAATATCTCCATAAAACAAAAATCTAATACAATCCACTCTCTTAATAGTCCCTTACAAAACAATCTACTAAACGCAGCAGCTAAAACAAATTATACCAAGTCAATTTAATCAAATTACCCTCATCCAGGTAAAGTTCTCAAATTAAAACTACAAAGTTTAACGAACTAAAACAAAAGGCTCAAAAGTCCATCACTGTCATAAGAATCTTTAATCACTTCCTTCACCTATGGCAAGGGGCAAGGTAGAGTAAAAGGGTGAGCTCGAATAGCCTAGTAAGGTACCAAAAACGACAAGACATCAAAGCAAAACTAACAGAATCGAACGAGAATACTGGACGGAACTGAGTAAATCATATCTTACTATCAAATACCGAAGCAAACGTAATCAAGCATTTAACCCAAAACACATATATATAATATGTCGGGTACAATACAAAACACACGATGACTATGTTGGTCGTCATAAGACCCAAATGTTGAACCAAGTGTACAGACATCAAACGTGTGCTACCGGTAGCGTGCTAGCCATAATTGTTTCCATAATGCATTGGAACCGGTCTTTACATTTTAAATGTTTATTTCAAAATTGTAATACATGATTGGTTTCTGGCTTTTACAAGAAGAAACCACAGAAGGGTGCTCATAGTTCCCAGAGCCACTCATGACATAACAAGTGAACTTTCCACGAGATACTTTCATATTAACTTCAAGGTAACACCTAATGACGGTCACGCCCCCAAAATGGAAGCCGTGACTATAATCAAATTTCCTGATATACTGCTATAATGCTAGTGATAACGGTATATACAGAGCAACTAAATGCTCTAAAACAAAATATCTACATAAAACAAAAATCTAATACAATCCACTCTCTTAATAGTCCCTTACAAAACAATCTACTAAACACAACAGCTAAAACAAATTATAACAAGTCAATTTAATCAAATTACCCTCATCCGGGTAAAGTTTTCAAATTAAAACTACAAAGTTTAACGAACTAAAACAAAAAGTCTCAAAACTCCATCACTGTCATAAGAATCTTTAATCACTTCCTTCACCTATGGCAAGGGGCAAGGTAGAGTAAAAGGGTGAGCTCGAATAGCCTAGTAAGGTACCAAAAAGGACAAGACATCAAAGCAAAACTAACAGAATCGAACGAGAATACTTGACAGACATGAGTAGACCATATCTTTCTATCAAATACCGAAGCAAACGTAATCAAGCATTTGACCCACAACACATATATATAATATGTCGGGTACAATACAAAACACACGATGACTATGTTGGTCGTCATAAGACCCAAATGTTGAACCAAGTGTACAAACATCAAACGTGTGCTACTGGTAGCGTGCTAGCCATAATTGTTTCCATAATGCATTGGAACCGGTCTTTACATTTTAAATGTTTATTTCAAGATTGTAATACATGATTGGTTTCTGGCTTTTACAAGAAGAAACCACAGAAGGGTGCTCATAGTTCCCAGAGCCACTCATGACATAACAAGTGAACTTTCCACGAGATACTTTCATATTAACTTCAAGGTAACACCTAATGACGGTCACGCCCCCAAAATGGAAGCCGTGACTATAATCAAATTTCCTGATATACTGCTATAATGCTAGTGATAACGGTATATACAGAGCAACTAAATGCTCTAAAACAAAATATCTCCATAAAACAAAAATCTAATACAATCCACTCTCTTAATAGTCCCTTACAAAACAATCTACTAAACGAAGCAGCTAAAACAAATTATAACAAGTCAATTTAATCAAATTACCCTCATCCGGGTAAAGTTCTCAAATTAAAACTACAAAGTTTAACGAACTAAAACAAAAAGTCTCAAAACTCCATCACTGTCATAAGAATCTTTAATCACTTCCTTCACCTATGGCAAGGGGCAAGGTAGAGTAAAAGGGTGAGCTCGAATAGCCTAGTAAGGTACCAAAAAGGACAAGACATCAAAGCAAAACTAACAGAATCGAACGAGAATACTTGACAGACATGAGTAAACCATATCTTTCTATCAAATACCGAAGCAAACGTAATCAAGCATTTAACCCACAACACATATATATAATATGTCGGGTACAATACAAAACACAAGATGACTATGTTGGTCGTCATAAGACCCAAATGTTGAACCAAGTGTACAAACATCAAACGTGTGCTACCGGTAGCGTGCTAGCCATAATTGTTTCCATAATGCATTGGAACCGGTCTTTACATTTTAAATGTTTATTTCAAGATTGTAATACATGATTGGTTTCTGGCTTTTACAAGAAGAAACCACAGAAGGGTGCTCATAGTTCCCAGAGCCACTCATGACATAACAAGTGAACTTTCCACGAGATACTTTCATATTAACTTCAAGGTAACACCTAATGACGGTCACGCCCCCAAAATGGAAGCCGTGACTATAATCAAATTTCTTGATATACTGCTATAATGCTAGTGATAACGGTATATACAGAGCAACTAAATGCTCTAAAACAAAATATCTCCATAAAACAAAAATCTAATACAATCCACTCTCTTAATAGTCCCTTACAAAACAATCTACTAAACGCAGCAGCTAAAACAAATTATAACAAGTCAATTTAATCAAATTACCCTCATCCGGGTAAAGTTCTCAAATTAAAACTACAAAGTTTAACGAACTAAAACAAAAAGTCTCAAAACTCCATCACTGTCATAAGAATCTTTAATCACTTCCTTCACCTATGGCAAGGGGCAAGGTAGAGTAAAAGGGTGAGCTCGAATAGCCTAGTAAGGTACCAAAAAGGACAAGACATCAAAGCAAAACTAACAGAATCGAACGAGAATACTTGACAGACATGAGTAAACCATATCTTTCTATCAAATACCGAAGCAAACGTAATCAAGCATTTAACCCACAACACATATATATAATATGTCGGGTACAATACAAAACACACGATGACTATGTTGGTCGTCATAAGACCCAAATGTTGAACCAAGTGTACAAACATCAAACGTGTGCTACCGGTAGCGTGCTAGCCATAATTGTTTCCATAATGCATTGGAACCGGTCTTTACATTTTAAATGTTTATTTCAAGATTGTAATACATGATTGGTTTCTGGCTTTTACAAGAAGAAACCACAGAAGGGTGCTCATAGTTCCCAGAGCCACTCATGACATAACAAGTGAACTTTCCACGAGATACTTTCATATTAACTTCAAGGTAACACCTAATGAAGGTCACGCCCCCAAAATGGAAGCCGTGACTATAATCAAATTTCCTGATATACTGCTATAATGCTAGTGATAACGGTATATACAGAGCAACTAAATGCTCTAAAACAAAATATCTCCATAAAACAAAAATCTAATACAATCCACTCTCTTAATAGTCCCTTACAAAACAATCTACTAAACGCAGCAGCTAAAACAAATTATAACAAGTCAATTTAATCAAATTACCCTCATCCAGGTAAAGTTCTCAAATTAAAACTACAAAGTTTAACGAACTAAAACAAAAGGTCTCAAAACTCCATCACTGTCATAAGAATCTTTAATCACTTCCTTCACCTATGGCAAGGGGCAAGGTAGAGTAAAAGGGTGAGCTCGAATAGCCTAGTAAGGTACCAAAAAGGACAAGACATCAAAGCAAAACTAACAGAATCGAACGAGAATACTGGACAGACATGAGTAAACCATATCTTTCTATCAAATACCGAAGCAAACGTAATCAAGCATTTAACCCAAAACACATATATATAATATGTCGGGTACAATACAAAACACACGATGACTATGTTGGTCGTCATAAGACCCAAATGTTGAACCAAGTGTACAAACATCAAACGTGTGCTACCGGTAGCGTGCTAGCCATAATTGTTTCCATAATGCATTGGAACCGGTCTTTACATTTTAAATGTTTATTTCAAGATTGTAATACATGATTGGTTTCTGGCTTTTACAAGAAGAAACCACAGAAGGGTGCTCATAGTTCCCAGAGCCACTCATGACATAACAAGTGAACTTTCCACGAGATACTTTCATATTAACTTCAAGGTAACACCTAATGACGGTCACGCCCCCAAAATGGAAGCCGTGACTATAATCAAATTTCCTGATATACTGCTATAATGCTAGTGATAACGGTATATACAGAGCAACTAAATGCTCTAAAACAAAATATCTCCATAAAACAAAAATCTAATACAATCCACTCTCTTAATAGTCCCTTACAAAACAATCTACTAAACACAACAGCTAAAACAAATTATAACAAGTCAATTTAATCAAATTACCCTCATCCGGGTAAAGTTTTCAAATTAAAACTACAAAGTTTAACGAACTAAAACAAAAAGTCTCAAAACTCCATCACTGTCATAAGAATCTTTAATCACTTCCTTCACCTATGGCAAGGGGCAAGGTAGAGTAAAAGGGTGAGCTCGAATAGCCTAGTAAGGTACCAAAAAGGACAAGACATCAAAGCAAAACTAACAGAATCGAACGAGAATACTTGACAGACATGAGTAAACCATATCTTTCTATCAAATACCGAAGCAAACGTAATCAAGCATTTAACCCACAACACATATATATAATATGTCGGGTACAATACAAAACACACGATGACTATGTTGGTCGTCATAAGACCCAAATGTTGAACCAAGTGTACAAACATCAAACGTGTGCTACTGGTAGCGTGCTAGCCATAATTGTTTCCATAATGCATTGGAACCGGTCTTTACATTTTAAATGTTTATTTCAAGATTGTAATACATGATTGGTTTCTGGCTTTTACAAGAAGAAACCACAGAAGGGTGCTCATAGTTCCCAGAGCCACTCATGACATAACAAGTGAACTTTCCACGAGATACTTTCATATTAACTTCAAGGTAACACCTAATGACGGTCACGCCCCCAAAATGGAAGCCGTGACTATAATCAAATTTCCTGATATACTGCTATAATGCTAGTGATAACGGTATATACAGAGCAACTAAATGCTCTAAAACAAAATATCTCCATAAAACAAAAATCTAATACAATCCACTCTCTTAATAGTCCCTTACAAAACAATCTACTAAACGAAGCAGCTAAAACAAATTATAACAAGTCAATTTAATCAAATTACCCTCATCCGGGTAAAGTTCTCAAATTAAAACTACAAAGTTTAACGAACTAAAACAAAAAGTCTCAAAACTCCATCACTGTCATAAGAATCTTTAATCACTTCCTTCACCTATGGCAAGGGGCAAGGTAGAGTAAAAGGGTGAGCTCGAATAGCCTAGTAAGGTACCAAAAAGGACAAGACATCAAAGCAAAACTAACAGAATCGAACGAGAATACTTGACAGACATGAGTAAACCATATCTTTCTATCAAATACCGAAGCAAACGTAATCAAGCATTTAACCCACAACACATATATATAATATGTCGGGTACAATACAAAACACAAGATGACTATGTTGGTCGTCATAAGACCCAAATGTTGAACCAAGTGTACAAACATCAAACGTGTGCTACCGGTAGCGTGCTAGCCATAATTGTTTCCATAATGCATTGGAACCGGTCTTTACATTTTAAATGTTTATTTCAAGATTGTAATACATGATTGGTTTCTGGCTTTTACAAGAAGAAACCACAGAAGGGTGCTCATAGTTCCCAGAGCCACTCATGACATAACAAGTGAACTTTCCACGAGATACTTTCATATTAACTTCAAGGTAACACCTAATGACGGTCACGCCCCCAAAATGGAAGCCGTGACTATAATCAAATTTCTTGATATACTGCTATAATGCTAGTGATAACGGTATATACAGAGCAACTAAATGCTCTAAAACAAAATATCTCCATAAAACAAAAATCTAATACAATCCACTCTCTTAATAGTCCCTTACAAAACAATCTACTAAACGCAGCAGCTAAAACAAATTATAACAAGTCAATTTAATCAAATTACCCTCATCCGGGTAAAGTTCTCAAATTAAAACTACAAAGTTTAACGAACTAAAACAAAAAGTCTCAAAACTCCATCACTGTCATAAGAATCTTTAATCACTTCCTTCACCTATGGCAAGGGGCAAGGTAGAGTAAAAGGGTGAGCTCGAATAGCCTAGTAAGGTACCAAAAAGGACAAGACATCAAAGCAAAACTAACAGAATCGAACGAGAATACTTGACAGACATGAGTAAACCATATCTTTCTATCAAATACCGAAGCAAACGTAATCAAGCATTTAACCCACAACACATATATATAATATGTCGGGTACAATACAAAACACACGATGACTATGTTGGTCGTCATAAGACCCAAATGTTGAACCAAGTGTACAAACATCAAACGTGTGCTACCGGTAGCGTGCTAGCCATAATTGTTTCCATAATGCATTGGAACCGGTCTTTACATTTTAAATGTTTATTTCAAGATTGTAATACATGATTGGTTTCTGGCTTTTACAAGAAGAAACCACAGAAGGGTGCTCATAGTTCCCAGAGCCACTCATGACATAACAAGTGAACTTTCCACGAGATACTTTCATATTAACTTCAAGGTAACACCTAATGACGGTCACGCCCCCAAAATGGAAGCCGTGACTATAATCAAATTTCCTGATATACTGCTATAATGCTAGTGATAACGGTATATACAGAGCAACTAAATGCTCTAAAACAAAATATCTCCATAAAACAAAAATCTAATACAATCCACTCTCTTAATAGTCCCTTACAAAACAATCTACTAAACGCAGCAGCTAAAACAAATTATAACAAGTCAATTTAATCAAATTACCCTCATCCGGGTAAAGTTCTCAAATTAAAACTACAAAGTTTAACGAACTAAAACAAAAAGTCTCAAAACTCCATCACTGTCATAAGAATCTTTAATCACTTCCTTCACCTATGGCAAGGGGCAAGGTAGAGTAAAAGGGTGAGCTCGAATAGCCTAGTAAGGTACCAAAAAGGACAAGACATCAAAGCAAAACTAACAGAATCGAACGAGAATACTTGACAGACATGAGTAAACCATATCTTTCTATCAAATACCGAAGCAAACGTAATCAAGCATTTAACCCACAACACATATATATAATATGTCGGGTACAATACAAAACACACGATGACTATGTTGGTCGTCATAAGACCCAAATGTTGAACCAAGTGTACAAACATCAAACGTGTGCTACCGGTAGCGTGCTAGCCATAATTGTTTCCATAATGCATTGGAACCGGTCTTTACATTTTAAATGTTTATTTCAAGATTGTAATACATGATTGGTTTCTGGCTTTTACAAGAAGAAACCACAGAAGGGTGCTCATAGTTCCCAGAGCCACTCATGACATAACAAGTGAACTTTCCACGAGATACTTTCATATTAACTTCAAGGTAACACCTAATGACGGTCACGCCCCCAAAATGGAAGCCGTGACTATAATCAAATTTCCTGATATACTGCTATAATGCTAGTGATAACGGTATATACAGAGCAACTAAATGCTCTAAAACAAAATATCTCCATAAAACAAAAATCTAATACAATCCACTCTCTTAATAGTCCCTTACAAAACAATCTACTAAACGAAGCAGCTAAAACAAATTATAACAAGTCAATTTAATCAAATTACCCTCATCCGGGTAAAGTTCTCAAATTAAAACTACAAAGTTTAACGAACTAAAACAAAAAGTCTCAAAACTCCATCACTGTCATAAGAATCTTTAATCACTTCCTTCACCTATGGCAAGGGGCAAGGTAGAGTAAAAGGGTGAGCTCGAATAGCCTAGTAAGGTACCAAAAAGGACAAGACATCAAAGCAAAACTAACAGAATCGAACGAGAATACTTGACAGACATGAGTAAACCATATCTTTCTATCAAATACCGAAGCAAACGTAATCAAGCATTTAACCCACAACACATATATATAATATGTCGGGTACAATACAAAACACACGATGACTATGTTGGTCGTCATAAGACCCAAATGTTGAACCAAGTGTACAAACATCAAACGTGTGCTACCGGTAGCGTGCTAGCCATAATTGTTTCCATAATGCATTGGAACCGGTCTTTACATTTTAAATGTTTATTTCAAGATTGTAATACATGATTGGTTTCTGGCTTTTACAAGAAGAAACCACAGAAGGGTGCTCATAGTTCCCAGAGCCACTCATGACATAACAAGTGAACTTTCCACGAGATACTTTCATATTAACTTCAAGGTAACACCTAATGACGGTCACGCCCCCAAAATGGAAGCCGTGACTATAATCAAATTTCCTGATATACTGCTATAATGCTAGTGATAACGGTATATACAGAGCAACTAAATGCTCTAAAACAAAATATCTCCATAAAACAAAAATCTAATACAATCCACTCTCTTAATAGTCCCTTACAAAACAATCTACTAAACGCAGCAGCTAAAACAAATTATAACAAGTCAATTTAATCAAATTACCCTCATCCGGGTAAAGTTCTCAAATTAAAACTACAAAGTTTAACGAACTAAAACAAAAAGTCTCAAAACTCCATCACTGTCATAAGAATCTTTAATCACTTCCTTCACCTATGGCAAGGGGCAAGGTAGAGTAAAAGGGTGAGCTCGAATAGCCTAGTAAGGTACCAAAAAGGACAAGACATCAAAGCAAAACTAACAGAATCGAACGAGAATACTTGACAGACATGAGTAAACCATATCTTTCTATCAAATACCGAAGCAAACGTAATCAAGCATTTAACCCACAACACATATATATAATATGTCGGGTACAATACAAAACACACGATGACTATGTTGGTCGTCATAAGACCCAAATGTTGAACCAAGTGTACAAACATCAAACGTGTGCTACCGGTAGCGTGCTAGCCATAATTGTTTCCATAATGCATTGGAACCGGTCTTTACATTTTAAATGTTTATTTCAAGATTGTAATACATGATTGGTTTCTGGCTTTTACAAGAAGAAACCACAGAAGGGTGCTCATAGTTCCCAGAGCCACTCATGACATAACAAGTGAACTTTCCACGAGATACTTTCATATTAACTTCAAGGTAACACCTAATGACGGTCACGCCCCCAAAATGGAAGCCGTGACTATAATCAAATTTCTTGATATACTGCTATAATGCTAGTGATAACGGTATATACAGAGCAACTAAATGCTCTAAAACAAAATATCTCCATAAAACAAAAATCTAATACAATCCACTCTCTTAATAGTCCCTTACAAAACAATCTACTAAACGCAGCAGCTAAAACAAATTATAACAAGTCAATTTAATCAAATTACCCTCATCCGGGTAAAGTTCTCAAATTAAAACTACAAAGTTTAACGAACTAAAACAAAAAGTCTCAAAACTCCATCACTGTCATAAGAATCTTTAATCACTTCCTTCACCTATGGCAAGGGGCAAGGTAGAGTAAAAGGGTGAGCTCGAATAGCCTAGTAAGGTACCAAAAAGGACAAGACATCAAAGCAAAACTAACAGAATCGAACGAGAATACTTGACAGACATGAGTAAACCATATCTTTCTATCAAATACCGAAGCAAACGTAATCAAGCATTTAACCCACAACACATATATATAATATGTCGGGTACAATACAAAACACACGATGACTATGTTGGTCGTCATAAGACCCAAATGTTGAACCAAGTGTACAAACATCAAACGTGTGCTACCGGTAGCGTGCTAGCCATAATTGTTTCCATAATGCATTGGAACCGGTCTTTACATTTTAAATGTTTATTTCAAGATTGTAATACATGATTGGTTTCTGGCTTTTACAAGAAGAAACCACAGAAGGGTGCTCATAGTTCCCAGAGCCACTCATGACATAACAAGTGAACTTTCCACGAGATACTTTCATATTAACTTCAAGGTAACACCTAATGACGGTCACGCCCCCAAAATGGAAGCCGTGACTATAATCAAATTTCTTGATATACTGCTATAATGCTAGTGATAACGGTATATACAGAGCAACTAAATGCTCTAAAACAAAATATCTCCATAAAACAAAAATCTAATACAATCCACTCTCTTAATAGTCCCTTACAAAACAATCTACTAAACGCAGCAGCTAAAACAAATTATACCAGGTCAATTTAATCAAATTACCCTCATCCGGGTAAAGTTCTCAAATTAAAACTACAAAGTTTAACGAACTAAAACAAAAGTTTCAAAACTATCACTTCCTTCACCTATGGCAAGGGGCAAGGTAGAGTAAAAGGGTGAGCTCGAATAGCCTAGTAAGGTACCAAAAACACAAGACATCAAAGCAAAACTAACAGAATCGAACGAGAATACTGGACGGAACTGAGTAAACCATATCTTACTATCAAATACCGAAGCAAACGTAATCAAGCGTTTAACCCAAAACACATATATATAATATGTCGGGTACAATACAAAACACACGATGACTATGTTGGTCGTCATAAGACCCAAATGTTGAACCAAGTGTACAAACATCAAACGTGTGCTACCGGTAGTGTGCTAGCCATATATTGGTCGCCAGCATATCAACAAAAGTGAGTCCAAAGGACCCTCTCAAATTTGAGAGTTGTTCAAACATAGTCGAAGTACTGAAACGTGACGAGCGTAATGGACATTATTACAATACATGTTTGACATGGTAAACTGCAAGTGAGCTTAAAATTGACAGAGGAGAAATGAAGAACAAGATTGAACATATTATATACGACATTAATGAATACGGTACAAAATGGATGAGGTAATGACCTTGAGAACTTGTATAAAAAAAATATGAGACTAAATAAGTAATGTACATGAACTGATTTTTCTTACAATTACCTTGTTTAACCGAAAGGAAATAATTTAGACAAAGATAGCTTTTTTTAGACAAAAGAGAGCATAAGGCTCAAAGTACCGTAAGCATTAGAGTGTAATATCTCACTATAAGGTAATCTGGCAAGACCAATTTACTGATATGGAGGGCTTATCCAATGCTAGTTAACAAGCAAATAATTAGCCACTATATACAAAGTCACTTATGCCAAGAACTGATATGTGAGTGTGAAAGAAACATAAATGGCATTGAGTCCAGGCAGCTTAGGAAGCAATAATCTGGGCTGTGATCGTGAAAAATTAAAAGGTTACACATGAATAGCAAATTGGCAAACAAAACAAGTCCAACGTCCATTAGCAAAACTTAGTAAAGCAAATTTTCAATACAATATTCCCTAGTTCAATATGTTAGCATAACATTGAAGTAGTAATCATACTACAAAAGATGTACCTTTGGTAGAAGTATATCATCGTTAATGAATTGAACTATATTTATCACTAATAGTGACAATTGTACACACTTTGAGATTGGGACAATAGATAAAATGAAACTCAGCAACTGTTGGGTTTCCTTTGTGCAGATTATATCAAACGAATAATCAACCCAATAACAAGGTGGCCGCAAGTGGAGAATTTCTCATATAAACTGAGCCAACAATAAGTGGAAGGTCTACACAGGAGCAAACAATTGCAGAATAAAGTGCTAAATTGAGTCCAAAACTAGAGAGGAAAAGAAGGTATAACCCTTGCCACAGCAAAAAAAAATACGAATTCCCTTACCTTTTACCAGTAATTCAACGAAAACTCAATCCCCCCAAGCCACGCCAGGCCACTCGTTTTACACCGAAATTCTCCAAAACATATGCAATTTAGGGCTGAAATGGAGAAGGAAATGGGAGAGGCAGCATCTAGAGAAGAAAGAGGAGGCGGAAAGGAAAAAATGCTATTTAAATGAATCCCTAATTGGCTAATTACACAACCCCCCCCCCCCCCCCCCAAAAAAAAAAAACTTTAGCCTCTTAATCAAAGGGCACCAAAACTTTCCTAATATTATAAAAAGGCCACAAACTTGCTTATTAAGTTATTTAATTACTTATTTATTTTAAAGTAATGAAATAGCATAAATAAATATTGGGGTATTACATTCCCCTACCTTAAAAGAATTCCGTCCTCGGAATTGAAACGTACGTTAAACGTCAAAAAGTTGAGGATGCTTTTCGTGCATAACATCTTCGAGTTTCTAAGTGCCTTATTTCATTAAATGGTTACGCCAAAGCACTTTAACTAACTTAATAGTTTTTGTGCGTAAAATTTGCTCCTTGCTGTCTAAAATTTCCACTGGTGCCTCACGTATGATAGATCCTCCCGAATCTCTACAGTTCGTAATGAATGACATGTGAAGGATCTGGTACGTATTTCCTCAATGATGACACATGAAACACATCATGCACTTGTGACAAACTCGGAGGTAAGGCAACCTGGTAAGCAACTAGTCCAACCCTCCACAAGATCTCAAATGGTCCAATAATTCTAGGGCTAAGCTTGCCCTTCTTCCCAAGACTCATTACTCCTTTTCAAGGTGACACTTTGAGAAATAGACGATCTCCTACTTCAAACTCTAACTCACGTCTTCTATTATCAGCGTAACTCTTCTAGCGACTCTGAGCAACTAGCAAATTATCCTTAATCAAACGAATTTTCTCGGATGTAACTTGTACTATCTCTGGCCCCAAGGCACCCAAAAGTTTCTCCTCTGCAACCTCGTACTAGCAAATTGGTGTTCTGCACCTTCAACCATACAAAACTTCAAAGGGTGCCATACCAATACTAACCTGAAGATATTGTTGTATATAAACTCAACAAGTAGCGGTTGATCCCCCCAGCTACCTTTAAAGTTTAGTGAGCAAGCCCTAAGCATGTCCTCTAGAATTTGAATAGTCCTCTCTGACTGTCATCACTTTGAGGATGATAAGCTGTACTAAGGTTAAGTCGCGTACCCATGGCATCATGCAAACCACTCCAGAACCTCGATGTAAAATGTGCATCTCTATTGGCAATTATTGAAACGGGCACGCCGTGGAGTCGAACAATCTCCTGAACATAGAGTTTGGCCAATCTCTCTAAGCTATAGGTTACTCTAAATAAAATGCGCTGGCTTAGTCAAACGATTGATTATTATCCAAACTTAATCATGACCTTGCCTTGTCCTAGGCAAACCAGACACAAAGTCCATAGCAATATGTTCCCACTTCCACTGAGGGATGGTAAGTGGTTGCAAAGGTCCAGTAGGCCGTTGATGTTCCACTTTAGCTTGCTGACAAATAAGACATCGAGCAACAAAATTTGCTATCTCTCTTTTCATATCGTTCCACCAAAACACGTCTCGTAAATCCCAATACATCTTAGTACCACCAGGATGTACTGTGAAGCCTGAACTATGCGCATCATGCATTATTTCCTCCTTTAACCCTACATCAAAAGGAACACACAGTCTGGTTCCAAAACGTAATGCCCCCTCGGCATCAATCCTGAACTCTGGCTGCTGACCTTCTCTAACTTGTTCTCTGATCTTAATTAATTTTGAATCTACGGTCTGGGCTTGTTTAATTCTTTCGATCAAGGTAGGTTGCCCCATGAGATTACCAAACTAGTTCCCAGACCTAGGAACCAAAACATCCACACCCAAACTTTCAAGATCCGTAAGAATTTCCTTTTGTGAAGTCAAAAGAGCTGCAAATGTACTGGTATATATTCTTTCTACTGAGAGCATTGGTAACCACATTGGCCTTCCCTGGATGATATAATATCTTGCAGTCGTAGTCCTTAAGCAATTTTAACCATCGACGTTGCCGCATATTCAACTCCTTCTGCGTGAACAAAAACTTAACTCTTGTGATCTGTGTATATCTCACATGTCTCAACATAGAGATAGTGCCTCCAAACTTTCAAGGCAAAAACCACGGTAGCTAACTCCAAGTCATGTGTTGGATAGTTCATTTCATACGTTTTGAGTTGCCGCAAACCATAAGCAATAACTTGCCCATGCTGCATTAACACACATCCCAGACCTTTTTGTGAAGCATCGTTGTATATCACAAATCCTCCAGTCCCTGAAGGCAGAGAAAGGACTGGCGCTGAAACCAGTCTTTTCTTTAGCTCCAGAAAACTACGATCACACTCCTCTGACCACTCAAACTTAACTTTTTTCCTACTCAACAGAGTTAATGGGGTAGCAAGCTTTGAAAATCCTTCTACAAACCTGCGATAATAGCCAGCCAAGCCAAGGAAACTAAGAACTTCTCTAACTGTCCTTGGTTTTTCCCAATTCCCCATTGCCTCTACCTTAGATGGATCCACCGATATTTAGACACCACATGCCCTAAAAATATAACTTTCTTAATCCAAAATTCACATTTCTTGAACTTGGCATAGAGCTTCTCTTTCAAAATTTGCAGCACCATATGTAAATGTTGTTCATGTTCTTCCTTGATTTAGGAGTAAATCAGTATGTCATCAATAAAGACTGACAAATTGGTCCAGGCATTGCTTGAATACCCGATTCATCAAGTCCATAAACGCTGCAAGTGCATTAGTCAACCCAAATAGCATCACTACAAACTAATAGTGTCCGTATCTTGTACGGAAAACAGTCTTGTATATATCTTCCCTCCTAACCCTCAGTTGGTGGTAACCTGACCTCAGGGCAATTTTGGAGAAATATTTAGCTCCCTGAAGTTGGTCAAACAAGTCATCAATCCATGACAAAGGGTACTTATTACGAACTCTGATGCGGTTCAACTCCCTATAGTCAATGCACAATCTCATAGTTTCGTCCTTCTTTACAAATAAAACGGAAGCACCCCAAGGAGAGACACTTGGGGCGAACGAAGCCTTTCTCAAGCAATTCATGGAGTTGCACCTTGAGCTCGACAGGAGCCATACGATAGGGAGCCTTAGAAATCAGAGCAACTCCTAGTACAAGATTTATAACAAACTCGATTTCAGGGTTTGAAGGAAGACCAGGGAGCTCTTCGGGAAACACGTCTAAAAATTCACTAACGACGGGAATATCTGACAAGTTCTGATCAGCTATACGAGTATCCACAATGTGAGCTAAAAATCGCTGACACCCCTTCCTGAGTAGTCATCTAGCCCGTAAGGCAGAAATAAGACAAGAAGTAATGGGAGTAGAACCCTTAAACTTAAACTTAGATTGACTGGAAATCTGGAAATGTACTTCTTTGGCATAACAATCCAACGAAGCATGATAAGAAGACAACTAGTCCATACCAAGGATAACGTCAAAATCCCAAATATCCATAACTATAAGGTCAATAGGTAACTCTCTACCCTCAATGTGAATCAAACAAGACTTGTACACCGTAGATACTAAAATAGATTTCCCCACCGGGGTATCAATCATCAAATCAAATTCTAAGGGTTGTGGTTCTGAACAACTTACACGTAAGAGAAGATGTTATCAATGAATGTGTGGATCTAGGGTCTAATAATGCATGGAATGAATAAGAACCGATCTGAATTGTACTTGCCACCACGTCATTGGAAGCTGTGGCATCTCTGGCAGTCAAAGCATAAGCACGGCCTTGTACTCTCAGCCTCTGATCCCCCATAGTTGGCTTGGCCCCACCCTGAGCCTGAGTGTTATAAGTCTTCTCCCCTCTCTTTCTTCAGATACAGGCACTCCAGAGCATAATGCCCCACCTTCCCACAGTTAAAGCAAGAGTTTGTTAAACGATGGCATGGCTTATCCCCATGATCCTTGCTGCCAGTATCGCAAATCTTTGAAAGCCTTCGAGTCAATCACACACCTTCTTATAAAGTTGATTTCTTCTTATTCTGACCATCACCCTTTTCTTGTCTGAAGTTTCTTCACAACCTCTCTTATGCCTCTGTTCCTCCTTCTCTTTTTGAAACTCTTCGTAGTTTGTCTCTAGAATTTCAACCCGTTCAACCACCTTGGCATAAGACGGAAGCTTTAGAGCCAACAACCTGTTCTTAATGCCGCACCTTAATCCTTTCTCAGACCTTCATGCTTTACGATTCTCAGTGTCAACCAGATACGGGGCATATCTTGACAATGAGATGAACTTGGCCTCATATTGTGCCACTGTCATATCGTTCTGTACCAGCTTCAAGAATTCTTCCTCCTTCTGATCTTTTACATTCTGAGGAAAGTATTTCTCAAAGAAAATACTTTTGAATTACTCCCAAGTCATTGGATGATAAGCGTTGATTCTCTGTGTGCGCTTGACCATTTTCCACCAATGGTCAGCTTCATCTTCTAACATGAAAACAGCATATGCCACCTTTTGTTCGTCGCTATTGTCCCAAAGGTCAAACACCTTCTCATTTTGGTTCACCCACGCTTCAGCCTTCTCTGGATCGGGTTCCCCTTTAAAGGCGGGCACTAACTTTTTAAATTTCTCAGCATCTCCAGTTCCAAGGCCATCATTTTGCCCTTGGTTTTGATTTTAATTCAGCAGTATCCTGCCACCTCTGGCTATTAAGTTCGCCAAGTTCTGAAATCCTTGTACAATGGCGTCGTCAACTCCATCATTCGTTGGTAGATCGTGAAGATCATTGGTGTTATGACTAGCGCGCCTAGGAGGCATAGTAATCCTAACACACCAAATAAAATTGTATAAGCCTACAAATGTACAAAGGATACATGCTAAAAAAAATGATTTTGGTAGCAAAAGAGACCAATTTAGTTGTACATTTAGTTCTCAACGATTTAAACTTAGGCTCACACGAGTCTATGGAATCACAAACTTAAGCTCTGATACCAACCTTGTCATGCCCTCAAAATGGAAGCCGTGACTGTAATAAAATTTCTTGATATACCATTATAATTCTAGTGATAACGGTATAAACAGAGAACTAAATCCTCTAAAATAAATTATCTCCATAAAAAAAAATGTAATACAATCCAGTCTCTTAATAGTCCTTTACAAAACAATCTACTAAAGGCAGTGGCTAAAACAAATTATACCAAATCAATTCAATCAAATTACCCTCATCCAGGTAAAGTTCTCAAACTAAAACTACAAAGTTTAACGAACTAAAACAAAAGGTCTCAAAACTTCATCACTGTTATAAGAATCTTTAGTCACTTCCTTCACTTGTGGCAAGGGGGCAAGGTAGAGTAAAATGATGAGCTCGAATAGCCCAGTAAGGTACGAAAAACGACAAGACATCAAAGCAAAATTAACAGAATCGAACGAGAATACTGGACGGAACTAAGTAAACCATATTTTACTGTCAAATGCCGAAGCAAACATAATTAAGCATTTAACCCAAAACACATATATACAATATGTCGGGTACGCTACAAAACACACGATGACTATGTTTGTCATAAGACCCAAATGTTGAACCAAACGTACAAACATCAAATGTGTGCTACTGGTAGCATGCTAGGCGTCTTTTGATCGCCAGCATATCAACAAAAGTGTGTCCAAATGACCCTCTCAAATTTGAGAGTTGTTCAAACATAGTCAAAGTACAGAAATATGAATGGACATTATTACAATACATGTTGGACATGGTAAACTGCAAGTGAGCTTAAAATTGACAGAGGAGAAATGAAGAACAAGATTGAACATACTGTATATGACATTAATGAATACGGTACAAAATGGACGAGGTAATGACCTTGAGAACTTGTATAAAAAAAATATGAGACTAAATAAGTAATGTACATGAACTGATATTTCTTACAATGACTTTGTTTAACCGAAAGGAAATAATTTAGACAAAGATAGCATTTTGCAGACAAAAGAGAGCATAAGGCTCAAAGTACCGAAAGCATTAGAGTGTAATATCTCACCATAAGGTAATCTAGCAAGACCAATTCACTGATATGGAAGGCTTATCCAATGCTAGTTAACAAGCAAATAATTAGCCACTATATACAAAGCCACTTATGCCAAGAACTGATATGTGAGTGTGAAAGAAACATAAATGGCATTGAGTCCAGGCAGCTTAGGAAGCAATAATCTGGGCTGTGATCGTGAAAAATTAAAAAGTTACACATGAATAGGAAATTGGCAAACAAAACACGTCCAACTTCCATTAGCAAAACTTAATGAAGCAAATTTTCAATACAATATTCCCTAGTTCAATATGTTAGCATAACAGTGAAGTAGTAATCATACTACAAAAGATGTACCTTTGGTAGAAGTATATCACCGTTAATGAATTGAACTATATTTATCACTAATAGTGACAATTGTACACACTTTGAGATTGGGACAATAGATAAAATGAAACTCAGCAACTGTTGGGTTTCCTTTGTGCAGATTATATCAAACGAATAATCAACCCAATAACAAGCTGGCCACAAGTGGAGAATTTCTCATATAAACTGAGCCAACAATAAGTGGAAGGTCTACACAGGAGCAAACAATTGCAGAATAAATTGCTAAATTGAGTCCAAAACTAGAGCGGAAAAGAAGGTATAACCCTTGCCACAGCAAAAAAAAAATACGAATTCCCTTACCTTTTACCAGTAATTCAATGAAAGCTCAATCCCCCCAAGCCACGCCACTCGTTTTACACTGAAATTCTCCAAAACATAAGCAATTTAGGGCTGAAATGTAGAAGGGAATGGCGGCATGCAGAGAAGAAAGAGGAGGCTGGAAGGAAAAATATGCTATTTAAATGAATCCCTAACCGGCTAATTACACAAACCCACCCACCCACCCCAAAAAAAAACTTTAGCCTCTTATTCAAAAGGCACCAAAACTTTCCTAATATTATAAAAAGGCCACAAACTTGCTTATTTAGTTATTTAATTACTTATTTATTTTAAAGTAATGAGATAGCATAAATAATATTGGGGTATTACAAAGTCTTTTCTAGTTGGGTGTCAAAAGCACTTCCAGCCACTCTGGTCTCACTTGCACTCATTGTTCTTCCTCAAACTCCTACTGCATTCCTTCTACTTTTCTTTGTTGTGTCCTATTATATTGACTTGGATTATATATTGGAAAAGGTCTGCTCTCGGCTCTTCCAATGCCACAAAGGTAGTTGTTACCTGAAGTGTATCTTTCATGTTAGTCTGCAAACTTTTTAATATGTTGTACATACCTTTTGAGGGGGTTATATGATAAAGACTCTTAATGAAAACGATAGTCGTGGGTTTGGAGGTCTCTAATAACAGTAGATGTTTAGTTGTGCATGTGATAATTTGCCTTGGATAAAAACCCGTATATGACCGAGCGACCCATAATTTGGGCAATGTGTGGTTTCCCACCCTAAGAAGCACGAGTACGGGTGCAAATACGCGGATATGGTAATTTTGAAAATTTTTGGATACGAGTACGGCGGGAATACGGCAAATATTATATATATATATATAGGATCGTGATCCATTGCTAGCGCTAGCACCGTCCGCTACATAATGTAGCGGACGGCCAAACAGCGCTAGCAACAGTGCTAGCGCTAGCAATGGATCACGATCCATATATATATATATATATATGTATACATATATATATTAGTAGGACACACGTGCGATGCACATGAATACCTATGATAAAAAGAAAGTATAGTATAGAAAAGTTATAACCTCGTGCATTTTCTGGACTATGAGAACTTTCTATTGTTCAAATATACGTGCTAATACAAATAACGTTATTAGTCTCCCAATTAACTTCATCTCGAATAACTTCTACAAAACGTAAAAAAAAAAGTGTGAGCTGACTAAGTGCCAACGATGGTCCATATTCCTTTCATGGTCTTACACCATTCTTTTGAAGTAAAAATAATTATGTGAGGGGAAAAAAAAAGGAGTAGTTGGACGAAGTAGTTAAACCATCCGATCCTTTCATGGCAGTAAGGCTTTGTACTGTAATATCATTTCAAATCAATGAATTTAGTCTAACCTTAAAGGTATAAAGTTTAGCCATCAACATCTTAACACTTATCTTTATGTCGGCATCTATATAGCCTTTTTTTTTTTAACTTTAGCTTTCAATCATCTTTTTACTTATTTTTGCTATTTATATCTATTACATTCCATCTTAATGGACACAATAGTAATTGTGAATGTATCACAACCGTTCGTAGTCACCTTATTTCATAAAAATATTTCATACTTAATTTGAAAAAATATTAATATAAGGTTAGTATCTAAGACATTTACTCTCTAGGAAAAAGCTGCAATGAATAATTAGTAACTTCTAACCCAAAAATATGAAAAAGAGAATAGATATCGTTATAAGGTATTTAGAAAAGTGATTTGGTGCTGCAGACTAAACAACAATCATGCTTTCAATCCCATTAATATAATCTTTTATAGCCTAGAGTGCTTTAGCGATATTTTTTTAACCACTCCTATTACCTGTTATCGATAAGTGACAAATCATTTAATCCTTTAATCCTTACTGATATGGTGATAAATGTGACGTGTAGTTATAGAAAGATGCAAATGAAACAAATAAATAGAAATAAGCAATTTGTACAGTTAAAAATCAATTTAATTCGTTCTCTTCTCTTTCTAGCAACATTAAAAGTGGTATAAAATTTTTTTTATTATTGTAAAGTTAATTTATGATTGCAAACACATAGAACCGTCCATTTACGTAGTATCAAGTAAAAAAGATTATCTAAACAAGTAATGATAGTATACATAAAGATAATAAGAAGTGAAATTATAATAACTTACTCTAGCTAAAAGTATGATGTGTTATTTTCTTCGGCAAAGGTAAAATTTGTTTGGCAAGTGCTCATCAAACATATTTTGGGATGTTTATATAAAGGAAATAATGGCCATCTCCATTAACTTTTATTTTTAAGATTCTAATTTTAGAGAAGCGTTAATTAGAAGGCTGCGCCGATACTTAATCAATAAGTAGCGTGAAATGAGTAATTTCTAGATTTTATTAGGGCATAATAATTTATAGCATAATTTTCAATCTTAGCCACAGTCATTACTAAATAGAAAGATGGTGAGAGTGCTCCATAACAATCAAAGTAAGAAAAGTAAAATTAAGTTGCTCAATGTTTTTAAATTTGGGTTAGAGAGTTACTAAATTTGCATGGCAACCTAAGATATACATATAACACACACACACGACTATAAAGCCCATATAATATAAGGTCTTGAAGCCAAATTAAATATAGGAAGCTGAAGGAAAAAAGACTAACCATGTCCAGTTCAATAATTTTTTTTTGTTTTTTTGAAGTATATTATCAACTTTTCATTGCCTATGTAAAAGGTTGAATCAGTTATCCATAAAACAACATAAGAATAAAATTTATCTATCTTTAGATAAAATCTAAGAAGCACCGACACTGACACGGGGGCGGATACGACACGGGTGCGGTTACGCAGATACGACATTTTTAAAAATTTTAGGATACGGGTGCAGCGGAGATACGACATATTTTATAAATATATTTTTTAATTATATATACTTAGTATTTAATTTTTAAACAATTTAAATCTTAATACTCATAATATATGTGTTTGATATTTGTGAAAAGATATTAATATTCCAACCAAAGTAGTGAGTTTTTAAGTTTAATGAGTTCTTTTGTAAATTTTAAAGTTTTCGACCAAATTTGTAAGAATTTGTTAAGTTTAATGGGTTGTTTTATAATATTAAAATTGAAGAACTGAACATTATAATGTTTTTATGTGGTATCATTGTTATTTCTTTGAAATATTGGGTTGGTTTAAGTAATAACTTAACAATTGGGTTTCTTTAATAATATAACAAAAATATGTGGCAAAAAGTCAAAATTCAGAAAACCAAAATATTGGTAACATCGACACACGCCATCGACACAGATCGACTCCTCCTTGACACAGATCAACTCCTCTTTCTCTGGCAGCAAGCGCACGGCGAACGGCGCACGCCGCAATGGATCGCCGGTAAGTCCCCTTCTCCTTCCTCTTCTTCTTCTTCTTTTCCTTCTCCTTCTTCTTCTGCTACTTCTACCTCTTCTCTCAAGTGTCTCCTCTCAGATCCCCGGTGGTCGCCGAAGCTTCCGATGGTCGCCGGTGGTGACAGATCTGAGCCGATACGCACCCGAGCCGCACTCGGGATTTAAGAAATTAAAAAAATAAAAAAAGTTGGACACGCACCTGACATGCACCGGTGCCGCACCCGAGGCCCACCCGCACCCAATGCGTATCCGGTGTCGGTGCTTCACCCTAAGTGGCGCACCGGTGCTTCATAGGAAAAAATCGTTTCATTTTAACGGTCATTTGAGAAAAGTTAATTGATCTACTTATGTCATAAGATGTTATCATCTAGGTCTCGCATGCCCTAATCTATGTAAAAGCATTGAGTTATGAATGTAAATGGACATACCTATATTTTGTTACTTATAAAATTTTATGAAAAATGAGAGAGATATCCATGTATTAATTGTAGCATTTAAGAGTAGTGGAAAAATGAATTTGTTAGAAGAATTTAGCTTCAAAGTATGCTAATTATGTTTTGAATGGCAATGGAGTAATTTTAAATTATAAGAAGGGTATTATGGTCTAAAAAATAATTTTCAAGGATCCACACTTTTATATGTAGTATAGAATGTAAAAGCATTGAGTTATGGAAGTAAATGGACATACCTATATTTTATTACTTATAAATTTTATGAAAAATGAGAGAGATATCCATATATTAATTGTAGCATTTAAGAGTAGCGAAAAAATGAATTTGTTAGAAGAATTTAGATTCAAGTATGTTAATTATGTTTTGAATGGCAATGGAGTAATTTTGAATTATAAGAAGGGTATTATGGTCCAAAAAATGATTTTCAAGGATCCACACTATATATATATATATATACATACTATATACACCTAGCATTTAATTTCTAAACAAGTTATATCTTAAGAAAGTGCATAAAAAGACATGATGCAATTTAATATTACCATTCAACGGTAGTACAATACCATCCTTTTCAAGCCTAGTCACATACTTCTACAATGGTTTTGTCTCGTCATGACCAAGACCAGAACTAGGAGTAGCAATACTATCTGAAGTTGACATATTTGACATTAAAAATTAACAATGCCTGCAAGTGAAAAAGATGAAACAAGATTTTAAACATGCTTTAATTTAAGCCTTTAAACCTTTAACACAAAAAAAAAAAATTGTCACAATGGTCCAAGTCACAGCAGAAACAAAAAAAAAATTTGATGTGGGAGGTGGGACTAGAAATCCACAAAAACACCTAACAATCCACATTCCACATCATCCAAGTCATTGCAGAAACAAAAAAAATGAAGACAGAGAGGAGGTCAGAGACATTCTTTCGAAGAAATGCTGAGGAAAGGTGAGTAGGTTGGTCGCCGGAGGTCCTCGATGATTGCCGGAGGTCCCTGATGGTCGCGATTGGTAGTTGGTGGTCGCGAGTGGTATTCGGTGGTTGCGGCTATTCGGTGGTGTCGTGGGTGGTCGCGGCTGTTCGTTGGGTGTCGCAGTAGGTCGCCGGTTCGAGGGAGGTTGCCCTTGTCGAGGGAAGTCGCCGGTGTCGAGGGAGGTCGTAGCTGCTGCTATCTCTCTCTCTCTCTATCAGACTCGTGTGCCCTAATTTGGTTAGTAATGATTTTATGTTTTCACCCCCACAAAATTAGATTTTATGTTTTAACCCCGAATTTGACCCATAAGTGTCGGATCCACACCCGCGCCGCACCCGAATTTTGGTAAATAAATGAAAATTAATGGGTGTGCACCTGACACGCACCTGAGCCTCACCCGAGCCGCACCCGTGTTCGATCTGCACCCGACCCCGAGGCGCACCCGTCGAGTTTTTTGCCCGACCGGTTTGTGTTTTTGTTGGCTATTCATAGGGATGGCAATGTGGCGGGTCGGATGCGGATCTTATAAAATCCGTACCTGCACCGCAGTCCTCGTACCCAACTTCGCCCCGCCCGCCATCGGGTTAAAAGATGGGAATACCATCCCCAATTCTGCCCCGATCTTTGTCGTAAAAAACTGATAAAAAAAAATGAAACATCTTGACAGGAAAATCAGAAGCTCGGGAGGATATAGCTTCAAACAACTCTCAAATTTCTAAACAGAAAATAATATCAACAAGAAGATGTAAAGCCAAGACTACACAAGATGGGAAAGGGAAAATATGTAAAGCCAACTGTATACATTATCTGTGAAAAGTTGGGAGAAAACATACATCATCTTCACCACAATCATGATGCCCATCAAGAACAGCATATATGAAACCCCCCAACTCCCGTGAAAAAATACTTCATTGTTGTACTTATCTACTACTATCATGAGATCCATTTTTGAGAGGGTTTTTTGAGAGTGACAAATATGTAATCTCCATTGATAGAAATAGTGAAATGGCTACTACCACCGTGAAGTAGGCTTTTGCCAAACCATATAAATCTTTTTGTCTTGTGTGCCCTTATTTTCTGTTACTGTCTTCGATTCTTCTCTCTATTGCTTGGTTCGAAATCTAGTATATTTTTTCAACAGTACATGAGGAACCATGTCTTGTGCCATGGCCTCAATCTCATTTCCTTTTTCAATTTTGTTAAAGTTACCCGTGAGTGGTAAGACTTGTTGACTCTATGAATATATGGTCTTTTGAACCCCAAAATCTCAGAAAAACAGTTTTTCTTACGTATGAATGGGATTGTGATTTTTTTTCGCATTTCTCATATCCGTGGACCCTTGCTTATATTCCACTCCTTGATTTCAATTCATTGTGTCTTTCTTTTCTCTAGCATTCTCGAACTTCATCCATAATAACCACCATCTCCACCAACCACCACCATCAATCACAACATCCCACTCCCACCCACCCCACTCCACCACTTGAACCCTCAACCTCTTCCTTCACCATTGACAAGCACCTCAATAGACGTTGTTTCCCTCCGCCCTCTGTATTACCCCACCGTTGAAACCTTCCCTCTCTTCTTCTACCATCCAAAGGTTAAGTGGAAGGTGTGTGTGCTTCCTTCTCATTACAGAATGGCCAATCTGGTGTCAGCACTAATTCTACATATTGTTTATTACCGGAAAAGGAAAGGAAATCAAGGGAAGAAACAGATCTGGGCTCTTTTCAGTTGGCTGCGTATTTTATAGCACCACCACCCATTGAATGGCAAAGGACTTTGAACGGACATGAAACGGACTTCTATTTCGGTTTAAACAAACTTGCATCTCACTACAACAATTACCAGACGCGGTAACATACAATGACTTCCACAGGCTATTATGAATATTAGTTGTAGGTGACTTGTATGTACGACCTGATGGTTTGCTTTGACATTATATGATTCATTATTCTTATTGTGGTTTTACCCAATTTATTTTTTGCACCGAAGTTTTTTTGTGGTTAGTGGTGGGTTTCACTGGTTATGGTGGGGTGGATATGAAGGTGGTTGATGAGGGTGCTGGGTGGTGGTGAAGGAGGGTCATGTGTGGGGTGTTGGTGGTGGTCGGCATTGCTTGGTGGTGATGGTGAGAGTGGTAGTAGTCTTTTGCTGTTTGGGTGGGTTGGGGTGTTGGGGGGGGGGGTGGATCTCAAGAACAACTTACCCTGTCTTCTGAATTATACCTTAGGTCATTTCGATCGCTCCTTGGACCTTTTGCCCCAGTCTGGCATTTTTCTCATTTTATTTTGTTTTTGGTGAAAGTCCGTCTATTTTCATTGTAGCATTATAAGCGTAAACGTACCAGGGGCATTTACCCCAGGCAAACAATTGGCGTATATCCCTACATAATTAGTTTCCCGGTCCAGTCTGGCATTTATCCTCTACAGAATTTAAGTTCAACAAACTTGACGTTATTTTGCCAGATGCCCTGGATGGAACATGTTCAATGTGCTGGAGAAAATCTGACTTCTTGGGCCTAAAAACTTTTAAGCCTATGTACTTAGTGTGTCGATTGAAATCTACTGTAAACTTCGTTTGCCAACGTACTCAAAATCAACTTGGTGATTTCACAATGACTGTTACAAAATTGTATGAGAGCACTCCGAATCAAGTCGACCAAGCTTTCTGTAATTTTAGCTAGTATTTCACTTCAAGGATGTTTAATTGCCTGCTTGTGCCACAGGAAACGGTAACAACGATCACAATCATTACGAATGTCGTCTCACATAATGCTGGCTAGTCGGAACTTTTCTGTACGTCGACATTGTTTCTCCGAAAGGCGTAAATGAAGAACTTGTGGCGCTATAAGCATCACGATGTTCACCCTAAGCAGTTGGGATAACTTCTTTGTTAACCTTTCTTTTGCAGATGGACTTGCTCTAATGCCTGCCAATTAACGGGCTGGAAGGTTTTTTTCCCCCACCAGTGTGAGATGCTGCAGCCGAACTCAGTCTTAGATACTAACAACACCCTTCCCCCCACCCCAAAGAAAAAAAAAAAACAAAGAGAACAAGAAAGAAGGTGTACCAAGGTTGTAACTCCTATGTAGAAATGATTGGTAAATGACAGTTTTGTGCTAAATGGCATTGCATTCTTCTGGGGCTGGCAAATTATTTATTGGTAAATTTGGGTTGCAATCGGGGTCAGGAAAGAGGTTAGAGACAGCCAAGTATAATGACAGTTTTGGTCATCGTTACTTGAGCGGCTTGTAGTCTCTTCATGAGAAAACTGATACCATGTTAAGCTGCTGGCATGGTATCGCAGTCCAATATAATTTAAGGATTTTTAAGAGCTGCCGAGATCTGGGATCAATGACGTGGACGGTATGGACGTGGACAATATTGGCCCAATTGGAGATGGATTTGAGATGTCGACAATGGCAAGAGCGCAGTTGGATGATGCGAATTGGAGTACAACCCTTTTTTGCCTTACGATGTGTATAAACGGCCATTGGGTTTCAAATTAAGAGGGACCTGAGATGCAACAATGTCACGAACGACAATGAGAATTGATGGACGACCCTTCTCCGCCTTAGGGTCGATGGCCGGAATCAATGGCTGACTGGTTTTTGACTGAAACTGCACAAAAAAAGATGTTTGTCGATGGAGAAGGATCGGTGTCTCTGGATCCCGTCGTCAGACATGCCCTCAACCCCCACCCAAAAAAAAAATTACATTTTCTTTCGTTCCCATCGAAACTTGTCGCCACGGTCCAATTGGTAGTCAAGGGGAAGGGGCAGAGTTGTTGTCGCTTCTAGTTTTGCCGTTTTAGATCCGATGGATGGTGACGAGAATCCCGCGGTTGGCGTGGATAGTTATGGGATCTCCAAGGTGGCAAATTAGTGCAAGTTGTTTGGGCCGTGATACCACGTTAGCGAAGATGACATGGCACCACTGTTGTGGCCAGGTTTTTTTCCCTCATCATACAACGCGTATTAGACGCCCAATTGTTTTTTGATCTATCCCTATCCTGTCTCTTTGGTCAATTGATTTTTCTTTGAGCCAAGATTTCGTTGATTGGTTTTACAAAGGGGGAGAATTAACCAAAAAAAACCTTGAATTATAATTTGAGAACCACACGATTACTAAGATACAGGATTTGTCCTTTATTCTTGTTGCTACGAAGAAATGATTTGCACAGCCGTTCCACAGAAGCAAAAAAGAAAAAAAATAATAAGGAATAGGTAATTTGGAGGGGAGCAAGAAATGAAGGGGGGGAGGTTATAATAATCCAACTCACAATTCAAGTATGTCTCAAGAAACAGGTCTGTGTGGTGGTCCCCAACCCAACCATGGGAATCTCAGTAACAAACTTCCCAGCTGCTGCAAAAGGCAAATCATATTTGCAGTGAGTAACTGATCATATCTTCTGTGTTTCAGTCCCCCTAACCAAATCATCCCCCACCTACCCCACCCCCCAAACACCCAAGCAAGGCCCCTAAACCAAAACATCCACCTTTTTTAGTCTTCCATTTATGTATCTGCTTTTCTGGTCCTCTTTAAACTAAGACATTTCAAGGTTGAGATCTGCGTTGTGCTTGATCAACATCAAAACTAAAGCAGGTTAGAGGGTTAAGGCTGTGTGTGTGTGTGTGTGTGTGTAGCGCCCTCTCTCTGTGTTTCTGCGTTATGTATGAGGAAAGTGGTTCCTCCTTCGATCCCAACAGTATGCAACAAGGCCTGAATGTCGATGTCCCAAATTACACTCCAAGTTTGACCATGCAACAAGAACACTCCTACCAACAAACCCCCTTTCAAGAAGATGCTGCTGCAGCCACCCATTTTATTCAAGAATTGGTTTATGACCCATCGAGCCAATCCAATTGGAACCATAACGTCCATGATGTGCAAAACATGGGTCCTAATTCATGTCCAGTGTCCAGCACTCCATACTGTCTGCAGCCTCAAGTTCTTGGTAATCTCTTTTACTCGCCAAGATGGCCGAATGCTACGAGCTCAATGGGGTCGAGTGCTTTCTACGACCCGCTATCGGATTTGAGCCTTTCGCCGAATGCCTTTAACTCGGCAGGCTTGAGAACTGGCGCTTTGTTTGGTCGGCTGGACGAGAGAAATGGCGATGGGGGGCACAACTTTGATGAGGAAGTTTTGGAGTTCACTGGGGACGATGTGAATTATATGGCTAAAGGGAGGAGGAATGGCAAAGGCAGCAAGCACAATAACCCTACCGAGAGGCAAAGGAGAATAGACTTCAAAGATAAGTACGAAGTTTTGAAGAGTTTATTGCCCAACTCTACCAAGGTACAATATCCGTCTTTTCGGCTCAATTTGCATTTGCGTATGATTTTGCATTTACATATAACACATATGTACTAATTTTCCTCACGATGCTCTTGCAAAATGCTTTTCAAGCAACTAAAGTATTTTGATTGCGCTTGTAACATTGCTAGTCGAAGCACAATTTATCAACCAAATTGTATGCTAATCCAAGCACAGCTTATTAGCCAGAATTGTAGGTTCTAGCAACTAGTGACAGCCTGCCACATCAAGTTGTCAAAAAAATTCAAAAGAATAGTTTTCTGATAGCATCGGTAGTATTCTTGGGATTGACAGCTTCATACTCTTTTTTGTTTGGGGTACATCAAATAAGGGTGACAGAGCATCAATTGTTGGAGACGCAATGGAATACATCAAAGAGCTTCTTAGAACAGTAGATAAGTTCAAGATTCTGGTGGAGGAGAAGAGATGTAGCAGAGTGAGGATCAAAGTGTCGAAAACAGAAGAGGTGGACCATGCCTTTGATAACACAGTTTCAGGCCTAAGGAGCTCACTGGTCCAGAGGAAGTCCAGAAACAGCGAGGTTGATGTTCGCGTCATTGACAACGAACTAACCATTAAAATCTTCCAGCAAAAGAAGATCATAAACTGCTTGCTGTTGGTATCAAAGTTCCTCAACGAGATAGGGCTAGATCTCCAACATGTTGCTGGTGGCCTCATTGGTGATTACTACAGCTTTTTTATCAGCACAAAGGTGTGTCATCTATACATATACACTAGACTGAAAGGGAGATTGTCACATGTAAGTATTATCTGTAGCAGCTAGTTTGTGTGCATCCTCCTTGCATCTTCTCTATTAACCTTCGAATGCTATAACCACATAACTTCTCTACTAACCTTCGAATTTTAGGATAGCGGGTTTAAATTGAACTGAACTTGTCCGTTTCTTCATGCAGATATGTGAAGGTTCTTGTGTGTATCCAAGTGCTATAGCCAACAAACTCATCGAGGTTTTGGACACAGAATATACTGGTATTCCACAAGCTAATTAATATGCGTCGGGTACAAGTCGGCATGTGCAAACGGGAAACTAAAGTTTCGCTTGATTAAAATGATTACTATTTGAGCAAGCATATGCATATTGTAGCCGGTATGAAGGGGTTGCAAAGTAGCTAACGTCATCCTTTCATAAATTCTGAAGGTTCTTGTCGACTTTACTTGCATAATATTAGATTGTTATGAAGTTGGTTGAACAAGCATCACATTGTTTTAGCTTGGTGGCGGTATTAGCAAGCATAATTGATGTGATTGTCAATGTACATGTATAAGCTCGATCTAATAGACGGATTGTAATGAATCTTCTAAACTTAAATATCAGGAACCAACTTGGACCATCACTCGATCAAGACAGTGATCGTATTGCAATACCAAATATCCAGATAGTACAAAAAGAAAAGGATTCAGCATAATAGTTAACAAACTAACTAAAACGAAAGGTTCGTGCTTTTGAACTATTAATTAAATTGATTACTAACTGATAACTTTATGTTGTGGCTTATCACGGATCCATGCTACATATTCACTGATCGAGTCCAAGATGAATGAGCTTGGCCTAGCTGCTCAAGTCCCCTGATTGGACCACTCTTCATTACTGTCAAAATCTCATTCACCACTGCTGGATCGGTCTAAGAATTCAGAATATCAGCCATACAGGTCGGATCGTTCTTCAGAGAATTTGTCTTTCCAGATCACAATCTGTTATCGTAGCGAACTCAGAGGCCAAGTATGGTGACGAGCAATAAAATCGTACTACTACTTTTGCTGTAGAAGACCATAGCTGATTGTATTACTGATGCAACTGACAGTTTTTAGGGTTCGAGTGTGAGGATGCAGCTTTGAGCGTCAATAGATGCAATGATAGCCAAACACACTCGTTTTCTACAATTCGTGGTTAAGTAGGAGGAAGTTGAAGATAGAAGCAAGAATGATCTTGTGATGAAGAGGAAGAAATTAGTAAGAGTTGGTGCAAACAGCAGGAATGTTCTATCAACTCTTACAAAGTAACATAGTGTCCACGTAAATTACGCGACAAAAGTAGATGATCATGATGTACTGTATATTTGTGGGTCTTAAGCGACAAAACAACAACACTACTATTATATATCTTGCTATCATTTATAGTAATCCTAAACCTTAGAAGGTACGAGGGAATGATTTCCCTGGAAGATTACGTTATTGTGCATAATTGAGAAATATGGTGGTACCAATTCAATTTGGGGGATATAAGAATGTCATGCCGGCCCCAAAGTAGGAGAAATGTATATGCTGTGAGTGTCTGCTGATTTTTCATCTTTCAAACTGTGTTCATGCTTTATGCTTCTTGAGGGGTTTTGTTACTCAAACACATGCTTAACACCGAACCAGAACTGGAGCTGACATTTCTCAACTCAAAAGGTTAATTCTTGCATATTCATTCAACAAAGTAAAGGTTGAAACAATTCCACACAGACTAGAGTAGAATATCCATTAATCCTCGAGAAATTGGCAGTCAACCCTTTTGAAAGAAAGCGTCCTTGTGGAGAGGTCATACCCAACATTGAGATATTGCTGCGCATAAACTCCTAATAAACTCATGTCCCTTGGTATAAACCCATCTGCCAAATCCACAACCATGCAAAATCTTCTGTTTCCCACGGTGTGAAACATGTTTTCTACGTCCAACACCAAATCAGCTCCTCTAGCAAAGTGAAATGTCACCCATGGAAACCCTACAAGGTCTTGGGTAACAACCCCCTTGTAGCACAACCATTCGGGGTGGTCTCCAATCCTTAAGCGCTTCAAATTCCGGTCGACCAACTTTCGCACTTCGCTCCTTAGCGGTTCAAATGCAGTTCTAACCAGGTAACTCCACGAGGATCCGGAGTCAATTATTACTCCACCACGTCCCGCTTGAGTTCTTCGAAATATTCTTGGGTCTATCCCAAGTCTTTTCGTTCCAACGCTTATGCCTTGTAATGTTAGGTGATAAAAGTTATTGTACACATTAAGTGGCGTCGAATAGCCTTGAATTACTGCTTCACCTAAACTAAGTTGGTTATTAACATAGTGAGGATCACTAATGTTTCCTATGCAATAAGAAAATCTGGAACCCAAGCGAGTAGCCAAAGATGTAGTTTTGCCACCAAGTCCAAGGACACCGCTTGATTGTTGCATTTGTAGATAACTCCCATGTCCGCAGCCAAAAACAACGTCGGAGACGCGTGTTGTTCCTTCATCAGGCGTCTCGAACATAAGCTTTTCCAAGCCATAGTTTCCTGTGCTATTTCTCGAGTCTGCATACTGAATCATGTATGTGCATTCATTTCGCGTGTGATCGCAATCTCCACCCAATAAAGCACAAGAAGGAGAGTCGCAAGACAAAGGAGTGTATGTGGACGACTTCAAAGGATCAAATATGGGATTGTCTGAGGTACAATCATTGCAAGGAAAGCAGTGAACCCACAAAAGACTGCTTGCTGTATCCATCGCAACAAGTTGTGGCACAGGGGGTTCGCCTATGGACATACGGACGAAAAACATAGTACCACGGTTACTTGCAATGACACCACCTCGGATGTCATTGGACGCCTTCAATTAGGCAAGGCGTGCAACGGAACTTTCCATGGCCTGAGTAGCGCGGTCTGCAATGGTCGTACTTGCATTATAAAACGGCAAAAGTATTGAATCGCGGTAAATAAGTTTAGTAACTAGACGATGAGGCGTTGCGACCGTCGTGGCCTCGGAAGTGGAAATGGTGGCTGTTAGAAGGAAGGCCATGACTGAAAGGAGTTTAGCTTGAACCAAAAAGTAGAAAATGTCCATGATGACAAGATTTCTCGTACTACTACTGACAGATTAGTCTTATAAGGATCGATATAAGGGTTGGGAGGGTTGCGTTGCTGACGGAAACGTAGCATGTCAAGATTGTTTGCTAACCAATGGGATTTTATTTCTTTACCTTTGCACCTTCAGGGTTACAGATATATATATACTGGCTATGCAACAAGGTTGTGATTGTTTCTTAAACTTACTTATTAAACGGCTTTATGGGTGCACCCCTACATGACACTGCCTCTTTTAAACACTTGATCCGAGTGCATGAAACAATCTTGTTATTCAAATTTGCGAAAAGAAGAGCAAGAACTCACAACATTGATTTTGTTTTGGTCAGAGAAACCTTAATGAGTTGATCTACTTACTAACTCACCTGAGACAATGAAACAATCTTCAACACTAATGCTGCTTCGCTATGTACATATATCCTTTCGGAAGCGTGACAATACTAGTTGCACATTATCCACCATATGTTGCTACATCTATGTCGAATTACGTTTACAAAATTGTAAGTAACGAAATATTCAACTATAACACATGATGTGTAACATTTCAATATGAAGCCACCGAGAGTATCTGGGCAAGCTCTGCAGCAGATCAACTTCGTCAAGGTTTTGAACGATAGCTCGGTTCAGTAATAAACAAGGGATAACTTTTGGTTCTGACCTAAGTTAGAGCAAACCTCCTCCAATCCTCTGACCAATAACTGTCACTAAAGCTCGTTGGTGGACTTCTACCACAACTTATAGCGACAACTTTTATTATCTTGTTGTTTTTCAAAATTTCCTATTGCAGTTAACCCTGTTCTGATTAAACAGACTCTGCTCCAATCCATGGTTTATGTGTATTCATAGAAAAATCTTATGAACTCATATAGGCATTGGCTTTTCTTCTACCAATTTAAATTTAGCTCGCACTAATTAAGCTAGTTGTATACTGCTAGTTCTTAGTTTCCTTAGTTCTATTATTTTATTGTAATATCTTGCAGAACATGTTGAGATAGTTTTATTAATTGTATTATTTTATTTTAATATCTTACCGAACACGTTGAGATAGTTTTCCTTAATTTTTTTATGTTATTCTAATATCTTACCGAACATAACATGTTGAGATAAACTTCAAATAATAAGTAAACAATGGTCATTAAAATCTTTTGGTGGTGTTTAATTTGTTGTAGAAATAATGATCATCGGTATGATGGTGATTTGGATTTAGAGGAATGCTGGTGCCGTGGTGGTGACCGACGTTAGAAGATTTGGTGGTTGGTAGTATTGGTTAGTGGTGACGGTGGTGGTTACAGTGGCTATGATGGTTGGTAATGGTCGTGGGTGTTGATCAGTGGTGGTGGTGGTGGTGGTGGCAACCGTCAGTGGCTATGGTGGTTCGTTGTGTTGACAAGTTTGTTGTTTTGATGTGTTGATAAGTGGTGGTGGCAGATTAGCAGTCAATGACTGTGGTGGTTAACAGTGTGTAGTTTAGTATTTGGGAGTGTTGCTCATTGGTAGTGGTGGTGGTGGTCATTGGGCATGGTGGTTGGCAATGTTAGTGGTTTGATGTTTTTCGATGTGTTGGTAATAAAGATTCAAGAGAAGAAGAGATATAAAATACTTCCAACAAAAGTTGAAAAGTGGATCTCAAAAAAAAAAAAAAACAAAATTGTAGACTAAAAACTCAAAAATAGAGTTTTCACAAATAACTTAGTTTTGAAAACTGAAGGATAAAAAAAACTCTCTGTTAAACGACAATATTTTTTTCATCAAAACTGAACAAAAAACTGAAAATGAAAACTTTTTTAAACACTACCTTAGATTCAAGTCATTATTTGTTTGGCTGTTGCGTTGTGTTTTCCTTCTTTCATTTCCTCTTTTCATCCGTTTGTAGAGATAGACTGTAGAAAACTGCTTGTTCATGTTCTTGGTAATGGCTTAAAATTGTTTGTCCACTTCTTTTTCAATTGCTATCGATTATTCCTCTTTTATCGACATATGTATAAAACTTGATCTCCTTCAAAGTAGGCTGCGCGTTATTCAGACTTTAATTGCCTTCTACATAACTCACCCTTAGTAGCCGCCTGTCATCAATAATTATTAGCACCTTTTAAGTAAAATGCCACGTAACTTTAATCTTTCAACTTCTTTATCATGTGCACATGCCCACTTCTTATTAATCACACAAGAATTTTCATTTTATTGGATAATATCCCCCCCCCCCCCCCCCCGCGACTCGTGCAAACTCAGTAATTCTGCCAATCAAAAATAATTTTGATTTCAATTCTAGGTTTTAGGTGATGACCTATTTTTGCTCAATCACTCGATACATTTTGTAGTTAAGTCAAACTAGAACTTTTCACTTGCTTTACAACCTTTTCTGGACCTCATCTTGCTCCCTCGATTTCCTGATCTAACTTTTCATCTCGAGCATCCACTCATCTTGCTCTGCATCCAACGCTCTTTTTGGTTTATATTTATATTTATTAGAAACTTTTTTGTTTTTACTTGACAAAGAGCTCTTTCTTATCCGAATAAACTTGATAAACTGCATCTCTTAACCGATCAATACTAATGTCACTGCCTCTCCCCATTAACTTCTAAATGTTCCATTGCTTGCTGATAAAACTGTGCCTTTGCACAGTAAAAGTTGACCAAAAATAGTTTGTCATCTGCCTAAATCAACTTTTCCATTGGTATCCTCTCTCCAAAAAATCAATACTTGGTGGAGGGAAGAAGGTACACCAGTCTAGGGATAAGCATGGTTTGGTCGATTCGGTTTGGTGTTCATTTCAGAAGTTGAATACAAAACGAACCGACCAACCTCAGTTTGAAAAAAAAGAATGGAACCGTCATTAAACGGTTCAGTTTCTGCGGGTTGAACGGATCGGTTTGGACGGTTTAATTGGTTTGGACAAAACACAATTATAGATAAGTTTAGGCTCAAAAATTAATAAATTATACATGCTAATAAGCTCAAAAAAAACTGAAATTTATATCATAATTGATAACATGATGAAAAATGTGTGTTACGGTCAAGGAATTTAGGGTTACTCCCGTTTTATATGAGTGGTAGATAACTAGGGTACGTAAATTAACTGGTGTTAGGTAAAAATATAAATATATTATACTATATACGGTTGGTTCGCTTAATTTGGTTTCAAAAAAATCCGATCTGAACTGACGAAACCGAATGTACGGTTTGGGAAAAAAAACCAAACTAGTTGATATTTAGATCGGTTTAGAATTATACGGATTGGTCAATTCAATGTTCACTGTTGGATCGGTTTCAACATTTTAAATGCTCACCCCTGCACTAGTCGTTAACATGAACCTAATCTCTCCCGAGTGAGGCATTAGAATTTGACTAGAAATCAATAACAAAGAAGGGTAACATCTATCTTTTTTCCTAAAGTTAATTAGATTGGTTTCACTCCGTAGACACTCTATTTTTATAGTCATTTTAATTTATTAAATAATTATTGGACTTTATTATTAACTAAGGTTTATTATTATGTGTGTAGGCCTAATAACATTTTTAATTTGGTCCATTAATTAGTCCAGTCCAGTCAGTAATTGGGCTCGATCCAGTCCAACTAGGTAGGTCCAGTTCATATGTTAGGAGTGATTTACGAAGGAGATTTTTTATTATTGATGATTTATCCTTGATGCAAGTGATTAATCCTTGATTTACATGAAATATAGGGATAATTTTGGAATCTGGTATATCTCATCTGATTATATCAGAGATAATTATTGAATTAGGGGCATATAATATCCCAAAATTAAAAAAAAATATTAAAAATTTATGAGATGAACCGGTCGTTAGTTGACCTTTTTCATTTTATAATTTTTATCAAATATTCTGCTTTATCTCTAGATCACAGATTGAGATGGTCATCTTTATCATTTATGTCGCCCCAGACCTCTATAAATAGGCATTTGGGCTACACTTTTTTTTTTAACTGATTAGCTTTTTTACCCTAGAGCTTTTTATACCGTTTCTCTTAGAAGTGGTAGCTCGTCTCATAAGAGAAATTAGCCTTTCATAATCATTTCTATATATTCTAAAGCCACTTGCATCGTGCATTCTTCACAAAGCATTTTCGAGTCTTCTAAGCAAGCGCACTCACAAAGTATATTAATTGTTTTCTACACTAGTATAGTATAATGATCTAGAGTAATTTCGTTCTCCATGATCACATTTCCATACCACAAAAATTATCAAGAAGAGTATTTTCATTTCATAGTTCGAGTCTACGACCGAAGTTAGGTCGCCAGTCATAAAACCAGGGTCGAACTACGATAGTTGTGATTCTGGTTTGTCCAACCAGATACGTAGGTTATTTGATCCCTACTGTCGAATTCAAACCAATAAATAGAATTAGAATTAAGGTTTGTTTGTTTTATTACATATTTATGTGTTAAAAGGCCAAATCAATAAAAATAAAGTAGAAACCAAAGGCGTATGATGGCTGCCTAACACCTTCACATCATATAACTTAGTCTTTGAACCCATTTTTCTGTTTTCAATAGACTAGTTAGTCTTTGGGCATTTTAGAGTCAATTTTAAGATTTTTCTTATTTTTTTTTAATAAAATAAGATGGCAACTCATAAAATTTTTAGACCCTCTAGACCCCTCTACGGGGTCTAACCAATTTTTTTGACACTGTTTGCTACAGAGGTGACTCCATTGGGACTAAAAAAATAAGAGTAGACTTGAAGATTTTTTGCTTTTTGGCCTTTGTATATTTTTTTTATTGTATGTATTGAAATATGAAAGTAGGATTTCATTCACATTATGTTGGTTGAGTACAAGCACCTATATATAGGCAGAGTGGATAATTTAAATCTATAGATAACTCAACCTAACAATGTTATCTCCAAAGATAACTAATAACTTCTTATTTAAAAATTAAACTTAACAAATATTCTAGATTGATCTAATATTATTTATAACACACGGTATTTTGAATAAAAATTCCGTGTGTTTGGTTACAAAATTCAACCCCCCAAGAATATATATATATATATATATATATATATATATATATATATATATATATATCTAGCATAAAGGTTCTCATGATTGCTCCGTAGTGCATGCAACTCCAGCAGCATAAGAGATCTCTCCATTATAATACATGTGAATGAAAAGTAAGTCAGTTGTCCATCTATAGGACTAAAAATTGTCATCAGAATGTTAAGAAGAAGTGCGTAAGCACAAAAAAGCGAGCTTAATGAGAATAGATCTTTTATAAGAACGAGATAATCAATAGATTTAAAAATTAGAAAGAGAACAAAAACAAGGTAGAAAGAGCTTTCCAATTATTTGGAAAGATGGATATAGAAACAAAGAATGAGATAGAAAGTATATGCCGGAGGGATAATTCATAATTATGATAGGTTATATACTCTTTGGTGGAGGAGTAGCAAAAAGCAAAGAAACACAGCTAGTTGGCAAAGATATTTTTGGGCTTAAGATCGAATAAGGGATTTTGAATAACTTACTAGACCAAACAAAAAAACTAGAAACTTGAAAACATAACTTATTGCACCTAAATAAGCAAAATAGAAAAAGAAAAAGAAAAACAAATGTGTCTTGATGCCGAAGCACTTGGAGGGGACTCTCAAAACAGGGATCTTCCTGCTCTTGATACCATATTGAAATATAAAAGTAGGATTTCATTCACATTATGTTAGTTGAGTACAAGCACCTATATATAGGTAGGGTGGATAATTTAAATCTTTAGATAACTCAACCTAATAATATTATCTCTAAAGATAACTAATCACTTCTTATTTAAAGTTAAACTTAACAAATATTCTAGATTGATCTAATATTATCTAATAGTATGTACAATGTGCTATAACTGTAGTAATTGTGCTCTTATTTTGTACTTCAGACACACGTACATTTGTCCTGACCCACCCATTCAAGGATAACGGTTGAAATCCCAAACTTCTTAGCTATCAGGGGGAATTCGACTGCACTCTCACCTCCAAGGCCTAATACTAAAGGGTCTTCTAGTTTCTTAGTGTATTAAATGACTTGTATACATGTATCAGTTGTCTCCCATTATTAACTACCTAAGTTACTGTGGGACATATATAATACAAGTAAAGCCCACGCCACTTTGAGAGAGAAACCACATATCCGAACCATCTTAGTGTCCGATCCTTTTTCTGGGAGAGTGCCTGTTTTGGGTGCCAATTTGAGGTTAGGTCTATGGTCTGAAGCTATTTTGTCTCTAAGGTTGAAGTTTAAGACCCAATCTATAGCCTTCGTTTTTGGTCTGATAGAGTACAATATTGTATTGAGCTGCAATGACACCTTTGGTCTCTCTTGGAGGCAGATGTCCACGGCCATCACACTATAAGTTTCTAGAGTAATGAGAGCTAGGGCTATGGGAGCATAACCATACAGTGTCTTAGAAGGAATGAGTTGTCGTGAACTACAGAAGCTGGTATTTTACCAAATACTCAGCTATAGATTATCACTGATACCAAGTTCTAGGTCTATCACCATAGAGGCATCTCAAATAATGCTGCTTACTAACTCACCTGAGACAATGAAACAATCTTCAGTAACAAAATATTCTGCTACATCTATGTCGAATTACGTTTACAAACTTGCCAGTAACAAAATATTCAACTATAACACATGATATGCAACATTTCTATATGCAGCCACCGAGAGTATCTGAGCAAGTTCTGTAGCAGAACAATTTCGTCGAGGTTTTGGACGAAAATTGTTGTTGTTTATCCAACCAAATTGTAGCATGCTACTAGAAAGTCTGTTTAAATCAGTTGGTCATTCTCTCTCTTAAAATTTAATCAATTTTAGGTACCTGTGGATTTTGTAAAGCATGCATGCCAAGTGAGCTATTTAGCTAGATATCCCAGTTCATGGGCTCAAGTATGATTTTTCCCCTCCCAAAGTATGCACCTCTATAGTCCATAATCAACTGCTTCTAAGACTGCGTAAGGTTGCCAAAGATGCACTTGCAATTGCCTTCGGACGTGTAAATGGTGTTGGCTAGAATGATAGCTCAACGCAGTAATAAAGAAGGGATAACTTTTGGTTCTGATCTGAGTTAGAGCAAACCTCTTCCAATCCTCTGACCAATAACTGTCACTAAAACTCATTGGTGGACTTCTGGCACAACTTATAGCGACAACTTTTATTATCTTGTTGTTTTTCAAAATTTCCTATTGCAGTTAACATGTTCTGATTAAACAAACTCTCCTCCAATCCATGGTTTATGTGTATTCATAGAAAAATCTTCTGAACTCGTATGTAGGCAAACTTTCTGGCCATTGGCTTTTCTTCTACCAATTTTAATTTAGCTCGCACTAATTAAGCTAGTTGTATAGTTCTTATTTTATTTTAATATCTTGCCGAACATGTTGAGATGGTTTACTTAATTGTATTATTTTATTTTAATATCTTATCGAACACGTTGAGATAGTTTCTCTTAATTGTATTATTTTATTCTAATATCTTACCGAACATGTTGAGATAAACTTCAAATAATAAGGAAACTAAAGTATAAAATAAACCTGAAGTCTAACTTGAGTATCTTATATTCTAAGGTTTCTTAACTGCTCGAACTAGCCCTTTTGTTAAAAGAACTAGCATAGTATCCAAGGAAAGCTCGGGCAGTGGAAACATGATGATAGAGAATTAAAAAAATTCATAAAAATCAGTAATTTAATGAAAGAAGACAAAGACTTAGGGTGTATTTGAAACTCATTTTAGTTTTCAGTTTTTGTTTTTAGAAAAACAAAAATAAAAAACTCTTTGAGTTTTCTTCTTTTACAAAAATGATATGTTGTTTGATACAGTTTTTCATGATTGGTTTTTTTTTTTTACTTTTGTTTTTTTTTCTCTCCTCTCTTTTCTATTTTTCCTCTCCTCTCTTTTCATTTTCCAATACTTTGTAGATTCTTCTGAGCTCCTATCTTCAGCAACTAGAAGCGCCCTCCCAACAACCAACACATCTTCTCTATCATCATCCAACTAATACTATGGTAATAACACACTAGCTTGCAAATTAGGACTTCATTGGTTTGATTGGGTGAACGATTTAGAATTTACCTGCCTAAATCGAAGATCATAGGATTAATCGATGGATGAAATCTTTTAGAGGTATTTGTTGTAGAAACAATGGTCATCGGTATGATGATGATTTGGATTTAGAGGAGTGGTTGTGCTGTGGTGGTGACTGATATTAGAGGGTTTGGTATTCAATAGTATTGGTCAGTGGTGGTGGTGGTGGTGGTTGTAGTTACAGTGGCTATGGTGGTTGACAATATTCGTGGGTGTTGATCACTGGTGGTGGTGACAACGGTCGATGGCTATGGTGGTTAGTTATGTCCGCAAGTTTGGTGTTCCGGTGTGTTGATCAGTGGTGGTGGCAGATTAGCGGTCACTGGCTGTGGTGGTTGGCAGTGTTTGTAATTTAGTGTTCGGAGGTGTTGCTCATTGGTGGTGGTGGTGGTCAATGCGCATGGTGGTTGGCAATGTTGGTGGTTTGGTGTTTTTCGGTGTGTTGGTAATAAAGATTGAAAGGAAGAAGAGACATAAAATGCTTCTAACAAAAGTTAAAATGTGAATCTCAAAAAAAAAAAAAACTGAAAACTCAAAAATAAAGTTTTCATAAATAGCTGCTGAAAGGAAAAAAAAAAAAAACTAAACTGTATGTCAAACTATAATATTTTTTTCAATTATCAAAACTGAGTAAAAAGCTGAAAACGAAAACTAATTTACACGCTACCTTAAATTCAAGTCATTATTTGTTTGAATGTTACGTTATCTTTTCTTTCTCTCATTTCCTCTTTTTATCCCTTGGCTGAAATAAATGCAGAAAACTGCTTGCTCACGCTCTTCGTAACTGCTTAAAATTGTTTATTTACTTCTGTTATAATTGCTATCGATTACTCCTCCCTTATTGACAGAAGTATAAAACTATAACTTGATCTCCTTCAAAACAGGCTCCGAGTTATTTGGAGTTTAATTGCCTTCTACATAACTCACCATTAGTAGCTGCTTGTCATCAATAACCATAAGCAACTTTAAGTAAAATGACACGTGACTTTAATTTTTCAACTTCTTTATCATGTGCACGTGTTCACATCTTATTAATCACACAAGAATTTTCATTTTATTGGATAATATCCCCCCCCCCCCCCCCCCCGCGACTCGTGCAAACTCAGTAATTCTGCCAATCAAAAATAATTTTGATTTCAATTCTAGGTTTTAGGCGATGACCTATTTTTGCTCAATCACTCGATACATTTTGTAGTTAAGTCAAACTAGAACTTTTCACTTGCTTCACAACCTTTTCTGGAACTCTAAACTGGCTCCCTCGATTTCCTGATCTAACTTTTGATCTTGAGCAATAAACTGCCATTCATCTTTTCTGTATCCAACATCTTTGTTGTTATATTTATTAAAAACTTTTTTGATGTTCTTTGGCAAAAGCCTTTTTCTGTTCATGTCACGTCAAGCCATTGCAACTTTATCCAAATGAACTTCATCAACTGCATCTCTTAACCGATCAATATTAATGTCACAACCTCTCCCAATTAACTTCTAAATGTTCCACTGCATGCGGATAAAACTGTGCCTCTGCATAGTTGAAGTTGATAAAAAAAAAAATGATTCGTCATCTGCCAAAATCAACTTTGTCACTTTACTTCCATTGGTATCCTCTATCCATAAAATCAATACTTGGTGGAGGGAAGAAGGTACACCAGTAAACATGAATCTAATCTCTTCCCAGTGAGGCATTAGAATTCGTCGAGAAATCAATAACAAAAAAAGGTGACATTTTTGTCTTTCTTCCTAAAGTTAATTCTATTGGTACCACTCCGTAGACACTCCATTTTTTTTAGTCATTTTAATTTATTAACAATTATTGAACTTTATTATTAACTAAGGTTTATTATTATGGGTGTAGGCCTAATAATATTTTAAATTTAATTAGTTTATTTGGTCCATTAATTAGTCCTATACAGTCAGTAATTGGGCTCAGTTCAGTCCAACTAAGTAGGTCCAGTCCATTAGTCAAGAGTGATTTCTTAAGGAGATTTTTAATTACTGGTGATTTATCCTTAATGCAAGTGATTAATCCTTGATTTACTTGAAATATAAGGATATTCACGAATCTGGTACATCCCATCCGATTAAATCAGAGATAATTACTAAATTGGGGGGAAATAATATCCCGATATTCAAAAAAATACTAAAAATTTATGAGATGAATCGGCCAGTTACTTGACTTTTCCTATTTTGTGATTTTTTATCAAATATTCTGCTTTATCTTTAGATCACAAATTATGATGGTCATCTTTATCGTTTCTGCCGCCCCAGACCTCTATAATAGGGCATTGGAGCTACTCTTTCAACGCATGAGCTTTTTTATCCTAGAGCTTTCATACCATTTCTCTTAGAAGTGGTAGATTATCTCTTAAGAGAAATTAACCTTTCATATTCATTTCTACATATTCTCAAGTCACTTGTATCGTGAATTCTTCATGAAGCATTCCCGAGTCTTCTAGGCAAGTGCACTCACGAAGTAAATTTATTTTTTCTAGGTTAGTATAGTATAATGATCTAGCGTAATTCCCTTCTCCACGATCGCATTTTCATAACACAAAGTCTAAGACCGAAGTTAGGTCATCAGCTGTAGGGCCAGGGTCAAACTACGATGATTTTGATTCTGGTTTATCCATAAAACACGTAGGCTACTTGACCCTGCTGTCAAATTCAAACCAATAAAATAGAATTAGAATTAAAGTTTTTTTGTTTTATTACATATTTATGTGTTAAAAGGCCAAAATCAATAAAAATGAAGTAGAAGCCGAAAGTGTATGACGGTTGCCTAACATCTTCCCGTCATATAACCTAGTTCTCAAACCTATTTTTTTTTTTTGATAGACTAGTTAGTCTTTGGGCATTTTAGAGTCAGTTTTAGAATTTTTCCTTTCTTTTTTTTAATAAAATTGGTGACTCATAAAATTTTTAGACCCTCTACGGGGTCTAGCCATTTTTTTCTATGAGGTTTGCTATAGAGGCGACTTCGTTGGGGACTAAAAAATTAGAGGACTAGACTTAAAAATTTTTTATTGCTTTTCGACCTTTGTATTTTTTATTTTTTGTTTTTGTATGTACAATGTGCTATAACTGTGGTAATTGCGCTCTTATTTTATGCTTAAGACACGTGTACATTCGTCGTAACCCACCCAATTAAGGGCAACAGTTGAAATTATGGATTTCCTAGCTATCGGGGGGAATTCGACTGTACTCTCACCTCTAAGGCCTAGTATTAAGGGGTCTCCTAATTTCTTGGTATATTATATGACTTGTGTACGCGTATTAGTGATCTCTCATTAGTAACTACCGGAGTTACTGGTGGGACGTATATAATACAAGTAAAGCCAACCGTGTGACCTTAAACCCTCATTGAGAGAGACACCACACACCCGAACCATCTCAGTTTCCTACCTTTTTTGGGAAAATGCCTGTTTTGGTTGCTAATTTGAGGTTAGGTTTATGGTCTACAGCTATTTTGTCTCTAAGGATGAAGTTTGAAACCTAATATATGCCCTTCGTGTTTGGTCTACATAGAGTACAATTTTGTATTGAGCTGCAAAGACGCTCTTTGGAAGTGACACAAGCACCTTTGGTCTCTCTTGGAGGTAATCCACGGCCATCACACCGTAAGTTTCTAGAGTAGTGAGAGCTAGGGCTCTGGGAGCATAACCATGCACAGTCTCAGAGGGAATGAGTTGTAGGGAACTATAAAAGCTAGTATTTTACCAGATATATACTCGACCATAGGTCTATCACCATAGAGGCATCTCAAACAATTCCCTGAACACTAGTTAACCTTCCAGTATGACTACACATCCAAACATCTTCTGACAAGTTTGGCTCAAAAATGCCTAGCCTCTATTAGTGTTGTTATATTACGTAAGTCCATGTAGTTGGAAGATATTTACAAGATCTGAGCCTTGTTACATCTAGAAATGAGTATGGAAACTATGGTGCAGGGAAATGAGACATGTTACCAAGCCTATCAACAACAAACAAGATGGCCTTAAACCCTTCTAGCTTTTGGGAGTTCCTTAACAAAATACATGCAAACACTTGTCGATAGCTAAATTGGTATAAGGGTAGTGCCTTTTTCTTCTTCAAAAGATGTCACACTATTTATTAACCCAATTTTGGATGTCTTTTTGAAGTGTGGACCAGTTGAAAAGGTTTGTATCAGTATCAGAATTACCCAAGTGGCCTCTTTTGTTAGAAGAATACACCTAATCAAACAAATTGAGTGCCTTGTTATACTCCCTCCAAGAGTGCTATTGCTCCTGGAGATTCAGGATACCATTGCCGAATGAGTAAGTGAGAGGTTGCACAAGCCTCCAAAGCCAAAATTCTAAGTTCGATGTGCAATTCTAGGTATCATTCCTGTTAATAAATTGGGTTAGTTGACCTATTATCCCCCCACAAATAGATAATGTGTATTTGTTAGTCTGAATTATTACAGTTTATTAGAGGATATTTATTTCCTAAGTGTTTGAGATAAATGTAATACTTATCTCCTAGGTATTTGAGATAAATACAGTCTTTATCTCCTAAGTGTTTGAGGTAAAGTCAGTCTCTAATACTATCTCTATATAAAGGCTAGAGATATTTCAAGAAAAAATAAGTCATACAACAGTAAGTCACAAGACAGTCCCTCCCTCTGTTGCACTCTCTTTAGAGCATCACCAACCTCTAGGATTTGGTTTGTAGATGAAGAACTAGACTCTAGTAGCTGTTTTGATACCTGCGAAAAAAATCAAACGTATTGGAGGCTCGTAACAAGAAGGATCTTTCGTCGAAATTTGCGGTTACTTCGTACACTATATTTTTGAACCTACTACATATTACGTGGTAGGCGCATTTAATTGTTTCAACATTGGTATCAGAGTATAATTATTTGTTGATTCGTCTTTAACATGCTATTATAATTTATGCGCATATTGTGATTTTTTTCCCGAATACGATATATGACACTCATCAAGAAAAATTCGAAAATTTTAAGCATGTTATTATGAAAAACAATTATATGTTTTGTTCCCCTATGCTTAAGGATGAACTCCATAAGATTTCGTGATTATTAGATGCATAATTTGTGAGAAATCACGATTTTATTTTTCAAGAAAACTGTGATTTTTTTGAATTTTGAAGCTCGAATTCGGAGCATGATATTTAGTTTATATCATGATCGGTTGGTATAGAGTTAATGTATGTCACATAAGCTTACCAACAATATATGGCACGCATTATTTGGCTTAAAAACGAAAGAGATATGGCCTTCAAAAGTTGGCATCGCGGCCGTTGGAAAATTAGGGTTTAAAAAAAAGATGAACGGTGGACCCACGCGCGCCTACGCGCTCAAGCCGAGCTGCAGACGCGTGCCACTTGCCAAGCCAGCTGCCCACGCACCACACATGCTCTCATGCACCTGGACAAGCGCGTGCCACGGCCACATGCGCCACACGCCAGGCTTCTTGCATGCGCCCCACGCACGCGCGTGCTTGCCACGCGCCTGCCTGAGAACATAGACCCTACCTCATGTGCACGGTGGTGTGTGGAGGAGCGTGCAGGCTATTTTTTGGCCTGTATATTTTCATCGTCGACGAGTGAAGCTCTACCTTGGCCTGCTAATTTTTCCTGCGGTGTAAAATTTACCTTTGTACACTCTGTGTGTTATGTTTAATTTTTAAACGACTTTTTCTATAGAAATTAGCTTTAAATTTTTGTTTTATACACAATAAAATGTTTCTTTGAATCCAGAGGGTATATTAGGGTTAAATTTACTGTTCTTTTCAGAATTTATTTCTCATTTTTGGGCTATTTGTGAGTATTTTTGTGATACTTTTATGGTCCCAAAAATATGAATAATGCGCAAATGTTAATATTTTGTACTTCGTGGGTAAAAATAAATATTTTGGAGAGCTATATGACATAAATGAATTCTGTTTTATTTGTTTGCCATGATTACTGTTATGGTTTAAATATACTTTTGTTGAGGTATATTTGTTGGGCTTTGGTAAGCCCATAGTTTTTAAACCCAATATCAAGGCCTTCGCGCCTATTTTCTTTGGAAGAAGGATGTGACCTATTCATCCATTCAATTGTCCTTTTAACTTGTTAATTGAGCATGCTAGTTTTATGTTAAATGAATGGATATTAGATTGACATTCTAAATAAATTTATGCGTTTACTTTTATTTTAAGTTATTAGAATGTCAATAGGGTTCAATGGAGTCCTTGAGCACTTTGTTGTATGGTGCAACTTTTATATTGTTCTAAATTATCATGTGGATGATTTATAACATTGTGGGTTATATGATGAAATTTATTGCGAAATATTTTTCCCAACTCATATACGTGCGAGATATGATTACGAACTTAGTAAATTTTTTATTTCATGATGTAAGGAAGGATAATATTTTTCATTTGAATTTTTTAAAATAAACAGAAGGATATATAATTAATGTCTTTTTCTTTGCGCAAACTAATGTAGTGAATAGAATGGCCATTAAGAATGTTATAGCTGATCTCGTTAACGGTGAGATATTTAACGAAGATAATTTTGACGTTTAGCACAAAAAGATGAAATTCATGCTAAACGTAGAGATGTCAAATGGGCCGGGCTTGGGCCGGCCCAGCCCAAGCCCATCGGGCCTCCAACAAATCGGGTGGGGGCCGGGCCAAGGGGGCTGCCAACCGGGCCGGGCCTGGTTCTGAGGATATCTAGGCCCGGTCCAAGCCCAGGCCCTAGGCCCAACATTTAGCGCCGGGCTTGGGCTGGCCCGGGCCCAATTTTCTTCTTTTTTTTTTATTTTTTTTGGCATTTTCTTGTTATTAAAGGTAAGGGTTTTTTTAATTATGGTAATTTGTTGTTAGGGACGCTTTATTAAAGCGTCCCTAACAGATTCTAAGTTCCAGCCCACTCAAATTGTAACATAAATTGACAAAATACAGCAAATGTGGGGTACACAATGCATTGGGGTCAGCAATTTCAATACATAAAGATGTTGAAAATTTACTCGATCCCATGACTATTTATAAAGAAAAAAAAATCAAAGACTTTAAGATGTGTTATTATTCTTCGCATTACTTAAATCTTCAGTACTGTTTAGGGGGGAAAAGGGGAATAAATCCATTGAGGGGAAAGGGGGGAAAAGTGGAATTTCAAAAGTAAAGAGGGGGGCCTGAACCGGGCTAGACCCGGGCCGGGCCAAACCCGGGCCAAAACCGAGTCGGGCCTGGCCTGGGCTTTTTCCTGGGAAATGTAAGCCTGGCCCAGGCCCAGGCCCTAGGCCCTAAAAGGCCGGGCCAGCCCGCGGGCCGCCCGGCCCATTTGACAACTCTAGCTAAACGAACAAGAGCTCGAGGAGCACTTGACCAAGGAGATGGTCGTGCCCACTGAGGGGCAATCCATAAGAGACCATGATGCCTACCAGAAATGGCATGAGAAAGATCATAGTGCATGCTACACGTTGTTGAGCAGCTTGCAAAATTATCTAATTGGGCAGTTTGATGAACTTCTAACTTACAAAGCTTTATGGGATCAGCTCAAGTTCTCTTTTGGTGGAACCTCAACTGCGTAGCTTCATAGCCTTGTGATCAAGTTTGAGGAATACAGAAAAGACCCTAAGCAAACCATGAATGAATATCTAAGGGTGATGTCCAATGTGATTGGTAAGCTAAGAGATGTTGGCCATGCCCTCACAGATGAGCAGCAAGTCAGAGCTGTCATAAGGTCCTTTCCTGCCTCATAGGCCAATATAAAACAAATATTGACCCATACTGAAAATATCAAGAACTTTTCTGATGTTTCACAGCATGTCATCCTCGAGGCTGAGAGTCGATATACCGACAAGACTCTTACTTATGTTGCCTAAGGGAGATCGCGCAATGCAAATGGCAATCGCGGAAGACAAAGTAAGAAAGATAAAAAATGTGAGGCTAGCACTTCTGTGCCAAAGGAAGATAAAGTAAAGAAACACAAGAGAGGGAAACATGGTGGGAAAAAGGATTTGTCTAAAGTCAAATGCTTTAACTGTCAACAGTAAGGACACTTCGCTCGTGATTATACGGAGCTGAAGAAGGTACCTTCTGAATCTCTTTCTCAGTTATGTCTTTTCTTGCGTGTGAAGATTGCTTATTCCTAACCTGTGTGGTTTGTGGATACAGGTGCAACAAAACATGTAACACATGATCGAAAGGGATTTGTAGATTATCACCGGATTTCAGTGGGAAGCAAACATATCTTCATGGAAAACAATAGCTCCAAAGAGGTGCTAGGGGTTGGTTCTTACCAGCTCAAGTTGCATACTTGGCACATATCACTTCTTGAGGATGTGTGATATGCACCCACTATTCGGAATAATCAATTTTCAGTTACTGCTTTATTAGACAATGGTTTTTTCTTTATTTTTAGGGGTAATAAGTTGGACATCTTTTTGGATGATGTTTGTTCGAACATGGTTTTCGCATGGATAGTATTTTTCAAATGAATTTAATTGATTCTCAGTCCTCTTATTCTTATGTGGTGAATGATAATATTGTGAATGATTCTGTCACCTGGCATGCAAGACTGGGCCACATAGGCCAAGATAGAATGACTCGTTTGGCTAGAGAAGATTTTGGGCCCACTCGCAAAAGTCAATCTACAAACATGTGAGGCTTGTTTGGCCGGTAAAGCATGCAGGAAGCCTTTTGGAAAGGCTGTGAGAGCAACTCAGCCACTTGAGCTAGTTCATTCTGACATATGTGGACCTATGAGTGTAAAGGCACGCCATGGCGCCTCTTATTTCCTTACATTGATAGACGATTATACGCGATATGGTTATGTGTATCTGATATCTCACCGCTATGAAGCTTTGCATTGTTTTAAACGCTTTGTAGCATAGGTTGAGAATCAGAAAGAGAAGAGTTTAAAAACTCTTCGCACTGACCTGGGGACACGAATATTTGTCCGATCACTTCAAAAAGTTTTGTAAGAAAAAAAGGGATACGCAAGCAACTTACTATTCCTAATACTCCACAACAAAATGGTGTTGCGAAAAGAAGGAATAGAACATTGTTAGATATGGTTAGGTCTATGATGGCGCAAGCAAACCTTTTAATATCTTTTTAGGAGGAGGCCTTTTTAACTGCAGTCTATATACTTAATCGTGTGCCTTCACAATCAGTCAAATCCACCCCATATGAGCTTTGGAATGGCCAAAAGCCAAATTTGGATAACTTGCGCCATGGGGCTCAGCAGGTTATGTTCACAGTACTTTTCATAAGTATGGAAAACTAGGGCCTAGAGCTAAAAAAAGTATATTCTTAAGGTATTCTGAAAACTCTAAAGACTATGTGATGTATGGTGAACATCCAAATGGTGAAAAGACTGAAATAGAGTCTCATGATGTCGATTTCATAGAGAGCGATTTTCCTAGCATTGGAGATGCGAGTAAAATCTTGACCTCTATGAGTTAGAGGAGGTTGAAGCCACTTTACCATCTCCAAGCAAATGTGGGGAATTAGTCCTTCATCCAATTGTCGCTGAAGATAGTATAAGTGACCCTCAACCTAGTGGGAGCACACCACTAGGACCATCAGGTCAACAAGATTCTCAACTGTGTAGAGGTGCACGGGGAAGAGTTCTACGTCGTCGTTTTGAGATTGACGGAGAAATTCTTATGTGCACTCCAACTGATGAAGATGAGCCTACTTCTGTGGAAGAAGCCTTATCTTCACCTACTAGTAATGAGTGGATGGCTGCAATGAAGGATGAGTTGAGCTCAATGAAGAAGAATCAGGTCTGGGAGTTGGTTGACCTTCCGCCAGGGTGCAAGACTGTTGGAAACAAGTGGGTTTTAAAAGTCAAGTGCAAGGCAGATGGGTCAATTGACAAGTATAAGGCACGTCTTGTGGCGAAAGGCTATACCCAACAGCGGGGTATGGACTATGAAGACACATTCTCCCCAGTGGTGAGATTTGCTTCAATTCGCCTGATCCTAGCTATTGTCGCCCAACAGGATTTAAAACTTTTTCATATGGATGTTAAGACTGTATTTCTCAATGGAGAACTAGACGAAGAGATTTATATGGCTCAACCTGAGGGTTTTGAAGTCAAGAGACATGAGCGCAAAGTTTGCCGACTCAAACGTTCTATATATGGTCTCAAACAATCGTCTAGGCAGTGGTACTTTAGGTTTCATCATGCCATTACCTCTATAGGTTTTGAAATGATTGAACAAGACCATTGCGTTTACGTAAAACGATCCAAGAAAAATATTTTGATCCTTTCTTTGTATGTGGATGACATTCTTTTAGCTGGGAATGACATGAGTTCCATTGTCGCCACTAAGCAGTGGTTGTCCTCAACTTTTGAGATGAAGGACATGGGAGAAGCTAATTATGTGCTCGGGGTTAAAATCATATGTGATCGTCCAAAGAGACTTCTCGTTTGTCTCAAGAGACATACATCAAGAAAGTCATTAAACGATTCCTTATGCATAACTCAAAACCCATAGACACTCCAATGGACAAGGCGTGTACTTTAAGCACAGACCAATGCCCAAAGAATGATGAGGAAAAGAATCGGATGTCCAAAGTGCCTTACGCGGCTGCAGTAGGGAGTCTGATGTACGCTATGTTGTGTACGCGTCCAGACATCTGCTATGCCGTTGGAATGGTGAGTTGTTATCAGAGTAATCCTGGACCCGCTCATTGGAATGCGGTGAAGAGGATTCTTCGATACTACGTGGAACCGCTGATCTCGTCCTGTGTTATCATGGTGGAGACTTGAGACTGAGAGGATACAGCGATGCTGATTGGGGCATTGATAGAGATGAGCGTACATCTACTTTAAGTGGAGCTATCTCTTGGTGCAGCAAGAAACAGTCTTGCATCGCCCTATCCACGATGGAGTCGGAGTATGTTGCTTGTTCAGCAGCAGTCCAGGAAGCTGTTTGGTTGAGGTCATTCATACAGGCTCTAGGGGTTACAGCTCATATGAGGTTGTCACTGTTCACTGTGACAATACATTTGCCCTAGATTTTGTAAATGATCCCAAATATCATGGGAAGGCCAAACACATAGGCCTTCGTTATCACTTCATTAGAACTTTAGTTGCGCAAGGAGAGGTGACCATGAAGCATATACCTACTGGCAGAATGGTGGCTGATCCTTTGACCAAGCCTATTGCTAGAGATGTTTTCCTTTCTCACATTGGGACTACGTAGGGTTTGATATGTTTCTTATGGCATCTCATGTACTTGACATTATTTATTATATATTTCATTCCTTGATTTGAGTTGTGATTGTGATTACATATACATCCTTATTGAGAGTGTCACCAGGCTTAAATTGACCCACTCACACGGGTAATTCACCTTGGCACTAAGATAGCGAGCAAGATGAGACATAATTATCTTAGGCGCCAAGAGGGCGAATAAGATGATACAGCTTATAATGCAAACATGTCGCCTTAGTTGGAGCTAAGATGAGACCTAAAAAGATAGGTCGATCATAGAGTATCTCCACAACTCTATGTAGCCTGTTTACAGCCGAATGTGAGATTTCAGGCAGGCACTATAAGAGTGACTGGGCTGAAAAACTCAGGTTAGGCGCTCGTACAACGACTAGACTCAGATTCGTATGGCGTATTTTATTATACATTTATGTGACACGCCCTTATGGGTTACGCCATAGCATGCAAATCATACTGCATGTGCTAACTATGCGACCGACAGTGGGAGTGATGAATGAATCCCTGCTTCGTCACTGTGTGAGCCACTTGGATCGACATACTTTTTTGATCCTATGTAGTGCCCTTTCACCTTAGACTATGTCATGAAGAGAATACTCAATGTCGCTATTTTAGCATGTACCCTTGGATCATGGATGATGCGGTCTCGCGGGGTATGTTTAGGAAAGTGGTTGTGTCTAATTGGAATGACATGAGAACTTTGGGAAGAAAGTTCAATATTACACCATGTTGTGTGATTCATAGCCCGGGCAACTTTGTCGATTTTCATTTCGATATGTCATGAATACATAACATATGAGAGGTTTAACACTGCTCATTATGAGGGATTTGAAAGTGTTTAATCTGGTGTAGTTGAACTATCTGGGTACATACGAGATTTTTTGGAGTGATGTATTGTGTTAGTTTGGTGATAACTTAATACAATACTCCTCAACTGAACATCCTTTCTCGTAGGTCGCACATTCCATTTTCCGTATGAGGAGATGAGTGAACAAGAGATAAGGAGGGACTACAAGATTTATTTACCTTGTGTGGACGAGTGGGAGCTGTTAATAAATTGGATCAGTTATCTTCTGAGTATTTAAGTTAAAGACAATATTTATCTCCTAGGTGTTTGAGATAAATACAGTCTTTATCTCTTAAGTGTTTGAGGTAAAGTCAGTCTTTAATATTATCTCTATAAAAAGACTAGAGATATCCAAAGAAAAAATAAGTCCTATAACAGTAAGTAACAAGACAATCCCTCCCTCTGTTGCACTCTCTCTAGAGCATCACCAACCTCTAGGATTTGGTTTGTAGACCCAGAATCGAATCTCGTAACCATTTTTGTACCTGCGAAAAAGATTAAGCGTGTTGGAGGCTTGTAATAATAAGGATCCTTCTTCGGAATTTTCGATTACTTCGTATGGTATATTTCTGAACCCACTACATATTACGTGATAGGCGCATTTAATCATTTCAACACTTCCCAATTGTTTTCAAAGGCTGTGCTGAAAAAAGTAACTGGTCTTGTAGGCTACATGCGAATGTCCCATTGAATGAACACTTGCATCAACCTCAACTTTACAAGGACCGAGAAATTTGTCATAGCAGTCCTCAACAAATTGAATGCAAATATTTCCTCTATGTCCACCAAATATTGTCTCTTTGGAGAAGTGATGTCAAGGTATGTTGAGTTCCATAAAATGAACTACAATTTATGGTAAGCATCAATCCTAAGAAACCCCTTTATAGTTTGTGGAATTGGGTAGTTAATCATGACAAAAGTACCAGAGAGATGTGCTCATTATTCTACTAGAAAACTAATATGCCAAGGTACTAGGTGTGAGTGAAGGAGCAATTCTTTTGCCAAAAAAATTGGTTTTGTTTTAGGGTGTGGCGGACAACAGAGAAATAATTGAGGTGCTCTCTTTTCAGGTTATGTTGTGTCTAGGAATTGTCACAGAAGATGGAGTGTTTATGATTAATTCAAATAGCACGACCATTAGTGAGGCCAAAATGCATGACCTTATTTAGAAAATCTCAAGGCAAGGAGACAGTAGTTTTTAAAAGGAAAAGTTTGGGTTGTTATCATGGTTATAGGAGGATAGCTACAATCTCCCATAAAGCGTTAAAATAATAGTTGCCAAACATATTTGGTGGCATTTTTACTAACACTTTCAGCGATAATTCTTAACGGTATTTTTCTAATGTTATTAAATAAAAATTACAAAAAATATTTTATGACTATTAATTATTTCTATACAAGAGGTTATAGCTATCTTATGACAACCTGTGTAACAATAATTTTTTTTTTTGGAAATGTCTTCGGATAAGACTCAAATTTGACCCACTACTTAGACCTTATATTCTATCTAGGCTCTAACTTAGACTAAGCCCAAACTGGACTAACTAGATTGGGCCATCCAAACTAGACCGAAATAATTAAAACAAGGCCTACTAGCAATTAAGCCTACAAAAAATAAAGTATCCACAATAAAGACCTTAGAAGAGTTTTTCTCTAACGAAAATGACTATTTTACCCTTGTCATGGGATCCATTAACGAGCAAAATTTGACTGAAAGGGGCAAAGGACCGGTGGCTAACGGGATAAACGACGATTACCATTACGGCTAAAAAAAATTGAATCACTAATGCAGCTAAGCCCCAAGCGTACAAGGACCATGACGAGCGCTACCTTAATTATTTTTACTTGTGATAAAAAAAATCTTTGACTTGTTTTTGAAGATTATTAAGATTTAACTGTCCTTGTATTGATCTTCATGTACTACCTTCACAAGTATATGAATCATGTAGTACCAGTTTAGTCTCCCTCCGCAAATAAAAAATTCTACACCAATTGCTGAATGCCACGCGGCAGTGTTGGTTTTATGCAATTAATGTGTTTTTTTTTTTCGCCAAATGAGCAACAAACATGTGTGGCTTCAAGTGTGGACACGTGCTTTTTGACTGTCGTATAAAAATTGACCCGTATGAATTAACTAGGATATATTGTCATAATTAATTCCTGACTCCGTCACCAAAGCGAGGAAGAGAATTGTTGGTTAGTGGCACCGGAGGTGGAGGTGGTTAGTGTTCACGGTGCTGATGCTTGGAGTCGGGATTTGGTATAAGAAAAAACAATTAGGGAAAATAATTTAAATGAAAGCTCAAAATTGTATAGTTTGAAGGTCGACTCATGATAATTTCTTAAGATTTATGGTGGAGAAAACAATTACTTCACGATCAACGCTTCAATAGTGGGTTACACAAGTAAAATGCCTTTGACGTAATATTCCCGAACAAGAAACGTGGTTTTTCTGAATATATCGAATAATTTGTCACTTTGTAGTTGGGTCATTGCTGAAAAATATATACAATCTCTTTAACAACTGTAAATCATCTTATTTTAGTCAAAATCGTCTAAACATATTCTTTTGTTATGAATTAACTATGTGTTCTCGTTTGACTAACCAGGGTCAAACAATGGATTGCCGGCTTAGATGCTTGATGCTTTCAACTTGAGTTCTCCAAAGTTTTGCTGTTACATTATTATTATCAATGATTTTTCAAGTTTCAACCTCAACTACTTTTGGAGTTTCTTTTTTTTTTTTTTTTTGGGGGGGGGGGGGGGGGGGGGGGGGAATTTTTTTTATGCCAATTGAAAAGAAAGGATGGTCATGAAAAATCTGTAAAAAAAATCCAAATTTCTTTTAAGGCGTTCATCTTTAGATCATAATCTAACAATATCGTTAGTGATAATTACTTTTTTGCTTCACTAGGTATGAGGTACTTATACAATTAAAGGGATCTAGTGAAACATTTTTTGAACCTTCCGAGTATACTCCTTCGTAATATACTTTAATTTAAATTATAGAGAATGTTAATCAAGGTTATTGTTTGAAATTTCAAAATATTTAATATAGTAACCGCTCCATCCCACTACCTCTTTATCTCTAGTATTGCAACCACTCTGCCAATCGTCAACATTTTTACTCTACTTTTACAGCTCCTTGGTCTCCATTTTCATGATAAGTTCATTTTTTCTTTTGTTAGATTCCAATATTTTCTTTAATTGCACATACATCGCGTATGCCGACGAACCTAGTATTAATTGAAACGTCAGCCTTAACATGCATATTTATGATATTCAGTTTAGCTCGTTAATTACTTTATTTGAAGTTACATTATGCTTATACCCCTTTTAAGCAGGCTTCTTTTAGGCTCCTTTATGAAGAGGGAGGTACAATTAAACTTATGAGTGATTAAAAAAGAGCATACTGTCCAATTAATCTTTGGAGATCCACCACAAATTGAATGCTTTTACCATAATCAAATACACCAAGCAGTGAGTTCTTTTGCCCTAGAAGTTCTTTTTTTATTTTACAGATGAATAAATAATGCTTGAATGCATCAGTGTTATTGAAGCAGGGAAATATTGTAGCACATTTCATTCGTCCCATTATTGATACTATTTATTAAGGAAGATTATGCTTACGAATTGAAGAAGCCTTTTATATATAGACTTTAATGAGCTTCCATGTTTTTATTGCGTAATTTGCTTATCCCCGTTCTTTTTAGGTGCTTCACGTATTATTGCACATGCATAGCCTGTACCCCTGCCCCGTGCAACAAATAATACCTTAATAGTTACATGAACATTTGCGAGGCTCTAATAATGCTTGAATGAATGATGCGAGTCTTGATCGTATCTAATGCTTGAATGAATAATATTGCTCTCTCTAATGAGAGTCTTTCACTGAGCGGACGATCGAAATACACATCTATTCTAGAAGATAAGATTTAATCTACAAAAGAGATACAAAAGAAGAACATACTCAACCAGAGTATTAAATGCAAATAGAGACTTAATCCACAAAAAATTACAAAAGAAGAATAAACAACGGTATCGATATGCACTCAACTAGCGTATCAAAAAACTAAAGTATAAATACATAGATCACAACTTTAGCAACAATTAATGTTCCTTTCAAATAAAGGATGATTGGATATCCCAAGAGGCAAACGTCATCAATAACAGTATTTTCGAACGACAATCCGAACATCCTAATCATCATAATCCTAAATCCCCACGAAGAGAAGGGGAAAGACTGTTCGATAAATACGCTGTATTTATCCTTTTGGTCGGCAACGAAGTAATAATTATTGCATAGTAAACACAAATTAACTGTGATTTGTCACATATTGACACCACTAACAATATGATAAGTTGATTTAGATCCCCCAGGGGGCTCTTCGGTATTTATTAAACTATAATACAAATAATATCAGCACGTATAGTGGGATTACTCTTTGTCTCGTCTGTCCAGTCTGGTCCATTAGAAGATTCCTCTCGCACGCACACACATGCAGGCTGAGCCCATGTGTTGTCCGTGTTTGGATTTCGACTTAGAGAGAGTGTTACAGAAATATGCTCCTCCTCGTGGCGGTTTTGCAGGTCCTTTTCTGTGCAGTTTTGGGAGTCTTGTGTCTGCTGCTTTCCTTGCTTCATGACCGGGTCTTGTTCTTCCTTTTCAATAACTACTTTTTGTTGTTCCCAAAGAAGTAGTAAGAAATTGTAGCAAGTCATCCACGACCTTACTGAGATTGTATCGTACACGTTGCTCTTTTGGTCAATGAGGCTTGTTTTAGGCGAGAGAGAGAGAGAGAGAGAGATTACGTAATTGGTCATTGAATTATGAGTCAAATTTTAAGTTGATTGCTAACTGTTCAATGTACTCTCTGATTTGGCTAGTTAGGTCATTGTTTTAGCTGTCCTTACGAATGCGCCCGTTTAACCGTCACGTGTGATCAGCACAAGTGGGTCAAGGGCAAAACTTTAAATCCACGGCTAAAATTTTAGGCAAATTAGTTGAACCATCTACTAGAAAACCCTCCATTATTTATTTGTGTGTATGATACAAATTTATTATCAATCTACATATCCCACAGACAACCAAGAACTAGTAAATTCAATTTTTGTTATTAAAGAGAAAACATGTTGGTATAATTAATCCCAAATGCAAAGGGAAAGAAGGTTAACCTTTATGGATTCATAAATGCAAAATCGGAAGAACAAAGGTAGATTACAACTAAAAAACCTAATAAAAAAATTAGATTATCAATGCAAAACCCAAATCCAAGGTTTAATTCGAAGGTGAAAAGGTAAGAAGAGAGTTATGAGATGTAGATTCGGGGAGAGTAAGATGAGAGACGAGCGAGATCAGATGGGATAGAAGAGTAGAGAGCATATTTGCAACCTCTTGGATCCTACTGATGAAATGGTCGGTGCTGGTGGAGTGCCTTCCTCCTTGTTGGTGGTGTGCAAAGATATGGGCAACGTCCCTCCGGTACGTGGGTATCGTCTGAGCAACTGGTGGGCGCGTGTCCCTTGTGCTTCTGCTTCTTCTGTTAGCCTACCTAAAACATTAAAAGGGGAAACAAAAAAAGAAAAGTTATCCGGTCGGTCATACAAAAGTTTTTAGGATTTAGGGTTACTCGTCTCGGCCTACCTAAAACATTAGGGTTTAGGGTCGGTCATACAAAAGTTTTATATTTTGTTCAGTAGTTACCGTTGCTTTTAATTCCATACGGGAAAGTAAAATGAAAAAAGAAAACCTTCTACATGTAAAATTGACTTTTCATGTATTTTTTAATTTAACTTTTCATTTTATCTATAAGTTAGGACCCGAATATAATTAGTTCTGCCTATTCAGATTTCAAGTGCAACTATATTTTGTGAGACCCATCGGTGGACCTTACACATAAACATGTTACGTTTGTACATCACGCTGCTCCAACAGCTGAGCACTTAAACTCCACATTGCTAATTTAAAGAAGTTTACGAAGCGCAACGCTATAAGGTTGCTTTAGCGACAAAAACAAACTATAAGGTTCCATAAAATTGGACCCTTTTCCAGCACCTCGGTGTTGAGTGAGTCACCTTGTACACAAACAAGGGAAATTTGTGTCACCCAAGTCATGTCCTTATTTGTGTTCTCCCTATTTAACCGAAGGATCGAGACCATAAGGTTGCATCAAGGGCCCCATGGCTGAATTCAATTGATTAGGTATTTTGTCTCAACCCGGTTGACCCATGACTCAAGACTAACGCCCAGTCTTACTCGCCACAAGTTGGACCTTGTCAATCACGCCAGCAACTGCATCATATACTTAGAGGCAACAAATACTATTATTCCATCACTTAAGTTAAATAAACGCAGATACAACGCTATTTTGAAATGCTTGCGGGAAGATCATTCCGTACTAATAGCTTGTTTAGACGAGAGAAATGACGAGAAAGGAGGAGAAGAGAATGGAAGACGGTTTTCTTTCCGTTGTTTGTGAGTTTAAGAGGAAAAGTTTGTAAGTGTAGCAGAAAAGAATAAAAATACACTATATTATAAATAGACAAATTTTTGGCTGCTATCCGAGTTATAAAAATCTTCCTACAATCCCGTCTATAATGAGAATTAATAGTCGCTAAATATTTCTAGTAACTTTTCTTCTAATACTTTCAGTGATAATTAATAACAGCAATTTTTTTAGTATCACTAAATAAAAGTCACTAAAAATGATTGATTGTCACTATATAGGGGATATGAAGAATATTCCTCCAACCGGAATAGCAGCCAAATTTTTTCCTTACTAATAATCCTTATCCTGTTTGTGATTTTTGAGACCAGAGAAAATGAAAGAAAAGAAAAGAAAAGAAAAGAAAGGAAGAGAAGATAATGGAAGATAATTTTTCTTCTTCTTGTTTATAAATTTAAGAGAGAAAAGAAAGTATTGTTCTTTTCTCTTGTTTGCGAATTCAGTAGAAGGGGGGAGGGGGGAATAAAAATGGTTACATGCATATTTCTATACTATATTGTGATAATTAAAAAATAACATACTTTTGATGAGAAAATAAATTAGTCATCAATCACATCATAATAAGTTCATATATACTAATGTCATAAGCCTTACATCACCGGCTATTGTCATCGTAAGAAAGATACAAAATTAGTCATGAGTTGATTACAAACATTTCAACATCCAAATCTAATTAATGTTACACTAAAACTAAAACAATAAGTCGTGAATCAATTATAACATCTAAGGCAATCGTGTGTTCGTAAGTAAAATGGTCAGTTCATGTAAGGAATCTTAAAATTTAAAAGTCATTAAAAATTTAGGGGTTGTACGTTTATATTTTTCACTTTCTGTATTTGTATTGTATTTTCGTTTTCACTCTTTTTGTATCGAATCATAAATTATGGTTGTATATTTTTATTATTTTCATCACTTTTTTGTGTCTACATTTTTCAATTGTTTTTGTACGTTTACTATTTTCATTTCCGTTTTCATTACTGTTACCACCATTTTTTCGGTATTACCCTTCCTGCTTCTCCTCCATCCGGTTCTTCCTGCCGAAGACAACCAGCTGCCGGCCGGCAACAACAAAAAGCATACAATCAACAAATTCGCAAGCCTCACTTCAAAAACCCAACATAATTACTCAACAAAAACAACCAAAAAGTCGTCGATCTATCACTCGGGGAATCTGGATCTTTGAAAACATGATAAACAACCCAACGAAGTTCACCCCTAGAGCAATATACCGGGCAGATGGATGTCTCGAAACCTCTACTGCAATGGGTTTAGGTGGTTGGGTTTCCTGATAGTCGTCGATCTATCACTCGGGAAATCTGGGTCTTTGATCATTGATCTGAGAACGATGAATCTGGGTCTTTGATATTTGATCTTTGATTTGTGGTCGGTGAATATGAGATCTGAGATCGATGAATTTGAGATTGCTGCAGTGATGGGTGCACAACTTCTCTTCGATGCAGTGAACAACTTCTCTTCTTTGCCTTTCCTCTGTAACAACGCTGCACAGAAGGGTAAACAGTGGCGTGGGGTGACTTTTCTGACATGGGATTCATTTGTGTTAAGGTGTTTTTCCTTTTTTTCTGCACTATTTGAATTTTGTATCCAAAATGAATATTCAAAATAATAAAAGTACAAAAAAGAGCATCTTTTTTGCCATCATTACAAAATTTGAATAAAAAAAGATAAACATACGCTCCCTTAGTATTAATCATCTCAATATAGGCATTATTAAAATGTCACTTATCAAAGTCTCCTTTCTCTCAGTTTCTTCCCAAGTTTGGGAAGAAAGATTTAGAGACAAAAGAAGCTCAAATTTTCCTTCCTTTTCTCTTTTTTTTTTCCTAAAAAAGTCACAAATTAGATAAAATGGAGGAAATGATTTACTTTCCTTTATTTTTCCTCTCTTTTCTCTCCTAAAAAAAACTGGTAAGGATTCTAACAAAGACCACAAAAGCATGACTTTAAAAACGAACATGATTCTAGCGGAAAAACAACTTATTCTTCAAAGACATAATAGAAGTTATTGTTTGAAAGTTAGATGAAAAGTTTTGTATCGGAACTGAAGGAACTAAAAGTCATTATAAATTTAATCTGGATTATCTCAAGGGTAGTACGGCATTATGAAATAATTACTTATGAAAGCTTCCATTTTCTGTTTTTTTTTTCAACTTTGAGAGGAAAGATATGGAGAGAAAGAAGCTCAAATTTTCTTCTCTTTATTCTTCTTTTCTCTCTTAAAAAAAACTCACAAATTTAAAAAAGATGAAGGAAATGAACCACTTTTCTTTTCTGTTATCTCTTTTTTCTCCTTAAAATACTCACAAACAGGGTGTATGTGATCTTAAAAAAAACTTAAATGTGAATATATCTACTTGTGCGTCAAGAAAAAAGTTCTATATCAATGTATCAATAATATTTTTATACTAAATTCCAAAAAAATTAATGAGATTTTGATAAAGCAAGCGTATATTTTCATACCCTGTTCAGCACCCTTACTTTATCGCTAAGAAAATACATTAATTAATTATAAAACATAAATCTGATCTGATACCCTATAAAAATAGACATCTCCTTTCATATAGGGGGTCGCCGCAAAAGTAGAAGCAAGAGCCCGTTCTCCGTGGACGCATAGTCATTTCATTTGAGAGAGAACTTTCCTGCTAGCGAGGAAGTACCAAAGAACAATGGATGGATTTATAGAAGAGTGATGATTAGAATGGCAGGAAGGACCAGCTGAATCTGCAGATGCTCCAGCAGCATGAGCTTTTTTGGATCCAAACCCACGTTGTGCTGATCCCATTTTCCTTGGCCAAGTGGGCTGTAATTTTAATCTCAATTAATTAATCAACAGTGTTGATTTTGCCTGAATAAAATAATTGCATTCTTTCTTTTGATTTTTCTTGAACCGATAATTGCTCTCCGTTGACAAGTAGAGAGTTTATTCAGCTATATGATATATTTGATTGATAGATATAAACAAATTCAATATTATTGTAAGACTTCTTGCTCCCTTTGGATTGGATGCATTGGAAGAACAAGTAGGAGACAAGAAGCCAACGTATATAGACTTGATGGGGGTAGAACTAGGAAAAGTCAATGGAGAAACTCATAAACAGGATTGGGATATAACTCACACAATTTCGGCCCTTCGAATTTTTTTTTTTTGTTTTAATCTGGGTACTATGAACGTTGCTATCATAATCCACGGATCACGTTTCGCTGTTATTTTAGTCCATCTGTTGGCATTTGTTGTTGAAAATAATTATATATCGTCACGTGTGCAGTTTTGGTAAGAATTCAGTATTTGTTTTTTTGAACACCAAGTTCTGCGATCTCTCAAACTGACTCTGCGATGTCTCCAAGATAATTGATTGGACTCAATTTTATAAATTGGCCGCTGAAACCTCTAAATTGCAAACTTATCAATTAATTACCATAAATACCCATTTGCAAATTTATTTTTAGGGTGAGATGGTGATTTAGGCTTCAGCTTCATTTGGTCATGTGGGAGTACATTTTCCAATGGTGTAATGGTTGTGGTGGTGGTGCTGGGTATGGTGCAGATTTGGTGGTGACTGAGTGGACATGGTGGTCGGTTAGTAGCACAAGTGAATGCGGTGGTGGCGGCACATTTGGTTGTGGCGTTGGCATTGATTGGAAGAAGGAGCACGTGAATGGATGAGAGTTCATGTCCGAAAGACAAAAGCACCCTTTATAAGTTGTACTGTACATGTTATGGACACGAGACCACTTTTGGACAAAACATGCTAGTGGTAGATCAAACAGAGACGGGGTTATAATTCATTGATGGACATATCAAAATTGGCAGTTCAAATACTAGAACAGTAAACGGGCATTACACTGGGGACAAAAATTGTATTATCACAATAAAGTTTCGCTAGAGAAAAATAGAAGAATTGCAATACGATATTTTGAAGTGCGACTACAAATAGTAATTTATATAATTTGTTTACTATTTTGCTTTAGGAAAACCTGAATGAAATATGAAATTAGACCAATGGTTTTCCAACGCTCGTATGTTGATAAAGAAAGACTATGTGTTAAGTACATAACTGCCATACTAGAAGCTTAACAAAGTACCGAGTAGTTTTTGGAACCAGTGAATAAGAAATTAATTACTTAGTACTTGTTTTGATTCAGCATGAATGACTTCTCTTTGACTAATTTAAAAAAGTAAAATCAATTCAAAGAAAAAATAATTACATTGGAATTATAAGTATTATTCACCATGTTAAAACAAACACTCGAACGATCAATATACGATTTTGTTTAAGTAAACTTTGTTATAAAAAAGAGTTGAGAGATCTATATTTATATTTAATATTTCTTGGGGTCATTCTAATAACATGTTTGATTACACTCAAAAACTGTCTTCTTTTCCATTAGCTCTTAAGCCTTGTGGTTTGCAACTTATGGCCACGAATCCAATTGATGCCCTGGCTATGAGTTGCGCATATGAACTTAATATATAAGATTTGTAGATTATTATTATTACCATTATTATTAATATCAGTACTACTATTATTATTAATAATAAATTATTGTAGTAAAAGCTGACAACTAATTCAATCACAAGAGGATATATTTTTACTCGGTCACATGCATAGCACAAGGCTGTTTGTAGCACAAGGCTGTTTGTGTCAAGATTTTGTAACATTCTCTATGAACTTAATGTATTAAGTTCTGAGTTTGCACACAATTTGTCAAAAATTAGTATTGCAATTGCCTTGATTATAATTGGGACGAATGATAATTATATGCACTGCAAACCTAAAAAAGATTAAAATAAAGAGGCAGAGGCTCGATTTTTGTGATTGCATGATTTATAAGACTGTAAACGTTCAAATCAAATGTTTTATGGGATGAACGGAGAACTTCTGATACATTCGACACTAATATTTTATATGCAATAAGGTGATAATCTCTAATAACCGGTACTTTCTCAGTGAAGTACACTTATTATATTCTTGTACCTCATAATTTTATTATGTTCAAACTTCTCATCTAATGTTACTCCGTATTGGTTATAAGAGAGACAAACTTATTCTAAAAAATATGCCAAGAAGGTTTTTTTTTTTGGTGTGTAAGTTAATTAACTGATATAAAGAAAAAAAGTACAACATTAAACACATGAGTATTAAAAAAGCTAGTATATGAGATAGTTAATGAAACTCAACCTAAAGTAATTCAGAAGGATATGACAAGCTTTATGAATATTAGGTTATATTGGAGTTGTAATTTTGGACATTGGAGTTGAGAAATAGCGTACATGGTCTTATTTGTGAAAGGAACTTTTTTCAAAAAACAAAGTCTCATGGGAGAACTTAGTAATTTAATATTTTTAATCACTAAGAAAATTTTAATATCTCAAAAATACTATTAAAATAAAGGCGATTATACCTATACAGTAGTAATTTGTATATTTACTAAGTAATGAATTTTCAATCTTATTATTGGATAAGATTAGCATTTTAATCTGTAGGGTGGAGAAAGTAGGACGCCTTTTTTTCTTTTCATAATTCATAAGACCTTTGGAGAATAGATATTAACTTTCAAAATGTACCAATGAGTTTTTTTTTTGTTAATTATTAAATGTTTGATTTTAGGTTTACTCGAATGAACTACTTGCTACGCTAAAATACTTTAAATCTATACTACCTATAAAAGTATGAATTTTGTGAATTATTTTATTCCGTTTTTACCTAACAATCATATCCTTTCATAAATAATATTATTAATTACTAATTTTGTAATCATTTTTAATTTTATCCTTCGTTAGTTATTCCAATGACAACCCTACCCTTCCCTAATTATTTTTTTTGTAATGCGTTTAATGAACATTAGGTCATAAATTTAATCTAAACCTACATTTACACATTGGCAAACATGTGGTTGCAATATATATATATATATATATATATATATATATATATATATATATATATATCTGTGTGTGTGCACACTACCTGTAAAAATATGAATAATATCAATTATTTTTGGACAATTATGTTCTCCGTTAATTACATCATATACATTCTTACCATTCTTTTTATTACTCCCTTTTTAATATTGATGAAATTAAAATAATATTGTGTAATGAATCTATTCTATACATTGAAAAATAAAAAGTCTGATGAAAAAGAAAAATGAACAAAAAAATTCCTTTATTATTATTTTTTAATTTGGTTATAATAAAATAAACAAATAGATGTTGACCTAGTTAATGAGAATTGTGATTTTTTTCTTACATTTTTAGGTTAACAAGCAATGAACCAATTGAAAAAAATGAAAAAAAAAATAAAGAAACTAAAATACGTGAAAAATCAACTAAGAAACAAGGCTTAAATATGGTGTCAATTTGAACTAAAAATATGTTCAGTAATTGCAATTAAAAATGGGGTGTTTTGCATTTCTTATTGATGAAACGCAAAGCACCTGGTTTTGAAAATTATAAATCTCAATCACAAACCAATTTAACAGATTACAAAAATGGCGATATAGCTTCATTCTTTTAATTTCTTTACTTGCTTTTATTTTCAGCAGTATCATCAAATATTTCTTTAATCTAGAAGCCTATAAAGAATATTTTCAAATATTCAATTAATTACAATTTCGAACATCAAATAAATATTTATTCTAAAATAAGTCACAAAAGAAATAAGAATATAATTGAATTACATTATTTTGATTCAAAAAAAGAAGAAGTAATAATAGCATCTCAAACATTACTCTAGACTATATTCATGTGCAACGCGTGTGCATGAAAGGAACACCTTATAATAATCTCGAGATAACTATTTATCTGAATTACGATCAACTATGTCATTCCTTATAATAATCTCGTGAAAAGCTTCCCAAAGGGTTGAGAAATACCTTTGGAAGTATTAGCAATCAAAGTTGTCCCTTATATCAAATTTAACCTCCAAGAATTGGTCTATATAGAGGACCAACTCAAAGATCCAAAGAGGCAACTTTAGACCAGACGAAGCATAAAGAGAAGAGACTTTTACTAGTCCAACCATCTTACAATCTTCTCAGGTCTACATGCATTATCCAAGTCCAATTCTACGACACACCATTGTAGACCATCAACAGTAATTATGAGTAAACCATGCTTAGGTGTACATTTACAAGCAACCATTTCACTTTTTTTAGTGTAAATAAATACGAGTGTGCATATTTGATGAGTGCATTTTCCTTAACCGTCAAATTGTATCATTCAATTAAGGAAGTATATTTCTTAACTTTTTTCTATTTAATAATTTAACGTGCATTTTTCTTAACTAATAATCAGATGCGTACCCTCGAAATCAGATATTGAATTGAGAAAAAAGTCCAACAAATTAGTTGCACTCTATCGAGTGGCAGCACCTGTCATGCCGTTACTTGAAGAAACTTTTCACATCATTTTCCAAAAATTCTATGACAGACCTGAGAGCGATATCTCTTGCGTTTCTTTCTCCGATAATTGCCGTGATATATTTAGTTGCCGTATATGAATTTTGGGTATTTTAAAAAAAAAATGATCCATTCTTCTTTTGAGGTTCAAATTGTTTGCATTTTAAGAAAAAAGCATTAATCGTGGACAGTGGGCCCCACTGTGATAATTACCTTATCATTGCACAGCAACAAGATTAATTACCCCTCGTTAGTCTTCATGTAAATACAGCGAAAAAGAGTAAATTTCAAGAACTTACAGCGTTCCCCACCACACCACCACTAGTTCGGGAAACAAACTTAAGACGTTCAAGTCCAGACTAAACACCTGGCGAACCCCCATTGGCCAAATCCGTCTGCCATGTAATAACCCGGCACCCACGCGCCTTTCGCTGCGATTGGTCCAGGCTAGCTTCACCTCCGGCCCTCCCTTTTTGACTTGTACCAATCCCCATACGGCACATCCCCGAATCATGTACAATCTCGTAACGGTCCAGGAGAGTTTTATTAGTAAAAAAGAAGCGTCGGTAGTTGTTTTGGTATACAAGGCCAAATTACTGAACAGGACTGCTCGTATAAATTTGAAATCGCCGGCTGGGAATGTTAGCAAATAATAATAATTCGACTGTTTTCGTTCAACTCTCTCTCTCTCTCTCTCTCTCTCTCAGACACGAGAGACGAATCGTCCAACCTTATTTGCCAGTAACCAATTCACGCACACACACACACACACACATGGCTGTATCTATATAGTAAATTCCAGTGATTTCTTCACACAACTCTTCTCTCCTCCATTTCTCTGAATCTCTCTCGCGCTCTCTCTCTCTCTGTAGTTCTTCGTCGTCGTCTCGGGTCTTCTTTCTCCCTTCCTGCCCTAGATCTCAATCAGCCGAAGGACTGCGGTTTTATCTAGATCCAAATCAGGTAATTTGCTTACACTGTTTCGTTTAATTCGTCACTCTTTTCGGTGCCTTGATGAATTGTACAATGGAGGCTGCGTTATGATTAATTTCCATTCATGTGCGCGCAATTAGATCCGAACAAGTCCTTGTGTGGGGCTTATAGATGGATATGTTTGACTTTTTCGCTGTTTGTCCGTTTACTTTGACTTTGTTAGGTCTGGCTAGATACGAATTTGTACCGCTTTTGGTAATCCGTGATCCCCGTTTTTCGTTAGTGTTTATGTTTTTGCGTTGTCAATTCTGCGTTTGAAGATTCTATCGAATCTATTCATGTGTGTTCTGGAATCTACTTGAGTTAACGCGCTGTGGTTAGGAATAAGGGATCTGGTCGTGCAACTAAATGTAAGCGTTATGGAAGCTAAATGACCGTTAGATACGTCTATATAGTGTTAAGTGTCTGGTGTATTCGGGCTCTAGGTGATGTTGGAATATTTGCGTCCCTTGTTTGAACCGCTTGTGGACTCATTTTGCTCCTTGTCATGATGTTTAGTTTTTTTTTTTCTATGCAATCTATGATATTTCTTTGGTTCTCTCTTTCGATTGTGATCCTAACAAGTTTCATATACTGTTCGGTTGTGCACAGATGAGACTGTTGGCATGAATTGCTTTGCCCTTTCAAAAATGCTCTTGTTTGACCTTGCAGATTCAGATTCAGATTCTTACTGATTCGGTCATTTCAAGTTTGGTGGTGTACTCTTTAGTGGTCATCTCTAGCAAAGATACTTAGAGCTTAATGCTGACTGTGGATTGGGAGTAAGTTGGTCGCAGGACAGCACTGATGCAAAAATACTAAATGAAGACAAGTCAGGCGTGGCGTTTAGGCATGAAGGACATGCAGATCTTGCATGCGCCCCGCCACCGCTCGCATTTAAAGAAGCCAACATGGATCATTGTGTTGGTTTCGTTGGTCTGCATGTTTCTAGTTTGCGCTTATGTTTATCCACCTCGGAATTTGGCTGCCTGTTATGTCTTCTCGTCCAGTAGTTGCAAAGTCTTATCCAATTGGTTGCCGCCTGCTCCTGCAAGAGAGCTTAGTGATGAAGAAGTTGCTGCTCGTGTCATAATTAAAGAGATATTGAATGCACCACCAAATATGCCAAAAACTCCGAAGATTGCTTTCATGTTCTTGAGCCCTGGTACATTACCTTTTGAGAGGTTGTGGGACAAGTTTTTTCAGGTAAGGTTTCCTTTTTTATGAGTAGCTCTTTTCTCCCTTATATGCCCAAATACCGGTTGCTTCACGTATATATTTTTTCTGTATCATCGGTGTCATAATACGAGGGAAGAAGCTTAGAAAGCTCACTTTTCCCATCAGTTAGATTTCTTGCTGTAAAGCTTCTTCTGTAAATTAGTCTGTCTCATAGGAAGATTATCTGTGCAAATTTATTCTTTGGTATTGTCCTATCAAGTTGCCTTCTTGAAAGTAAAAGCTTTTTGTCGTACGACTGAAAATTTTCATATTGAGGGGAGCAAAAATTGATTGCCACATGTCAGAGGATATGGTTTTAAAGGTGATGGATCTTTTTGTGCTAAACCCGCGTTTTATGAGCTGAAAATGGCAGTAGTTCTTATTTGGCCAATTCTCCTGCTAAGGTTAATGATTCAGGATCAGCTTGTTCAATTTTAGAGACAGAACAGGAAATTTTAAATGCAGAAAGCACTTATGTTTGTTCACATGATAGAATAGATTGTTTCAGTTTTGACTTAATCATCATTTCTATCATAACAAATCAATTTTTGTGCTTTGAAAAGTAATAGAGTGTGATAATGATGAATTTGTTCCTAATTCTATTTTTGCTGGAAAGGACTTTAGTTGAAAAATTCATACTTTAATTACTTGACCCTTTCTTTCTGAGACCTTTTAAGTATTAAGAGTTCTATGAAGAGGGCCAATTAAGCCCATAAGTTTATGCAAATCCTTCCTGAAAGTTTGCCAAATTAATCGCATTGTGCTTTGGCAGATAGGTATCTTACATGGGATGATTTTGAACTATGTGGTGCTCAGCAACTTGATTTCCTATACGTGTTTCTTGATGTTATGTTGGCTGGCCTATTGAAATTTTGTTGGCCACCTTGGAAATTTTGACCTTGCATCGTGTGTGCACCTAGGCTTCGATGCATGAATGGGGTTTTATTAAATTAAGCTACAGCATGAGACATAAGCTGGCAGTTTATATGTTGTACGAATGAGAGGTTTATGCCTTTTCCATTCTTCTAAGCAGTTGTGTCATTCACCACGTTGCGATGATTAATCTGGCATATTTTGCATCTGGAGTTGTGACTATATCTAAGATATTGTAGGGACCCATATTCTTTAGTGCAGGACTTTTTGTGTATTTTGGGTAGTAGATCCTGCTAACTCTCAATGCCTGTAATATCTCCCCTTTCTTAATGTGCCTTTTAGAGAACAGATCATTTAGGGAAAATTTAATCAACATCGTTCCTACTATTTATTACCAAATCTTATTCCTGATAGGGCTAGGGCTGACAGAGAAGCATGTGATTAGAAAAAGAATTTACTTTTAGCTGGAACATATAAAATTCCAATATACAAGCTTCCCTCTTGTCCAATTGAAAATCAAGGGAGGTAAAAGTAGCTCTTGCAGTCCCACATGAGTAAGAGTTAAGACAGTGACTTTATCAGCAAGACATGAGCTTGATTTCGTTGATTAGGAATCTGTGATTGCACCTATGAGGGTTTAGTGAGACATTGGAGAGTGACTCATTAAAATCCGATCATTCACTTTCTTCTTCCTTTCACTAGCTTAGTAGCTTTGCATTTTGGACTGTTGTGTTAATATATGTTATGGTGTTCATACCAAGTTTATTTATAAATAGATATACTGGATTTCCAAATATGTATAGACAAAAATTTGTACAAGTTTGTATGATAATGGTTGGTAGGTTATGTTTGTGTCTCATGTGCACTGAAGGTAATTAAGATGCTGACACATAGATTGAAAGGAATACAGAAGCGAATATTGAAACCGGGTTAAGAGAAATATAACGACTTTATTTCCTACTCAATCATCCAGTTTCATGAATAAGGTTTTGCTGTTGGTTCAGTTAATTTACGTATTCAGTTTTCTACTTTTGGCAGGGTAATGAAGATAGATTTTCTGTCTATATGCATGCTTCTAAGGATAAACCAGTACATACTAGCCGTTATTTCATTGAGCGGGAGATCCGTAGTGACAAGGTTTGTGATCGCATAAAAGGTTGCTTCATCTTTTGTGCCTAGATGTCTCTCAAATTAACATTTTTTTGCATGGATATACTTCTTGTACTTACTGCCTGATAAGGTCATACTACGTCTCGGTTCTTGTTGATTGTGATGTTATATTGGTGTTAGTTCTTATATGATGAAAATATACCGTCAATCACTCTGCTCCCTTTCTTTATCCTCATGGGATAGAGGGTGCTATACTGTCTACTGTCTCCTTTTTTTTGTTTGCAAATTTTGTTGACTACCAAGTTACAAGTCTGCTTTGTGTGATAGATAGCTTGTAACCTCAAACATTTTGTATGTGGTGAAGAGATTTAACAAAAGTTAAAACCATCCGAGTTCTCTGTGATTCCATGGCAGACAGATCAATCTTGAGTGAGGTTTACAACTGTTTCATGGATACTCCTTTCACAGGATCAATTTGATACTTTATTTTGTAGGAAAATTGAGTATTATTGGTGCTCAGCTAGATATTCATGAGTTGTTGATTGAAGCAGTCAGGGATCCAAGATTTGTCCAATGTGAGCTGTTGTACTGAATTAAAATCGTCATGGCATTAACTTCATTCGTAATTGGTTACCAAAAGATGAGCTAATTTAGGTAGTAAAGAATTGGTCAAGTGACAAGCAGAATTTCTAGATTGGGGGTTTGATGATACTTGTTTCCCTTCGTACGTGGATGGAAATTCAGTTCTTGACCCTTCATTCAGTTTAGGATTTTGCACAGTTTGTAAAAATTCAAAATAAAGTTTGTAATTAATTGATTTCTGAATTTGCGGATCCTTATGGGAATTTCGTGATTCTTTTGGATGATTGTGGTTGGTCTTCTTTAGTAGGGCCAACTTCCGGGAACACATATGGCGGGTAGCAATACAGATCATAGTGGAAATAAAAGTGATGCAGAAGAATGAAATCTGAGAATTTTCTTGGTGGCTAAAGTTTTTGAATCCACTAGATAGGATAACATAGACCCTGAGTCAGCGTATAGGATTTGAAATGTGTTAGAAGGTTCTAGTTTGGTGATTTCTTCTTACGAATTAAAGAATCTCAAATTTGTCATCCTGGAATTTGTTAAATTGTCATCTGTTCCATGAAGTGCTTGAAAGGAAAATATGTTATTGACGTTTCACTTATTTACTACAGACGATTGATTTAAAGTGGTGTATTGTTGTGGAAGAAAGATCCTCTAGGCCTTGCTGGTGATTTATCTTCTTAGTCAGAATTAGTTAGTGTCGTTGAACTTGAAAGGAGTTATTGAATTTATCACCGTGCTGTATTCATTCTTGCTGTTATTTTTCCGGTTTTATCCAGGATAACATCATAATAAGCATTTCTTAACATGCTGGTAAGTAGGTGCAGTTAGCGTGGTTATTCAATCCTGGCGTATGGCTTCTTTCATAGAAGGAAGAAATAATCGTTTTAAATTTCTTGTTTCTCTTTTGGGCATTCTAAACTTGAAAACCTTGAATTTATTGCCACTCAGAGTATAGAAAGGAAAGATTAGATTGAAGGAAGGACGTGGAGCTGATCTAATGCAGGATGAATAGGGCTTCCCGAGATATAATATCAATTGTGGGAGGCAGATTAATGTTGCTCCCTTGAACAAGTATCTAATTGTCCAAGCCAAAACACTTGATTGGCGGGGAAATGCTCACCTAGAAAAACACGCATTATTCTTAATACCAATATCAATGTCATATCATGGTAAGACTCGTTATATCACCTTACATATTAACTATGAAGCACTATTGTGAGCTAAAATACTAAAATTTCCTAATGGCAGATCTTCTAGAAGAGACTGCCTATGTCCACACTATCAACTGCTGGTCCGCATCTAAATTTGTTGCTAAAAGGATACATTAGTGACAAAGTAATAATTTTTGTGGCGACAAATTAGGGCAGGTGGAAATAGACTTTCCCTATTTCAAATGCTAAATACCAAATAACAACAGTAGTGTAAATCAGTTTATCCCTAAACTTAGATGCGTAAATAACGATCCAATCGGTATCTTTGGCCTCCCATATCTTTGTACGGAACTTGTTTCCTAACAACGTGGCACATCCTTGTTCATAGACTTGCCAGTTTATCTCTGTTTAGCATTAAATGACCCATTGTGTGGTTTGTATATTGGCCTTCTATATCAATCGATATCTCCTAAATTAAGCTAATAACATCAACATTGTATCACGGATAGAAGAAAAATGACTATCAGCAGCAGTACCTGCTTGCTAAGTTCATCAGAAGACTACAATCTTGCTGTGGTCTCCTTTCAAATAAGTCATTCTTTTTCCATTTACTTAGTTAAAGAATGTTTGTTCTCCTCAACCTTGTACATATACACAATTCTTGTTCGATGGTGTCACCTATGTTTCTACTTATTTTTTATACTGTCGGGATAGACAAATATTTGTTTCTAAGGTGCATATAGTTACAAAATTAAGCTGCAGGGACAAAGTATTCTGGAGGCGCTGTGCATTTAGTGAAGTACCAAGCATTTGTTGTATCTATCAGAGTTTGTAGCAACTTACATGGTGTGCTCAAGGATTCAGAAGAAGTATAACTGTGCCGTGTTTCTGGGCAGGTTGTGTGGGGAAAAATTTCAATGGTCGATGCAGAGAGACGACTATTAGCGAACGCACTCAAAGACCCTGATAACCAACATTTTGTCTTACTCTCTGACAGGTTCATGGATGACATACTAGTCCTCTTTTCTGTACTCAATTCCATTAGTAAGTTTCTGAAATGTTATCTTCCTGAAATGCAGTTGTATACCATTGCATGATTTTGACTATGTCTACAACTATCTGATGTACACAAATGTCAGCTTTATAGACAGGTATGCTCAACATTCTTGGATAATGACCTTGTCATTACCTCAGATAACTTTTGGATGAGTATCTTTTGATCAGTGAAACTGTACATAATGCATAATCCATGTTGAACTTCGTTGCTTTAGTTTGTTCATGGAATTATTTTTCTCGTCTCAGTTAATGCACTGCTATTGTTTTCCAGCTTTACAGATCCTGGTCCTCATGGAAGCGGCAGGTACTCAGAACACATGTTACCTGAAGTCGAGAAGAAAGACTTCCGGAAGGGCGCCCAGGTACAGTTTGTTAAAGCTGGCTTTAGTTTTCAATATGTAAGGGTTTTGACGTGTTTATAACATTACAGGGAAATAGCTAATTGAACTGAGCAAGTAACTACTTGGTTGCAAGGACCTAGGTCAAACATTCACAAGGGCACAAATTAAGTTTGAGTCTTGTAGTTGTCAACCTAGTGATGCCTTGAATATCTTGCATTCCTAGTTGTGAACTCCATCAATATGTCAAGAGACTAGATGCGTTCTTGTACATTGCTGATAGTTTTTTTCCCCTTCTTTTATCACTTTATTACGATAGTGATGTCTTCGTCTTGGTATGTCAAATTGAAGCCTGCTCAATGTGAATCTTTTTATATGTCTTGTCATGATACGATGTGTAATACCGAATTTGTGCAGTGGTTCACAATGAAGCGGCAGCATGCTGTCATAGTAACGGCTGATAGTCTCTACTATACAATATTCAGGGATTATTGCAAGGTGATTTCTGTTCTTAAAACATGGATTGTTTATGTTATCTTTGTCTTCTTGGTATTGTGTTTCCTATTCGTAGTATACGGGGTACCAATCTGCAGATGACAATCACTTATCTGGGCATCCCTACCGATTGATAATTTTTTATCTGACTAATTTGAGGATTCTAGCTTGTCTACCTATTGCCATTTTTCTGTCCTCGGATTTTCTCACAACAGTTCATATTTCTTCTTCTGTAATGTGTTTGTATATCATTAATTGACACGTGGCGCTCCCAGGGAGTGACACGTCATCGAGGGGTCCATAGGTGCCAGTGCTCCACGGACTGTTGGATTGCCATTACTCGGCCTGCACCGCACAACGTTGTTCTGTCTGTCTGGAAAGACTGGCCCACACAACGCCGGTGTGGCCAGAGAGCCCCCTTGATCTAAGCACCGGTCCAAGGCCCTTGCAGAGTTCCACAGGGCGTCGAGAGATGTCGAGGACATGACAGTGGTGGGACTCGACGCCAAACTGCGAGGCGGACTAGGTACAATGCCCTCCGGAGACCTGCTCCCGTCTTGGAGTGACTCGAGGGTCATAGTCCCTATGGGTGCCGATGAAAGCCCCTAATGTTGGAGCACGTAGGCTAATCACGCAGACACCCTGGCGGATATAGTGTCCTGGCCGCCTATTCTAAGGGTGAGTCCTTAATGTTCGGAGGAGTCGCCTTCCCGACAGGCCAAGGTAGCATCCCGGAGGAGTCGTCTACCTGGCGGAAGGGGAGTTGAAGCTCCCTGGCGGAGATAGTGTCCCGGAGAAGTTGCCTATCCCCGCAGGATGTTGCACAGTTCGGGGAGTGGGTCGAATCATGTTCCACAACTAAGAAAAGGTGCGCATGGTGTGGTGAAGAGATGGACCAATGGTGGGGCGTGGTAGTGTGACAGATAGCTGGGGGGGCGCAATTGTATTAGCGGCACGGCGCGGCGTATGGGCGTAACGGAGTGTGCGCTGTGCCAGCGGCACGGTAAAGTGATAGAGAGCCTGAAGGTGTGACTGTATTAGCGGCGTGGCGCATGAGTGCAGCGGACTCTGTACGGTGCCGGCGGCATGATAATGTGACAGAGAGTCGGGGGGTGCGACTGTATTAGCAACGCGGTGCATGGGCGCGATGGAGCATGCGGTGCTGGGGGCACGTGATATGGAAATGGCGCTCAGGAACGGCGATAGATGTCATGAAGTCAACGCTCGGGTGCGGGCGTCGCTGAGTTGGCGTGCGGGCGAAGGGGGTCGTTGAGTTGGAACTCGGGCGACGGGTGTCGCTAAGTTGGCGTGCGGGCGAAGGGGGTCGTTGAGTCGGCGCTCGGGCGACAGGTGTCGCTAAGTCGGCGTGCGGGCTCGGGCGCCGACCCCTGAGGGGGAAGATGTGCGAGCGACTAAGCAAAAAGGGCCTGTGAAGGTTAAGGCACTCCGACCACTGAAGGGGACGACGTGCGACCGGCTGAGCAAAAATGGGCTGCAAAGGTTGAGGCACGCCGAGGTCGCCTCATCAGACAAAAAAAGAGTTGCACGAAAAAGGGGAAAAATGCACGTGACTTGGGGCGTGCGCGTTTAGACCGGTTGTGTAACTGACGTTGACTGTTTGAATATGTTGTGCAAAATGGGACTCGTAGTAAGTCCACGGGTGCGACCAAGATAGGTTGGGAACATTGAGAAAGTGATGCTAGTGTTGGATGGTAAACTTGATAAGTAGCATGCATGTGGGGACAAACTTAAAGTTGGTAGCTTGTAAAGGCATAGTTAGTGGGTCAGCTAATTGTCTCTAGCTGGCCTAAACATGGGCTATGTACGCAAGTCATTTAGATCAAGTGAAGGATGTGGACAAGAGAGTGAAGTCGGTCAACTAAGTGGATTTTTTAGTCATATAAAGTATCGAATATGACTTTACCTTTTACTATAGATCTCCTCATCCACATTAAATTCTGTTTTGCGAGCTTTTGGTGTGCCCACTTTTCCAGTAGGGTGGTATAAGAACAAATGTTTTAACTAAGGTAGCGTTTGAAATTACTTCCAGTTTTGGTTTTCTATTTCCAAAAAAAAAAACTAAAACCAGTTTAATTTTAATTTTAATTTTTTATAAAAACAAATGGGTGTTTGATTACCCAGTTTTTATTTTAAGTTTTTTCTTTTGGGTGTTTGATTACCCAATTTTTATTTTGAGTTTTTTCTTTTGGGTTTTTGATTACCTAGTTTTTATTTTGAGTTTTTTCTTTTGGGTGTTTGATTGTGATAGCGGTGGTGGGGTATGGCGGTGGCCGGCGGGGCTGCCCGTAGTCGCTGGCGGTTGTCTGCCGACCGCCGACAATTGCCGACAGAGGCTGCCAGTCTCCGGCGGTGGCCGGCGGCTGTGGCCAGTTTGTAGGCGGTGGGCAGTGGCGGCGGGCGGTGGCTGCCGGCGGCGGCGGCGGCGGTCTCAAGATAATATCCAAAACTGAAAACTGAAAACTCCTAAATGAGAGTTTTAAAAAACAGCACTGTTTTAAAAGCAGGTTTTAAAAACTGAAGGAAAAAAAAAATGAAAACTATGTGCCAAACGCATTTTTTTCCTCCAATTCACAAAACTGGAGAAAAAACAGAAATCGAAAAGGTTACCAAACAGAGCCTAAGTTAATATTAGATTATTAGACAATTCAGGTCAAATCTCCTCTACCGCATTAGTGCTCAGTCGTATGAGCTCATATTCTTTAGAAAAGGTGTCAGCTCAACTTTCTCTCTAAATTAGCAATGGAGTGTTTTGAGCTAATTGGTAGAGACACGATGATCTAGAGGCAAGGTTTTACCAAATGAAGATCGATTGGGAGACTGATATTTGCTAAATTGCAATAGAGCGAGAAATGTTTTTACTTTTGGATTAAGTTTGTGGGATGTGGTTGGCAAACTAAGTGCAGACATGTCCAAAAGAGTCCTGAGAAGAATGGAGAAATCGCTCATGGGATTTTGAAAAATGCTGAAATTTAGAAGTGTATTGAAGATCAAGTTCTCCACGAAATGTTTGGGTCAATTGTTGCTATTAATCATTTCTAGCTATCGAGTATTGGGTGCCAAGTTTTGAGGAGGATGAGACAATAACCAGAGAACTTGCAGAAATTCCAATGGAGATGAAGAAGAATGTTATGTTAATGCAGCTGGTCATATTGAAGAGACAAATGGTGGATAATTTTAAAGAGTTAATGAATGAGAAGAAAAATAGATGAAAAGGGGGATTAAGAAATGTTGGAGACACACAAAGTTATTAAGATGATGAAGTGAAACTTTATTTGCAGATTTTCTTTGATCGAAGAAAGTTTGCCTTACTTGTTTCCAGTGGATGAATCTGAGCTATAAATGCATAGTAGATCTCAATGACTTTTTTATTTGTGAGCCTATGTTATGGAAGAGTCATTATCTTCTACAGATAAAGCATGGAAGTAAATCATTTTGGTGCGTCTTCATCATAGTGATTGTGGCAAGTGACACAAGCTGGGCTAATATGGCGGTTTTCTGTGATCTGTGAAGAGCCATATGAAAGTAATGTAGGAGATTGCGAGACTGCTGCTGCACAGAACTGAAGATGAAAATCAAGTTTTGGATTAGTCGTGATAGAAGAAGTGCATTTCGTTAATCATGCCAGGTCTTGGAGCATCGGAAAGTGAACTTGAAGTATATTTTGGTGTTTAGTTGATCATGTACTCTCACTCTTTCGCTTAGTACTCTTTTCTTAGGGAACTCTGTCAAAAATGTGCTACTGGGAAAATTGGTGAATGTGGTATGGAAATAATATCTTCCATTTCTGATGATATGAATCTTTTGAATCGTCCCTGACCAGAGTTTTTCGTATTAGTTTTTATGTCCATTACCTCGTGCACCTGGACACCTGTTAAACTCTACTCCATATGCTCTCCTTTATCATCTGCCATCATTTTGGTTAATTAGATGCAAAAATTGCAAGTTGCTGCATTCTCAAGCTGTGATGTGCTATGGGCAGTTTAAAGAAACAACTCCGCCAGTGTTACATAAATGCTGCCAGTCCCATGCCCGGTTAAAGGAAAAGGGTTCGTCAGACACAATTGGTGAAAAACTATTTTTTGTATTTGATTCATCCTACTCCCTTTTATACGATGTTTTGTCATTTATTTATCCTTTTTTTCTCTCTTTATCTCTTATCCTATCCTATTTTTGATATTAAACCTTATTTGCTCTGCTGAGTTGTCCAAAAACTGAAAAGTAGTCACCTACAGAGCGGGACTCACGTTTCATGTTCTTCAAACCACTAACCCTTTATATTTGTTCCATGGTTGATAGTCTAGGATGTGTACTGATGAGTTACAAAAATTCTATCTCTTGCAGTATGTCACTAAGAACCAGAATTGCTATGATAACATATCCTTGTGGTTGTTTATCAGTTATGAGTAGCTTGTTTTTAGCATAAACAATCGTCATCATTTCTACATGATGATGACTTTTTAGTGTGATTATGTGATGCTATAATCATCATATCTTTGTTCATGGGTTTGTATGATGCAATGGTAGTGAAGAAGTTAAGGTGTTTACCTGTTTGTCGACTTACTTTAATGTCAAGGTGCTAGAATAGGTTGGTGTTGCCTTCCATCATGTTGAACATACGTTCAAACGCATTATCTAGCTTGCATTCGTTTATTGGTCTGTTCCAGTTGAATAAGTTGATCATCCACGGAGTCGAGTCCTTGTCGTTTTTGTTTGCCCTATCTCGTCTATGAACACAAAACGGAAACACGACAACTCCACCTTGCTCTATTGTTCTACTTGGTCAGTTTTCTTGAGCCTTACAGTCCTCAAGTCTATGTGCATATTGTTTGAGTACTCTGGCATACCTTCAAGTTTTTGTGGATGAGCAGTAGTCCCCTCCAATGAGTACTCTTATTTAAGTGCCACTATGCCTTCAGCATATTCAATTAGGTCTTGAAAAATGGGACTTCAAGCTTAATATGTGCTGCGTGACCTTTTTAATCTGTGTGACATTCCAATCTAGTTTATTTCTGGTTTTTCTGTGTTTATTACTCCGTACAAGATTCATGAGTTCGTGCATTTGTCAACTGAGCTTGATTTTGTAAAATGTTTTGTTCTTTCTTCATGGCACCACTGACAGACATGGATGTTTCTGATATAACAGCCAGGAATGGATGGGCGCAATTGCTATTCCGACGAACATTACTTGCCCACCTTTTTCCATGTGAGCATATTCTTGTTCTCCCGCTCACTTACCCAACCTTTTTTTTCGTTCTGTAGACTGCGTTTACCTGACCTAGGTTGCTTTCTATCAAGACTAGTTCAAAGCTGATTTGAGTTCCTTACTTTTGTTGCATTATCAGATGCTCAATCCTGAGGGTATTGCAAACTGGTCAGTCACCCATGTCGACTGGTCTGAAGGAAAGTGGCACCCGAAGTCATACAGGGCTCAGGATGTTACTTATGAGCTCATGAAAAATATTACAGTATGACTCCAGTTTTACACTGTTTTATTTGATAAAGAGTGGAATTCTAGAAGGCAGCATGGCTTGATGACCTTCCAAAAGGAAGGGACGCATCATAGAGGCCTCCATGACCTCCAGCGGCAAACCCATCGTTTGCGTGCTTGTCTAATTGTTTTGTTTTCTCTAGCGAAGTGTTGATTCTTGGATGTGAATTTTGACTCTTTTGGTTGTGTAATTCTTGCAGTCTATTATTGAAAGTGTTCATGTTACAAGTGATGAAAGGGTAAGTACTTCAATCAGAATCATGATATTTCTCCACTGGAATATGATTTAGGTCCCAACTGTTTTACTTGTTCCCTTGTGCAGAAGGAAGTCCAGGTTCGGCCCTGCTTGTGGAATGGAATGAGACGACCATGTTACCTGTTTGCTCGGAAATTCTTACCGGAAACATTAGATAAATTGTTGCTTCTTTTCTCCAATTATACGACAGTAGTGGGTTGATATGTTCAACTGATTCTTTGGTCAAATCAACGGTTGCTTTTGACCCTTGATGTTCGATCCCCGTGTAGTTTGTAATGTTGTAAAAGCGCCTCCTGTTACAGAAGGGTCGAAGGCTCCCCAACTTGGCTCCTTTTTGTGAGTGCAATGGCAACCGGCAGAGCATTTAGGGTGACAAAAGTTGAATCGGAAAGGCTAATGAGCTGTTGCTTCTGCTGCTTCCCGGTGGTTAGTTGATTTGGTCGTTATTCTTCTCCACCCAATTTGGGCTATATTTGTTTTTAAAATTTTAGTTTTGATGGGACAAATTTTGGAAACTTATTGTAGCAGTTTTGAACCCAACTTTGTTAGTTAGCAATGTGAAGTTCCAGTTATATGGTTCCAGCATTGGTACCGTTCTCAAAGAATTGTTTTTAAACTTGAGCTGAAGAGCCTAATTTCATTTGTTTTGGCTTTGGGTAAAAAACTTATCAAATTTTGACATTAATAACCATGCTACATGATGAAGTACACAAATAGGGGGGAAAAAAATTCTGAATACCGCACTCCGAATGGCTATATTTTGAACAAGGAGTGACAAAGTCATGTTTCTTTGTGTTCTTTAGAGCAACCTGTTATAATGCTAATACAACCCTATTTACGGCTACCTGCAAAAGAGATTAGAGCATCCTTATCCTAACGAAGACACTAATTATGAACAAGAATAGCGACCCTGTCCGGTTACGAGTCATAATAGTAAATAAATTACCAAAACGTACTACTATAAGCCAATAAACAAGCCAACAGCCCAAAATTAAAGTTTAAGCCAAACAACCAAAGTCAGCACAACAACTGAGCAACACGACCTGCCGACGCGGGCTAAGTATCCTGAATCCACCACACAACGTGCCACTGCATGCATCACCCCCACCGATTAGAGATCGTAAGCCGTCGTCAACGCCGGACCACCACCCTCCTTCGACCGCTACAGGATACCAACAACCCACGCTTGGGTCGATCGAAACCAACGAAGGTCACTCCACCTCACCGCCGAACACCACCCATTCTAACACATACCACCCTCCAACACCACCTAACAATACCACCAAGCCAACCACAAACCACCATGCCAGCTACAGCCGAGAACCTAAGCACAATAACCACTCCAAGCACGATTAACAGAAGAAAGCGGGACGGGACCTAACAAGGAAGGGAATGGGGAGAAGAGACATGGAAATCCTTCAGGAAAGGTCCTCCAGCGGACCATCGAACCACCATCAACTATCCATTTACTGCAGACTCCAGCACCCTGTTGTATTTTTGTGTTTGTTTCGAAACAAACAAATGCATGTGGACCATACCCAATCCTTTGCCTCTTTTGTCGAAAGTGAAAGATCCAAACATTGACAATGGGTTGGAGTTTCCGAAAAAAGGCTGCTGCTTTTTCATGTGCTGTTTTTTGTTGAAAAAATGGGAGATTCATCTCTCTTTCTACTGCTCATCCATCCGTAGCCTCATTTGTTGATCAGAAAAGTTAGAGATTCATCTCCTTATTTCTTAACCTTCAAGGATTTATCCTTTCTTTCCCTCTATATAAGGCCATTCGGCCAAGCCTTCATCATATAACAAAATTTGCTTTGCAAATAACCAAATCACATACCCTTGTTCCAAAAGTTCTCTCCTGCACTTTTATAATTTTAGTGTACCCACATCTTGATATTGTATGAGTTGTGAAAGAGGAAAGTCAAGAGGGTTAATTCAGAATTCCTGTTGCAAGTGCCTGCAAACGGGAATAATACTATAGATTAATCCTGGGAGTTGCGTGTCGTGAAGCCCATCGCATCGAGCCACTGGTTTCGGGGGGCGCGAATCAACCTTTTAGGATAAAGTTTCGGCTTGATTCTATAGCTTGGTGAGATAATACCTATTTATCTTGTAACGTATTACTCTTTATAGTGTACTGTAATTTTCTTGTCTTGTGTTAGAAAGTGTGATTCCATTTCAAAAGAATTTATTTCCAACATTCTAAAAGGTTGACTTTGAAAAATGGAATCGCAACTTCTCGCACAAACAAAAGTCATTCCGGACGCAAGTCGAATCGAACGTTTTGATGAAAATAATTTTAAAAGATGGAAAGACATGGTTTTGGATGTCTTGGATTTTTCTAAAATCTCTTTTGTTTTAACTGAGCTTGTGCCGGATGAAAATACTGAAAATTATGCTCAAAAGTTAGAAGCGTGAAAAACTGCTAATAAATTTTGTCTCAGTACTATTCGTAACTCTTTATCAGATGATCTATATGAAATTTACAATCATTTTACACTTGCTAAAGCTTTATGGGATGAATTGATCAGTAAGTAAGAATTTGAGGATGGAGGCACGAAAAAGTTTTTAGCTGTTAACTTTGTGCAGTATCAGATGACTGATGATAAAAGTGTTGAAACTCAAATAAATGATTTTCAGAATATCATAAATGATTTAGCTAAAGAAGGTGATTGTTTACCCGAAAGGTTTAAGACTCAATGTCTTGTCGAAAAATTGCCCAACTCTTGGAAGGTATTTAAATTGAAGTTTAGACAGAAGAGACATGCAATGACTCTACAGGAAACAATAGTCTATCAAAGTTGAGGCTCAAAATAGAAAATTACAAATGATTGGTAGAGCTAAAGAAATGATGTCTAAGGCTAACGTGGTTGAAATTGGACCGGCTAAGCCCCAACAATCACAAAATAGAGGACATGGTCATAAGCCTTATGGAAGACCTCAATTTAATAACTCCAATAGAGGTCAAGTGTCTAATCCACAGATTCACCAGAAAAGGGGAGAATGTTTTGTTTGTGGAAAAGCAGGGACACTAAGCAAATGTTTGCCGATATCGAAAAAGTGATCAACAAAACAACAACAGCCAGCACCGCTACCGCAACAACAATAACAGAAGGGCACCACCAAGCGCTAGAGCAAATGTTGTTGATGCAGATGATGATATCATTGTTGCTGTGATATCAGAAGTGATCTTAGTCACAGAAGTAAAAGGATGGGTTTTAGACTCCGGTTCAACTAGGCACATCTGTGCTAACCGAGATGTGTTCACCTCCTACTTAAATGTGGGAAAATCTACTGAAAGCGTGTACGTTGGAGACAACAGGTCCGTACCAGTTGTGGGAAAGGGAAGGGTAGTTCTCAAACTCACTTCAGGTAAAGCCCTTTCATTTTCTGATGTGCTACATGTGCCGATGATCAAACATAACCTTGTGTCAGTACAACTGCTCGGTAAGGCCGGCTTCAAAACTTTGTTCGATGGAGGTATTGTTACTCTGACAAAAAATGACGTCTTGGTCGGTAAGGGGTATCTAGACCAAGGTCTTTATGTACTTAATGTTGCTAATTTGCTTAATGAGAATACATCGTCAACTTTTGCTTACTTGATTGACTCTACTGATATGTGGCATGGTAGAGAAGATGAAAAAGATGGGTATAATCTTTAATTTTCATGAGTCTAACATAGACAAATGAGAAAATTGTGCTGAAACCAAAATTACAAAGAAAACATGTAAACCTATCATGAGAGAAAGTGAATCACTTGATTTAATTCACAGTGATCTAGGTGATTTAAAACAGATCATGACTAGAGGTGGTAAAAGGTTTCCTGTGATTTTTGTTGATGATTGTTCGAGATTCACCAGACTCTATCTTTTGAGAACAAAGGGTGAAGCTCTTGAAATGTTCATGAATTATAAGTCTGAAGTTGACAATTAAAAAGATAAGAAAATTAAAAGGCTTAGAATAGATAGAGGTGGTGAATATGATTCTAATACGTTTGATGATTTCTGTTTGCAAAATGGAATTGTTCATGAGATAACTCCAACTTAGTCACCTGAATCAAATGGAATTGCTGATAGAAAAAATAGGACTCTAAAAGAAATGATGAATACTATGCTTGTTAGTTCTGGACTACCTACCAACCTGTGGGGGGAAGCTATTCTCTCAGCCTGTCACATACAAAATAGAGTACCCCATAAAAAGACCGGTAAAATACCTTATCAGATTTGGAAAGGTCGTGCTCCTAACTTGGATTACCTGAAAGTGTGGGGGTGCTTAGCAAAGGTGATGTTACTCGAGCCTAAGAAGAGAAAATTGGGTTCTCGAACTTGTGATTGCGTGTTTATTGGTTATACTTCTAATAGTATTGCATATAGATTTCTTGTCATTAAGAGTGATGTTATGGAAGCCAATACTATTATTGAATCTAAAAATGCTTATTTCTTTGAATATTTTTTCTATGAAAAATAACGTGTCTAGAGCAATTGATGAGCATACTAGTACCAGTAATCATACTAATGAAACTCTAGAATTACGAAGAAGCCAGAGAAGAAGAACTGAAACTAATTTTGGTAATGATTATTATGTGTATCTTGTCAATGATGAACCATTGTCATATCATGATGCTATAGTTTCTATAAATGCACCCTTTTGGAGAGAAGCAATTAATAATGAATTAGACTCCATTATGTCTAATCATACTCAGAAACTTGTTGATTTGCCTTATAAGACTAGACCGACTGGCTGCAAATGGGTCTTTAAGAAAAAGTTAAAACCGGATGGTTCTATTGAGAAATATAAGGCACGACTGGTAGCTAAGGTTTATAAGCAAAAACAGAATGTTGATTATTTTGATACATACTCTCATGTTACTAGAATTGCATCTATCAGAATATTATTTGTCATTGCATCCATATACAAACTTGTTGTGCATCAAATGGATGTTAAGACTGCTTTTCTAAATGGTGACTTAGAAGAAGAAATATACATGGAACAGCCCGAGGGATACGTGGTCCCCGGACAAGAAAATTAAGTTTGCAAATTGGTTAAATCCTTGTATGGACTAAAACAAGTTCCTAAACAGTGGCATGAGAAATTTGATAGCGTGATGATATCTGATGGTTTTTGGATTAACAATGCTGATAAGTGCATATACCCCAAATGTGTTAATGATAATGTTATCATTATATGCTTGTACGTTCATGATTTGTTTATATTTGGAACAAGCATTAATATTGTGCATTTTACTAAGAGATTTTTAGCATCTAAATTTGACATGGAAGACGTTGGTGAATTTAATGTGATTTTGGGAATCAAGATCTTGAGGCATGATGATTCCATCACATTATCACAGTCACACTTTGTTGAGAACATGTGGAGAAAGTATAAGCATTATGACTGTTCGTCTTTGTCTTTACCTTATGATGCAAAAATTCACCTTGTGAAAAATTATGGTGACAGCATGTCCCAAAATGAGTATGCACAAATAATTGGTAGCCTAATTTTTCTAATGAATCATACTCGTCCTGATATTGCTTATGCAGTTGGCAGATTGAGTAGATATACTCATAATCCTAATAAGGAACATTGGAATGCAATATCCAGGTTGTTGATATACCTGAAAGGCACCATTGATTATTGACTAACATATTGTGGTCATTCTTCTGTACTTGAAGGTTATTGTGATGCTAACTGGATTTCAGATTCAGATGAGTTGAAGCCCACTAGTGGATATGTGTTCCTACTAGCTGGATGAGAGATCTCTTAGAAGTTGTCCAAGAAAACAGTTATCGCTAAATCCACGATGAAATCAGAGTTGATTGCTTTTGAAAAGGCGTGTTCTGAAGCAGAGTGGCTCAGAAGTTTCTTGGTTGATATACCTTTATGGAGTAAACCTTGTCCATTTGTAGCGATGCATTGTGATTGCCAAGCTGCCATTGCTCGAGCCAAAAGCAAAATATATAATGGGAAAAGTTGTCACATCCAGATGCGGCATGCTAATGTGAGAGAGCTAATTGAGAACGGTACCGTATCAATGAACTTTGTGAGGTCAAAAAGGAACTTGACCGATCTTCTAACTAAGCCACTATAGAGAGACCTAATGATAGAAGCATCGAGGGGGATAGGACTGTACCCAAATTCAGATATGAAATGACGGATACCTAACCTACTGTGATCGGAGATCCCGTGAATGAGGTTCAATAGGTAATAACGAAGTCATGGAGTCTGATGGGCACTATCGCGTTGTGTATATCCTTTAAGGCAGGAGGTCCTTAAAGAAGAGTCTATCCCTATGGTGTATGACAGTGATCGCTGCAGTGTATGAGGATGAGCATATAACTTTTAATGAATCCATAGTCCAAAATTATAGGGATGGGGTGTTCAGCTGCAGCACATTCCCTGATGGATACCACCTATATGTGTGTGAGGTTGAGCCGCCTCTATGAGACTTGAGTATGTTGCTAGAGCACACAAAAAAATCCAGGCAAGACGCATGGCCATTTAGCGTTAACCGGCAAGAACAACCCTGACTAGAGATATTATGTGGGTAGTGAGTATTTGCAGTTCACAAGAACAAAATCTGGTTAAAAGAGTACTCACTCTACCATTGTATTTCAGTGAATTCCTACTCGTTTATCCTATAAAAGGTTCAATCCACGTGACACCTCGCCGATGCATAATTTTTCGTTTCCTCTTCCTTTATTGAGTTTGTGTTTTGAAACATGGGGGGGATTGTTGTATTTTTGTGTTTGTTTCAAAACAAACAAATGCATGTGGGCCCATACCCAATCCTTTGCCTCTTTTGTTGAAAGTGAAAGATCCAAAATTTGACAATGGGTTGGAGTTTCCGAAAAAAGGCTGCTGCCTTCTCATGTGCTGTTTTTTGTTGAAAAAATGGGAGATTCATCTCCCTTTCTATTGCTCATCCATCCGTAGCCTCATTTGTTGACTAGAAAAGTTGGAGATTCATCTCCTTATCTCTTAACCTTCAAGGATTTATCCTTTCTTTCCCTCTATATAAGGCCATTCGGCCAAGCTTTCATCATATAACAAAATTTGCTTTGCAAATAACCAAATCACGTACCTTTGTTCCAAAAGTTCTCTCCTACACTTTTATAATTTTAGTGTACCCATATCTTGATATTGTGTGAGTTGCAGAAGAGAAAAGTCAAGTGGGTTGTTTCAGAGTTCCTGTTGCAAGTGCGTGCAAATGGGAATAATACTATAGACTAATCTTGGGGGTTGCGTGCCGTGAAGCCTATCGCATCCAGCCACTAGTTTCAGGGGGCGCGAATCAATCTTTTAGGACAAAGCTTCGGCTTGATTCTATAGCTTGGTGAGATTATTCCTATTTATCTTGTAACGTATTACTCTTTATAGTGTGATTCCATTCCAAAAGAATTTACAAAAGGATTTATTTCCAACACACCTAACCAACATGACCCACCACCACACAACCCACACACTGAATCACACAACCCACGTACCAAACTTAGAAAAAGCGGATGATAACGTAACCTGTACACTAACCCACCAATCAACCGCCACGGATAATCATCACTTCCTTGGTATCCTGTCAAACATCAATCACCATTCGTCATAACCTTCAATTGCCATTCGCCACCATTAACTAGAGACAACCAACCCTAACCATCAAAACCTAAAAGTCGCCCAAAAAGTCCATCAACCCTTAGGTGTAACATGTGCACCCCATACAGTCCCATACAAAGACAACAAACACAATCCCACCGTGGCTGTGGTGATGCAAATAGGTTGGACTGAAAGAGGGTTTTTCGAGAGGAAGTTTTTTTGTGAGAGAATTACCTTGTAGACCCAATTCTAGAACTGATACCTTGGATGGATATTGAAGTTCAATGTGTGAACTAACAAGAGAAACACAAAATACTCACTTTGTAGGATTGGAAATTTCTTGTCCATGTGGTGGTGACAAATTTACTGGCAAGGATAGATACTGCAGCAATAAACATGATAGATCCCTTTTTTTGTCTCCCATTTTCTTATGGAAAATAGAGGAATGGAATGAATGCGCTACGTGCACCCTCTTTGCCTCTTGGAAACTTTTTTTTTTGAGAATTATCAGAAATATATACTAATATACCATCAGAAAATAAACGAGGCTAACGTCCCTAACCTCTGAGATTCTATTGTCGTATAATGCTAATCACGGATGACAGCCACATCCGATAGGTAGCACCATAAAAAAGAAAAATAGATCAAAAAGATAAAGAACCAATTTTTTTTTTAATTTTTGATTTTATTACTTATAAAAAACACCTAACTCGTAGATAACTATAGGTAGCCACAAACAAGATAAAATCTAACTAAAAATAGATTACTCTAGAACCAGAACAAATAAGGACTAAAAAGAAATAGCCAATAAAACAGCACCAACAAACAGCCCACCACCAACCTAACTCGCACACACCTGTCACCATCCTGGCCATGTTGCCTCACCTCGAATCTCGTGCTTCTTTCACACCGGAGTCCAAAAACGACGTTCGCCAGCCAATCCACCACTGTCGAGCCCCAGGGGACAGATTACCAACAATAGCTTCATCAAAACCACTAGAGCAGATGATCAGCTGAGACCTTCATAGCCATAGCATTGCTGGACAAGACCCATTACCGACTGACCAACCACCGTTGGAAGCAACTTTACCGAAGACCCCCACGGACCATAACAGCTATTGACCGAAACCACCCCTGCCTTTACCTCAAACAAAAATCAACCTAAAACAACAAACAAACGTTAGAGCATAAATCGAAGTCTTCAGCCACCACCCCAAAACCTTTCTAGATCGAGGGGGGAGGGGTAAAAACAAACCCTAAATGAGAGGAACCCTTAATCTAGACTAACCAAACCATCTCCAACCCACGGCCACACACCACCCAACACCCCGACGGCGAAAAAAAAAAACCCCCATTGGCAACCACCACAGCCCTACATGATTTAAGTCCTCAAGAACTCTAACAACATACCCCGCAGCAAAACACAAACCATCACGACACCGGAAAACTTAGAACCATAACCGAACAACAATGGTAATTGACGAGACATTGACGAATGTTTGGCTCTCCGAACCCACCTAGCATCCAATCAAAAAAGGAAAAAGAAACTAAAGCAACTAGATCTAGGCTAGACTCCCACGTCACCACCGACTGAGAAAACCCACGGTGGTGATGGAAAGAGAATTTAAAAGAGGGAGGGGAGAGGCAGAGAAATCGCTTTTGTCACCATTGTGGCCTCTCTTGGAGGCACATCAACTAGCCTAAACTTGAAAACTCTTGGAAACAAAAGTGATGCATAAGAGAGAATTTTTTTTGTTGAATAAGTGTGAGTTCTCATTCAATGGAGAACAAAATCAATTACCCTTCCTGGCCAGACAACACATTGATTAGAATTGAAAAAAATAAAGATGATCCCAACTGCGGTGCACCTAGTCTCGCATAACGAGTAAGCGCACAAACGAAAGTGGACATAAGTACATAGATACATTAGAGCCCTACACCTAAACCCAATCCCCTGGGTAACATGGAGGTTGCTATTACCTCGTAAGTAATGTTCATCAGTTTAGATTAATTTCTTTTCCTTTTCCTCAGAGGCTAGATAACGCGCAAACATATTATGTGACAATAAACGAAAAGGTATAGGTAGAAGCAATGCGAACATGGAGAAACGATTAGATTTTAGCTCAGTTGTGAAATATTATCCGAACAAACAATTTCTTATAGATAGGGCATGTGCATGATAAAGGAAGTACTAAAAGTAAACCCATGTTTGACCTGGCTATTTGACTAACTAGCATTAAATCTGGGCAATGAAGTATAGTTCAAGCAAAACCAAAAGGGAATCAAAACAAATATACTGCTCATAAGAAAAGTTTATTATCATTCGCTCAGAATTGTTCTTACATTGATTGATAACACAAACTCATAGTCCTGCATAATAAACCAGAAAGGAAAACTTAATCAATTATAAAAAAAAACACCATTATACTTCCAACTAGTTTGGGTAGCCAGCTTGTTGATCAATTCATACTCCAGGGGTATATGGTAGATGGTGTTGCCAGTCATAGATGAGCCTTCATCCGTGGTAATTGCTCTCTCGCTATAATAACCATCTAATATAGGGTCAAGAAACAGAGAGGAAGCGCCTGAGAGGAGGCCAAGAACCATGATTAAGAGTAATATGGCGGTGGTGAAAATTCTTCTGACACTATAAGTAGCCACGGTTGAACTAGTTTGAGGTATAGAATCTAAAATTTATGCAGGATTTATAGTTCCTCTATCACATAAGTCTACTAAGATTGACGCTAGGAATAAGGATCCTAATCAAAATTGGATACTTTTCACTAAAAAAATTATTTATTTATTTTTTAATTTTTGAATAAGGATCCTAATCAAAATGGTATTTGATCAAGAGCATTAACCTAGAAGCTAGCTCTAAAATAGGAAATTTTTTTTAAAAGGTCGTAATATGAGTTTGTTTCTCAAATTAGATGGTTGAAGTTATGGGTGGAAGGGACTTGTCTGCTACTACTTCTGTGATACAAGAAGAAGATGATCATGATGATCTGAAGCTATATGCAAAAATATCTCTGGAGAATATGTTCTCATGTCAGGAGGACATGAGACGATGATTCTCATTTAATTGATACAAAATTCATCCATGTAAAATGCAATTTTTATTTCGAGACATGCGGCACTAATGTTTGTAAAGCACGATCAGCTCACTTAAAAGAAATATCCCAACGACCTTCATTTCGATAGAATCATTTCTTTATACTGAACACAAAAAGGAGTGGTAACTAGAAGGTAGTGTGGGTTGATGACTTCCTAGAAGGAAGGGAAGCATAACCTTTACATAGGAAGGAAGACTAAGCACTAGCTCACATATATAACGAGATAACATTGAAATAATAATAACCTTGATCTTTTTAGTCATATTTTACTAATTAAGTTAATGTGTAAGTGGCATGTTAGTGGTCATTAGTCATGGGTTAGTGGTGTGTTAATAATTTGTTACTGGTGCATATTTTACAAATGCATGCATTACTAGTGTGGTTATGAAGATGATTAGTGGTCTAGTAATTGTATACATAGTGGGGTTAGTGGTGTAGTTATTGTAATTTTGAAAGTTACTTTTAGGCATTATATAAACTCATGTACCTCACCCATTTTTATAAAGTGGAATGAAAGAATTCTCTTGATTATCTCTCGATCCATTGATCCTCATATGTTTTTGAGTGTGAGTTTGAGTGCAAAAATGTGTGAGTTTGAGTGACACTTTGTCCACAACAAAGTGGTAGCGGAGCACTAGGCTAGTGGTGCTTAAGTGACCGAGAGAGAGAAGGAGAGAGAAAGATGGCAAACCATATGATTCCATTTCAAATTGAGAGATTCACCAAAGACAACTATGAAATTGGTATATTTGTATGAAGGCGATTCTTGGATCGCAAGATGTGTGGGAAGTGGTAAACAAGGGCTTTGCCAAGCCGCAAAGTGAAGCCACACTGAGTGCTACCCAACAGGAGGTCTTACAAGTCACTAGAAAGAAAGATCAGAAGGCTCTTGCAGTCATCCATCAAAGCTTGGATGATGCGATCTTGAAAATATTGTAAAATGTAACTACTTCCAACAATGGTTGGCAGATTCTCCAGACTTCTCATGGTGGAGTGGAGAAGGTTCATCTTCAAAAATTAGATGGCGAGTTTGAAGCTTTACGTGTGAAAGTCCGAATTAGTTCCAAACTATTTTTCAAAAGTTTTGGTGATTGTTAACCAAACGAAGAGAAATAGTGACGATTTGAATGAAGTATGAGTGGTAGAAAAAAAAAATCCTCCATTCACTAGATCCCAAATTTGACTACATTGTTGTAGCCATTGAAGAGTCTAAGTATGTAGAGTCCATGACTGTTGATGAACTTAAGGGGTGGTTGCAAACACATGAAGAAAGGCTAAGCAAAAAGAAGGAAGAGCCTTCGGAGCACGTGCTACAAACAAACCTTTCTTTGAATGAAAAAGAGAGAAAGCAAGAATGAGCCCAAAAGGATCAAGGATGTGGACCTGGAGGTGGATGTGGTCGCTGTCATGGCCAAGGACAAAGAAGAGGAGAAGGAAGTAATGCTCGCTCCCACAACAAAGAAAGAAGATACCAAACCTCAAAGCAAGTAAGAGGTCGTGGTAGAGAAAATTATTCCAAAAAGAGGTAATAAAAATCTCAAGTTAAGTGTTATAATTATAACAACTTTGGTCATTATGCTTCGGAATATGGATATGAGGCTAATGATGTTAAGGAGGAAGCTAATTATGTTTATAGTAGTCAAAATAGCAAAAATGAAGAAATGGAGCTTACTTTACCATTGACATACAAGGGACAACAAAATGGCGAGAAGAATTTGTGGTACCTTGACACCAGTGCTAGCAACCTCATGTGAGGAAGCAAGAGTATGTTAATGGAGATCAATGAATCTGTAAATGGCAAAGTCACTTTTGGCGACTCATCTCAAATTTCGGGAACGGGAAAAGGTAACATTTTGATCGTTTGTAGAGTGGTAAGCACCGATTCATTTCCAATGTCTACTATGTGCCTTGTATGAAGAATAATATTTTGAGCCTGGGACAACTCTTAGAAAAAGGGAAATTGTTATGAAAAATCATAGTCTTTTCATGAAAGACCCACTTGAAAATTGGTTGCTAGTGTTCCTATGACAAAAAAATGGATGTTCTTGTTAAATATTCAGAATGATGTTGCTAAATGTTTGAAGAGTTTTATCAGAGATTTAGCTTGGCTTTGGCATCTAAGCCTTGGGCACTTGCATTTTGGAGGACAAAATTTGATGTCTAGAAAGGAGATGGTAAAAGGGTTGCCACACATTAATCACCCGAATCAACTTTGTGAGGGATGCAATTTTGGCAAGCAGTTCTGAATTTTTTTTTGAAACGAAGTTAATTGAAGAGCCATGGAGCCGCTTCAACTCGTTCACTCGGATGTTTGCGGGCCTACCAATCCACCCTCACTATGGTAAGAACAAATATTTTCTTTTGTTCATTGATAATTTTAGCCGCAAGACTTGGGTTTATTTTTTAAAAGAAAAATCAGAGATGTTTGACGTTTTCAAGAAGTTTAAGGCCCTTGTTGAAAGAAAAAGTGATTATGATGTCAAGGCTATAAGATCTGATAGGCAAATTTACATCAAATGCTTTTAAAAAGTATTGTGAAGAAAATAAAATTAGCCATCCTTTAACATTTCCAAGGTCCCAACAACAAAATGGTGTCATTGAGAGGAAAATGGAACCATTCTCAACATAGCTCAGAGCCTGCAGAAGACCAAAAGAATGCCCAAAGAGTTTTGGGTAGAAGCCGTTGATTGTGCAGTCTACTTGTTGAACCGTTGTCCTTCTAGCAGTGTTCAAGGTGAGATACCACAAGAAGCATGGCATGGAAGGAAGCCAAGTATCTCTCATTTGCATATTTTTAGTAACATTGCTTATATGCATGTACCAGATGAGAAGCGATCCAAGCTTGACGACAAAAATGAGAAGTATGTCTTCATCGGCTATGACTTTAGATCTGAAGGCTATAAGCTCTATTAACCAAGCAATAACAAGATTGTTATTAGTAGAGATGTTATATTTGATGAAGAAAGTGCACGAGAATGGAACAATCCACAAGAAAGTTACAATTCTTTCCGTTTTGTTGATGGGAGGAGCAAGAAGACAGAGACATGGAAAGGGTCATTTCTCCTCCGTCATCTCCTCAAGTATCCACACAAGAGCAACATTCACCAACTTCAAGTGAAAATCCACCACGTCGTACAAGGAGCCTCCGCGACATATATGAAGAAATGGAAGATGTAACTTAAAGAATTGGTGATTTGACTCTTTTTTTTAATCTTTTTATAATGATAAAGAACCTTTGAGCTTTGAGAAAGCAGCTAGAGAAAAGAAATGAAAAAAAAGCAAGGATTAAGAAATTCACTCCATAGAGAAGAACAACGCATGGGAGCTGACCACACTTTTAAAAGACCAAAAAATAATTGGAGTCAAATGAGTGTATAAAGTCAAGAAGAATGCAAGACGTCAAGTAGAGAGGTACAAAGCAAGGTTAGTTGCGAAAGGCTATAACCAATGGCATGGCATTGACCATGATGAGGTATTTGATCCCGTTGCCCGTTGGGAAACTATTAGATTCATATTTTTTTTGGCGGCAACAAATGATTGGAAAATCCATCAAATGGACATGTAATCGGAATTCTTGAATTGCTTTCTTGAAGAAGAGGTGTATGTTGAGCAACCCATGGGTTTCGTCACGAAAGGGCAAGAAGATAAAGTTCTTAAGTTGAAGAAAGCATTGTACGGGTTAAAGCAAGGCACCAAGAGTTTGGAATAATAGACTTGACAACTATTTTTCAAGGAAATAACTTCTCCGAGGGTCCTCACGAGCATGCTCTTTACGCAGAAATGAATGTTGATGGAGACATCTTACCTATTTGCTTGTATGTAGATGACATGATTTTTATAGGGAATAACTCAAGCATGTTTAAGGAGTTCAAGAATGCAATGGCTCAAGATTTTGAGATGACGGACATCGGGCTCTTGTCCTACTACATTGGCATTGAGATGAAGCAAAAAAATGATGGCATTTTTACTTCCACGAAGGGTATGCAAAATAAATTCTAAATAAGTTCAAGATGGATGATGGCAATCCCATCAATACTCCTATGGAGTGTGGAGTCAAGTTTTCAAAGAAAGATACTGGAGAGAAGGTAGATCTAACTTTTTTCAAGAGCCTAGTCAGAAGCTTCATGTGATTGACATGTGATGCCAATGAAGTGGGTTCCCAGTCGACGTGAAGGTGCCACAAGGAATGCAGTCTTAGTCAGATGCCAAGTAGGTTGATGTAAGACACAGCAAGGGTAGAGCAAGGGCAGAGACCAAGGGCTTCCCAGATAGAGCCTTAGAGTGGTAGTGCTGCGAGGGTGACGGTGCATGGTGGATATACGACGACAGTCACAGTCCGATACTTAGGTCCAGTGTCAGGGTCTGGAAACACAGTCCAACTTTAGGGTCCGACTATATTTCTCTCTCTAGAATTTTAGAGGATTTGAATTCTAGAGTGAGAAAGTGAAATTGTCAAATGAGGGAATTCTGTTGAAAATAAAATCCAAAGTCCCCTATTTAGAAGGAAAACTATGCCTGTGTCATCAGGGTGTTATTAGTTGACATGTGTCATCCCCTGGGAGTGCCACGTCACTAGGGGCCAAAAATACCAATTCTCTGTTGGATTGCAGGATCACATATTAACCCGCCCTACTCCTCATAGCGTCGCTCTGTCTGTCTAGAAAGACTAGCTCCCACAGCGTTGGTGTGGCTAGAAAACCCCTTTGATCTAGCCATCAGTCCAAGCCCTTGTAGAGTCCCACAGGCCTGGTATCGGTGGGGAAGACCTGATGCCTAACTTCCAAGCGGACTAGACGCGACGCCCTCCGAAGACCTGCTCCTGTCTCGGAGTGACCTGGGGGTTCATAGTCCATAGGGGTGCTGATAAAGCCCTCAGTGCCAGAGCACGTAGGCCAGTCATGTAGACACCTTGGCGGAGATAGTGTCCCGGGGGAGTTGCCTATCCCGCGGGCCGAGGTAACATCCCAGAGGAGCTGTCTACCTAGCGGAAGGGGATTCTTCATGCCCGAGCACTTAGAGCTCCCTGGCAGAGATAGTGTCTTAAAGAGCGAGCCTATCCTTATGGGGAAGTCCTTGTGCCGGAGCACTCATAGCGTGTCAAGGTAGCATCCCAAAGGAGCTGTCTACCTGACGGGCCAAGGTAGCATCTCGGAGGAGCCGTCTACCTGGCAGAAGAGGAGTTAAAAAGCTCCCTGGCAGAGATAATGTCCTGGAGGAATCGCCTATCTCGCGAGTGAGTCCTTGTGCCAGAGCACTCAAAGCGCGTCAAGGTAGCATCCCGGAGGAACAGTGTACCTGACGGGCCGAGGTAGCATGCCAAAGGAGCCTCCTACCTGACAGAAGGGGAGTTCAAAAGCTCCTTGGTGGAGATAGTGTCCTGGAGGAGTCGCCTATCCCTGTAGGTAAGTCCTTATACCGGAGCACATCAAGGTTGCATCCCGAAGGAGCCGTCTACCTGACAAGCCGAGGTAGCATCCTGAAGGAGCCCTTTACCTGGCTGAAGGGGAGTTAGAAAGCTCCCTGACAGAGATAGTGTCACGGAGGAGTCGCCTATCCCCGCAGGTGAGTTCTTGTGCCAAAGCACTCAGAGCATGTCAAGGTAGTATCTCGGAGGAGCGTTTAACCTGACGGGCCGAGGTAGCATCTTGGAGGAGCCACCTACCTAGCAGAAGGTGAGTTAAAAAGCTCCCTAGTAGAGATAGTGTCCCGGAAGAGTCACCTATCCCCGCAGGATGCTGCACACTCCGGGGAGTGGGTCGAAGCATGTTCCACGACCAAGGCAAGGTGCACATGGTATGGTGAAGGGATGGACCAATGCAAGGAGTGTGGTAATGTGATAGAGAGCCAGGGGGCGTAGCTATATCAGCGGCACAGTGCATAGGCGCGACAGAGTTTGTAAGGTGCCAGGGGCACTGTAGTGTGACAGGGAGCTAGGGGGCACGACTGTATCAGCGGCATTGCGCATGGGCACGCGGCGTTTGTATGGAGAGGGGTTTCGTGCTGAGGGCACATGACACGGAGATGGAATGTGGGCACAGGCGAGGGGCATCGCAGAGACGGTAAGCTAGCAACGAGGGTCGCAGAGTCGATTTGTGGGTGACAGGCACCATAGAGCCGGCATGCGAGCGCGGACGATGGATCTCGGGGACAGCACAAGGCCAAGGGAGAGCATGTGTTGAATGAGAAGTCAGAAGCACACCGACCCCCTAAGGGGAAAGATGGCCGACCCCCAAGGGGGAAGGCATGCCAAGGAGCGAATTCATGTGACGCGTATGTTGCTTTGATCAGCTTGTGAGTATTGAAAAATTGACTGTTGACCATGTGACGTGTCGCGCAAAATGGGACCGTTTGTGGGCCCTTGGGTGAGACCAAAGTAGGTTAGGAACATAAGCCCCTTGCGTGTGGTGTGCGCGGAGGGGCAACCCGAGCGGGCGCCGTACGCATAAACACTTAGTAAGATTTTTTATATTCTGTGACCGGAGAGTTGCTAACGTCGTCATTGCATGATGAGGAAGAGTAGGTGGCCCGAGCCACCTCGTGCACCGACTATGAAAGCTTTGGAATGCTTGGGCATCGACATAGTAATATGACGATGGGCACAGGGCGCAGACGATGGGTATCGTGACAAAAAGACGGTACCCAGGTGCGCCGGTGACGGGGGTTGCGTAGTTGACGTGTCGGTGATGGGGGTCACAGAGTTGGCGTGTCAGTGATGGGGGTCACAGAGTCGGCATGTGGACGTTGGCGATGGGCGTTGCAATGACAGCGCATGAGCGACGGGCGTCACGGAGTCAGCGCGCTGGTGACGGAAACGGGTGTCGCACCAACGGCACGGGCGATGGGAGTCGCAAAGTCAGTGCGCGGGCGTAGGCGACTGGCATCGCGACGACTGCGCACTGGTGACGGCGGCACGATGACGGTGCATGAGTTGTCAGTTGAGGGTGGTGAAGGGGATTGGCCGAGAGGGTGGTCGCCAACCTCGGTGTGCGGTCGTGGGATGAAGGTTGGAGGCCAAAGGGGTGTTTGAGGGCCAAAGGGTAGGGGGAGGTACGGTGGCAGGGGAATGGGGGTCGGCCATGGTAGGGGTGAGGTTCAGCCAGGGTGGAGTGTAGGTGGTGGTGGGGGGGGGAGTTTGGCTATGATAGAGAAGGCCAAAGGTTAAAGTAAAAAATAGAGAGAAGAAGGGGCTGCCGTGGTGGCGTGGGACCATCTGGGCTTGCAGGGGGAGAAGAGATGGAGGGTGGTAGGTGGGGGTTGGGGGATCGGCTAGGGTGGGGAAGAAAAAAAGATGGAAGGGGGCTTTACAGTGTGGGACTGTCGCGGGGCCGTGGGGTTTTGCGGGGGTCAGTGGGGAGAAGAAGGAGGTGGGGTAAGGTCTCACAGGGAGGGGGGTCGGCTGAGGTAATGGGTCGGCCGGTGGGGTCGGCAAGGGGGAGAGGTCGGCCAAGGTTGTGGAGTTGATGAAGAAAAAATGAAAAGAAAAAGGGGGATGGCGGCGCGGCGCTAGCGGCTATCGTGGGGGGCGAGTGGATGGGGGGAAAGAAGACGAGGGAATAGAGGGAAGGGAGGTCATCGGCGAGAGGGAGGTGACGATCGGCGGGGGTGCTACCGGCATGGGAGAGGCCGAAAGGGCTGCGGTGCCTGGAGCTTAATGGCGCAAGGGGTGCGGCGTGTGGAAAAGAAAGAAAGATTAGGGTTTTAGCAGAAATTAGGGTTTGGGTGATACGGGTAAGGGTTCGGGTGGATCGGGTTTCGGGTATGGGGCTGGGTGTGGGATAGAGAGAGAAGTGGGTGCGCGGGCGGGTTCTTGCGCGTGGGTTTTGCCCTTGAATTTTGTTTTAGTTGTTGGTGCAAACCCCAATGAGATTTTTCAAAATGTGTATAAAGAGCATGAGAGGGTATGGAAAATTTTTGATGAAGAAAAATTTCTAAGAGAAAGGAAGAAAATGGGGATGGTGGTGGGGAAAAAAAATTTTGTAGAAAATTTTTCTAAGTGTCGGAAAGCAAATTGGGGGGGGGGGGGGGTGGGTGGAAAATTTTGTTGAAATGTTTGCTAATTGTTGGAGAGAGGGTGAGGGGGATTGTGGTTACATGAAAGAATTTTTTTTTTTTGGCAAAATTTTTCTGAGTCCCAAAAGGAGAGGATGAAGCTTATGCAAGGGTGCTGAGGGAGGCAGGTTAAGGGTGGTGACCCGATTGCGAGCAGCCAGGGTGAGAGGGAGGAGGGCGGAGGGGGTGAACAAATTTTGAAAATTTTCTAAGTGTTGGAAGAAGCATAGAATGGAGGGGGGTGAAAAATTTTTTTGAAAATTTTTCTAAGTGTTGGAAAGAGGATGGGGTGGGGGGGGTGGGGGTTGGTGGGAGGGGTATGAAAAATTTTGGTTGAATTTTTTTTTAAGTGTCGGAGAAAGAGGTTGAGGGGTTGGTATTGGGCAGGGGGGATGGAAATTTTTTCTAAGTATGGAAAGAGGATAGGAGGGCAGTGACCAGACCCCGAGCAGGCAGGGTGAAAGAGAAAAAGGAGGTGGGGGCTTAGGATGGCGGGTTGGCATTGACGACCGGCTAAGTCCAAAGGCGATAGGTAATGTGGCTCGAGCTACCCCACTCACCACGTACCAAGTCGCTTTCATGTTTCATAGGCATGTAGGTCTTTACTGGGGTTCTGGAGGATTCTGGCAATGTCAATGATGGTCAACGCTCTGTTTCATAATAAAACTTGTCAAGGAAGATTTGGACCGTATCAGACCAAGAGTCGTGCCGTCGGGAATTTGGTGGTACCAAGAGGCAAGGGAGTTAGGGACTTGTGAAATTCCCAACGTTTCGAAGTGTTATCCTTCCCGTAGTGCTCTAGTGAGCCAGCAAAACGGGCAAGGTGCTCGCGGGTGTTGTCCTCTTTGCCGTTGAACAGGGCAAAGGCTGGTTGCTTGTACTTAACAGGGTAGGGCTTGGTAGCAAGGTCGCCAGAATAGGGAGCATGGCCAGACATCTTAGAGGGGGAGTGTGGTAAGGATGACTGGTTGAGACGGCGGAGGATGGCGTCAAGGTTATGCTTGGTGACATACAAAGCATGCGAGGGTTGGTGCCCTATCGGGATGATCCTGGCACCAGAGCCCCCAGACGGGGCAACTTGAGGCATGACGGGGATGACAACGGTAGAGAAGTGTTGGTGGTGGGGAACAACTTCTTGGGGTATGGTTTGCACAAGGGTAGTGCCAGCGACAGAAGGTCGTCCGTCAGGAAGGGTCGACTGGAGCAAGTCGGATGCATGACTAGTGTTCAGGTGATGGCTAGCCATGTTAGGGTTGGGTTGCATCTCAATTGAGTCATGAGTCTCCGAAGCACTCCGAGCAAGGGTAAGGCATGGCGCCATGGGATGAGTTACCGTGAGTCCTACCGCCGAGGGCCCAGAGGACCAAGGCAGCTGTGGTCAAGACACTGGGACCTGGGCAGTGTCCAGAACTAGACCAGGCCCTGAAGGCTAGATCTAAGCAGGAGGGGCCAAACCCGGAGCTTAGGATGACACAGGGTGAGTAGCGGGCACAGGGTGGGGAGCACTGAGGCCTTGAGAAGTTGACGACTGTGAAGTCAAGACTTGGATTGATTTTTGCATTTCCAAGATGACAACCATGAGAGAAGATTGAGAATCTTAAAGCTCGGTGATAATAAGAGTAAGGTGTTGGATTGTGGCGTTGACGATCATGGCCATATTGGGTGCATCCATTCCGGGGAGAGCCTGGAGTTGGTTATGGCTGGTCTCCTCTTGGTCCTCGAGGTGATGCTCCTCTTGGATGGCTGGGTTGAGACTTTGGCTGGTAGTCCTCGTAGCCCTATGTTGTTGAGGCATGGTTGCTTGGGTATGTCAGGAAAAGAACAAATTGCACTGCAATGCTCACCACCCCAGTAGAGTCGCCAATATGATGCCAAGGAAGTGGGTTCACGTGGAGGTGCCACAAGAAATGCAACTCGAGTCAGATGCCAAGTAGGTTGATGTGAGACACAACAAGGGTGGAGTAAGGGTAGAGACCAAGGGCACCCCAGATAAAGCCTGAGGGTGGCAGTGCTGCGAGGGCGACCACGCAGGGTGAATATACAATGACAGTCACAGTCTGATGTTTGGATCCAACGTCAGGGTCCGGCGTCAGAGTCCAATGTTAGGGTCCAACTATGTGCCTCTCTCTAGAATTCTAAAGTGAGAAAGTGAAATTGTCAAAGGAGGAAATTCTGTTAAAAATGAAACCCAAAGTCCTTTATTTATAGGGAAAGTATGTCTGTCTCATCAGGGTGTCATCAGCTGACACGTGTGATCCCTGAGAGTGATAGCTCACCAGAAAAGCAAAATACCTGTTCTTCGGTGGACTGTCGGATTGCATATTCACCTGGCCTGCTCCTCACAACGTCACTCTGTCTATCTGGAAAGACTGGCTCCCACAGCACTCGTGTGGCCAGAGAATCCCCTTGATCTAGCCGTCAGTCCAAGTAGAATCCCACAGGCCTGGCAGCGGTGGGAAAGACTTGAAGCCCAACTGCCAAGCGGACTGGGCACGACGCCCTCCGAAGACATGCTCCCGTCTCAAAGTGACCCATGGATCATAGTCCCTACGGGTGCTGATGAAGCCCCCAGTGCCGGAACACGTAGGCCAGGCACACAGACAACCTAGCAATGATAGTGTCTCAGGGGAGTTGCTTATCCCGTGGGCCGAGGTAGCATTTCGGATGAGCCATCTACCTGGCGGAAGGGGAGTCTTCGTGTTGGAGCACTTAGAGCTCCCTGGTAGAGATAGTGTCTTAAAGAGTGAGCCTAGCCCTGCAGTTGAGTCCTTATGCCGGAACACTCGGAGCACATCAAGGTAGTATTCTGGAGGAGTCTACCTGACAGGCTAAGGTAACATCCTGGAGAAGCCGTCTACCTGGCGGAAGGGGAGTTAAAAAGCTTCTTGGCGGAGATAGTGTCCCGGAGGAATCGCCTATCCCGCATGTGAGTCCTTGTGCTAGACCACTCAGAGGGCATCAAGGTAGCATCCCGGAGGGGCCGTCTACCTGACAGGCCAAGGTAGCATCCCGGAGGAGCCGTCTACCTGGCAGAAGGGGAGTTAAAAAGCTCTTTGGCGGAGATAGAGTCCCAGAGGAGTAGCCTATCCCCACAGGTGAGTCCTTGTGCTGGAGTACTCGGAGCGCATTAAGGTAGCATCCTGAAGGAGCCATCTTCCTGACAGGCCATGGTAACATCCTGAAGAAGCCGTCTACCTGGTAGAAGGGGAGTTGAAAAGCTCCCTGATAGAGTCGCCTATCTCCACAGGTAAGTCTTTGTGCCGGAGCACTCGGAGCCCGTCAAGGTAGCATCCTGGAGGAGCCATCTACCCGACAGGCCGAGGTAGTATCCTAGAGGAGTCTTCTATCTGGCGGAAGAGGAGTTGAGAAGCTCCCTGGCAGAGATAGTGTCCCAGAGGAGTCGCCTATCTCGGTAGGATGCTACACATTTCGGGGAGTGGGTCGAAGCATGTTACACGACCAAGGCAAAGTGCGTATGGTCTGGTGAAAGGATGGACTAACGCAAGGAGCGTGGTAATGTGACAGAGAGCCAGGGGATACAGTTGTATCAACGACGGGGCACATAAGATCGTCAAAATGTGTAAGGTGCCAGGGCACTGTTGTGTGACAGGGAGCCAGGGGGCACGGCTGTATCAGCGGCACGACTTATGGGCGTGGCGGAGTTCGTATGGAGATGGGCGTGTGTCAAGGGTAGGTGACGTGGAGACGGCACGCGAGTGAGGGTGACAAGCAATGCAGAGTCGGCACCCGGACTCGGGCGAGGGGAGCCGCAGATTTAGCGTGCGGGCACAGACGATAGATATCGGGGATGGCACAAGGCCAAGGGAGAGCATGTGTTGAATGAAAGGTGGGAGGCACGCCGACCTCCTAAAGGGGAAGGTGGCCGACCCCTTTGATGGGAAGGTGGCCGACCCCCAATGAGGAAGGCGTGCCAAGGAGCAAATTCATGTGACTAGTATGTCGCTTTGACGGCTTGTGATTGTTGAAAAATTGACTGTTGGACATGTGACATGTCGCACAAAATGGGAGTGCTGGTGGGCCCTTGGGTACGACCAAAGTAGGTTGGGAACAACATGTACAAGACCAAAATTTTTTATTTGGAGTTGGGCTACTAGTCGCTACATGGAAGCTCCTACTATGGCTCATATGAAAGCGGCTAAAAGAACCCTTTTTTACCTCAAAGGTACACTCGAGTTCGGTTTATTTGATTCTCCTTCTAGCAACTTCAAGCTTTTGGCTTATTGTGATAGTGATTAGGCTGAAGATTTAGATGATAGGAAGAGTACGACCGGCTTGGTCTTCATCATGAGAGATATGATATCTACATGGAGTTCTAAAAAGCAACCTACTGTGACGCTTTCTACTTGGGAAGAGGAGTATGTCGCCGCCACATCATGTGTTTGTCAAGTGATTTGGCTTAGATTTTTGTTGAAAGAGCTTCATTTGGTGTTCCATGATCGAAGCAAGCATATCAATACAATGTATCACTACTTTAGAGAGTGCATTACCGAAAAGGAGGTGAAGCTCAAGTATGGTGAAGTCACAAGACCAAGTTACTGATATTTTTACGAAGCCCCTTAACACCACAAGAATAAAGACTTTTAGCGACGGACAGTTCCGTCGCTAAAAGTCCATATTTTGTTGGAAAAGACTTTTAGCGACGGACTGTCCGTCGCTAAAAGTCCGTGGTTGAAAAGGCCGTTGCTAAAAGATTAGCGACGGAAATTGATGATCCGTCGGTAAAAATTAAAATTTTCCTGACGGAATTAATTACTTTTAGCGACGAAATTTTCCGTCGCTAAAGATATTTCAAAATTAAAAAAAATCATTAGCGACGGAATTTATATCGCTAAAAGTCCATTAAAGTCTTTTAGCGATAAATGATCCGTCGCTAAAAATCATCAAGATCTGTTAAAATGACTTTTAACGACAGAACTCCGTGGCAAAAAGTATATTGCTGTAGGTAAAAAAAACTTTTTTATTTTCATTATTTCTTCTAAATCTAAACCTGTTTTTTAAAAATTAAACATCTAAAGCATAACCATCAATCTGGAATATTATTAACCACGTTTTCAAGTATCTGCAAAATAAATAAAGTACAAACCCTTAACATCATGACTACTAATAAAGTACTATCGCCATTAGATAATCACAAACATTACAAGGTCAACCTAATTCAAAACTTTGCGACTAAAGTTACAACGTCTGTTTTTATATATACAATCGCAGAAGTGATGCTCAGGAGTGGTCCCATTGGCGCGCTGGGATGGGCGGCAACAACAGCTGAGCCAAAGTTACATTATCTAATCTATACAAAACACAAAATATAGTCAACATACATTTATAAGCCAAAACACATGTCTCGTAGAACAATTTTTTTACATGTATAGATACATATGCATAAAAAATACGATAACGCAGACTTCTAAACTAGTGAGAAACTGTAACAAATCAAATTGAACAAAACAATTATAAGTCAACATTAACAGTTAGCGTCATGGAATTCACAAATTGACAAACAACAAACTAAGAACCTAGAACATTATTAATTAGGCAACAAATTAGAACCCAAGAAACGTTCATAAAGTTCAAGCTGAAAATGGGCATCATCAATTAAAGCAAGATAATTTGCAGATAAGCACAATTGCCTTCTATTAATACCTGACTTCAAGCTCACCTTCGAACAATAGAGACTCCACATAATTTCTTGCAGAAGTCGACCCCAGTATATACTGATCCTGTTATAATGTCTCAGCAAATTGTCAACAATATACAGAGCATTTTTGATTTCTCTATCTACTCGGGTAGGCAGTTCAGTAATATTACAGTTAGGTAGCTAGCCTTTAAGCTTTTTGAACCGGTTCATATCAACATCCACACACACACACACAAGCACAAACACCATATGGCCTCGAAAAGATAGGGGTTTGCCTATTGAGAACATTATCACTGTTAGTCCATCGCATATGAAGCGCCTTTCATGTCATTGCAAATGATGGCCCCCCTCCCAAAAAAACCTGCATCGAGTTCGCCATAAACTATGGCCTTGAACAAATAGAACAAGCTTAGGAAATTGTTCTATGGGTTTCGAAATACAACTGAAATGGTCCTAGTTACTCTTCATGATTGAGGAGCATAACAAAAGAGACTCCAAATGAAGACAAGGACCCATTGAAGGAAAATCGATTGTGGAGCATAGGACATATATGATTTTGCATATTCCTTTCCCATAGCCCAGGTTTCTCATACGCCTGAACAATTCAAAGTCTTGAATCGAGAGCACGATGAGAATAATGTACGGAAGAAATGTGGATAAATCAACCATCTCTGTGAGTCTCTATGGTTTATTTTCTTTCTTGTTTCCATTTCTTTATTCTGTTAATGCTAAAGCATTGTTCTCTGGTACTGTTCGCAGCATCCTAAACAGCCCAAAAAGTATATCTTCTACGGTTCCTAAACCCTAAACCTAGCTACTAAATTATGATCCTACACCCTAGTCCCCCACACCTAAATATAGGATGGCCTTATATAACTTTTCTAAGGCATCCTCCTGGATCAATATGTTATCTAAGGTTCACTAAACTGGAGCTTTTAGTTAGGCCAGTATTTAGCATTTCTTTCATATTCCCATTGCATATAACATTAACACTCAAAAAAGGACAGATGCTTTGCAATACAAGGTAAGCCAAATACATCATGACGACTATAACTATGTATGAATTGTGGCCATAAGCTTCCATTGCACTGCAGCAAAATCATTGTATAATCTTGTGCTCTATGCAGAGTGTGATTTCTGTTGAACTCCCAAACCAGCCCGTTGATGCAACATCAACCACTTAAGCGAGAAAGAGAAACTACAAAGCGATAAAATTATAGCAACAGCCAACTTTGACGAGGTAAGAAATTAAATCAATGGTTTGAGCAAACTTTAATCACGAGAAGAAAAGAAAAGCACAAAACAAAAACCACTATTAAAAATCACACTGCTGTTGAATTTCTCTAAGCATACCTGTTGGAGTGACTACTTGCTTCTCAGTAAATAGTAAATGGCCAAGGCCATGCTCCACAACCTGGAAGTTGAAGTTATGATAATTATGATTTAATGTAGCGAAGAACATAAGAGGCTATTACATTTTGATCAATTGTTAGGGTGCAGTACTAGACGAATAAGGCGATCTGAATAAAATACAAAATCATGCTTTGATATATCTTGATCTCGAATCAGTTTGTGCATTCCTCTAATCTGCAACATGGGTTCTCACTGTGAGCGTACAACCACTATGAAACATGTAAGACTGATGGTGAAGCATAAACGACATTGCATTTGACACCACCGAAAAGAAGTTATAATCAAGGTAACGCAAACCAAGAATCCAAGATATAAAATTGAAAAGAATGAAAGCAATTAGATGAAAAAATAAGAAAAAAACTAAAGAAGAAGAAGAAAGAGTGGGGATTGAGATAGAGCAGACCTGGATGAAGCCATTGTCGAAATTCTTGAAGTCTTGACCCCCAGATCTCTCCATATTTACCACACATACACAATCACAAACCCACAAATCAAAAACCCTACTGAAAGATCAGCAAAAAAAGAATAAAAAAACTCGTTGGAAGGCGAAAGCCCTGGCCAGCACGTCGCAATCCCTTATAGGTGGGTGGCATGGGCAGTGAATGAGAGAGAGAAAAAGGGTAAGGCGGAAGTGGGGGATGAGGGTGGGGATGTGGAAGAGGGGTTGGGAGGACGCGGCAGAGGAACTGGGGTAGTGGTGTCGGAGGTGGGTGTGGGCGATTGGTATACAGGGTGAGAGAGAGAGAGAGAGAGAGAGAGAGAGAGAGAGAGAGAGGGGCCAGGAGGAGGGGATGTGGAGAGAAGAAGGGGAAAACATGTGTGTGCGGCTGAATAGAAAGAAGAGTAGGGTTAGGGCTTCTTTTTTTCAAACATAAAGACTTTTTACCGACGGAATGAGTTCGTCGGTAAAAGTCCGTTGCTAAAAATTATTTTTTATGAAAAAAATTTCCAAAATAGTGAAAAAATACGTAAATTACAATTAACGACGGATATTTCCGTCGGTAAAACTCCGTCGTTAAATGTCTTTACCGATGGACAGTTCCGTTGGCAAAGACATTTAGAGACGGACTTTTAGCGACGGAATATTCCGTCGCTAAAAGTGACCTTTAGAGACGGATTCTTGTCCGTCGCTAAAAGTCCGTCGGGAAAGACCCATTTTCTTGTAGTGTAAAGTTGAGTCATTTCGCATATTGAGAAGTTTGCTTAGAGGCAAAGATCAAGTTTGAGCAGAGTGTTGAAATAATAATAACCTTGATCTTTTTAGTCAGAGGTTATTAATTAAGTTAGTGCGTTAGTGGTTATTGGTCATGGGTTAGTGGTGTGTTAATAATGTGTAACTGGTGCATATGTTACAAATGCATTGCTAGTATGGTTATGAAGATGAGTAGTGGTCTAATAATTATGTACATAGTGGGGAGTGAATGATATGGTTACTGTAATTTGGAGAGTTACTTTTAGGCAGTGTATAAACCTATGCACCTCAACCATGTTGATCAAGTGGAGTGAAAGTATTCTCTCAAAGATCTCTCCATTGTCTCCTCATATATTTGTGATTTACTGAGTTTGAGTGCAACAAAGCATGAGTTTCAGTGACACTTTGTATCCAGCAGATAATTCTTGAAGTATATTGAGAGAATAATATCGTTTCCTTTGGATATCCTTACAAGTTCATCTCTTTTACACCTTTTTACTTCTTACACATTGTCGAAATGACTAGACCAACTAGCGTCTATAGCATTCTATGGCTAATAGGTAATTGCAAAAATGACTAGATCAACTAGCGTTTATAGCGTCTAATATGCAAGCAAAGGTACTGCAAGTCCCATGCGCTACCAAAACCACCCAAAAGCTTAATAAGTTAAGTGAAGGTCCCCTTTCTTTCATTTTAAAGTTCTCACGTTGGCATTGTGGGGAAAAGAGGTACTTTTGAGGTTATGAAATTCTTTCCTTCAACCAGAACAGCTGCTTCTCTGTATCTAAGGCTATTGCTAAGATATTTTGTTGAGTCAAGGGACGACCAATCCTTAACTTAATAGCTTAACCCACGTATTCGTTTACACCCGGCAAAGTCTGAGCGACGTTATTCGCTTATTCCAAAGTCATTGAAAATCCCCTTAGGTAGCTGCTAGAACATTAGGACTACTAATTCAAGATTTCACGCACTTACTAGTCACTACTTTCACTAACACGTAATACTAATGTACCATTAACTTATGCACGACTAACAAAAATTTATTTACTAACAAGAGCCACTAATCCACCACTCAAGAAAACTGTGCAAAAAAAATTTGGAATTGCTTTTGAAATGGAGAGGGGCATGGTATCAACAGATTCTTTGTTCAAATCAGCGGTTGCTTTTGAAATTTATTTGTAGCTTGTAATGTTGTAAAGCGCCTCCTATCACAGAAGGGTTGAAGGCTCCGCAGCTTGGCTTATTTTTTTTGAGTGCAAGGGCAACCGGCAGAGCTGTTAGGGTGACAAAAGTGAAATTGGAAAAGGTTAATGAGCTGTTCCTTCTGCTGCTTCCCGGGGGATAATTGATTTTCTCCCCTCTTTTTTTGGGCTATATTTGTTGTTCTCCTTGGTCTGCTGGGACAATGTTTGGAAACTAACTTATTGTAGTAGTTCTGAACTGAACTTTGTTAGTTACAATTTTGAAGTTGCAGTTATATTTCATTGGATGCATACTGAAGCTCATAACGCATTAGTATTGTCCTAAAAAAAAAATTCCTTTAAAGTAGATTCATTAGATGGATAGTACAGAGGTAGGATGCTTGTATACCACAATGAGAAAACAAAATCTTCGCTTAGTAGAATTGAAATTCCTAACCTATTTTCCAACGCCAGATCAAATATTGTGGTCATAATATCTTACGGGAAGTAATGACATTGTGGCAATAAACATGATGATCCCTCTTGCAAGGACTCCAATTGTTGCAAGCACTCTGCTTGCAATGTATTCTCTTTTTCGAAGATCTTCTATATTGGTGGATGTAGGTCCCTAAACACATCCCCGGGGGGGGGGGGGGGGGGAGGGGGTTGATTAGATGTTTAAAATTTAATGCAGAAATTTAAAACTTAATTTACAATTTACAATGTAATAACTGAGACATTAAATATAAAACAACACAGAGATTTATACTGGTTCGCCCCACCAGCCTACATCCAGTCCCCGAGCATTCCACACAAGGAAGACCTACTCGAACCTTTCACTAAGTGGCTATGTTCGGGTGCTAGCTCAAACTGCAATACAGATTCCAAAATCCTTCAAGGTTTCCAATGATGACAAGTGAAAAGAAGATTTATAATTGAGATATAATACACACTCCTTAACGAGTAGATATTACAATGAATACAATATGGCTAAGCTTTCTTAGGTGGAAAGATCTATAATCTTTCAAGAACTAAACCAATAAGCTTGCTTCTCAATTTCTCAAAGCAGGAACTCACTTAAGGAAGAATAGATGAAAGTGTGAAATAAGATGAGAGAGTATTTTGAGAAGTGAGAGAGATTTTTCAGAGATCGGCGAAGTTGGTAATAAATGCTCCCAAAGACCCCTTTTATACTAGAAGAGAATATGACCGTTAAAAAGTGATAACACAAAGTTTGATTCGAATGAAAGATTAAATTGATTCGAATGAAAAACATCTCTGAAGAATTCGGTAGAATGAATCTGAAATTCATTCGAATGAAATGATAGAGCTCAGAGATGTTGAAGTCACTGAAGGATTGAGTCGAATGAAAACTACTTTTTAGTCGAATGAAAATGTTGCTTCGAATGAAAACTTTAGCTTCGACCGAAAATCTTGGCTTCGACCGAAAGTTTTGGCTTCAACCGAAAACTCTTGGCTTCGACCAAAAATCTTGGCTTCGACCGAAAATCTTGGCTTCGACCGAAAACTCTTGGCTTCGACCGAAAAGAATTTTTGAGACTTGATAAGAAGAAACTGAAGGATCAATTCGAATGAAAACTTATTTTCCTTCGAATGAAAACTCATTTGAGAGAAACTTCTTGGTTTGTTCTTTACTTGATTTTTTGGGAGATCTTTTAAGAAAGACTTAGTAACAAAGATAAAATACACTTTAAGTCCAGATCCAAATTTTTGTTCAAGTCCAAGTCCAAGTCCAAGTCCAAGTCCAAAGTCTAACTCCAATCTTTGGCTAAGAAATATTCCACGTTTATATTTGATTATGATTGAACATGAAATTAATCTTAATAATAGTGTTAGATTAATGTTAGAGATAGTAATCTTAGAATCATCAAAATTAGTCAAGTCAACAATCTCTCCCTTTTTTACGATCACAATATTAATCTAACATAATATAACATACTCCCCCTAGATTAGATAATCATTCATAAACAAACAACCAATATACGAACTGCTTTGATATTAGCAAAAATTAACAGTTCAAATAGTTACAATCATATTTCTCCCCCTTTGTCAAATCAAAAAGAGGGACAGACAATCTAAGCTAAAAAAATCTACTATCTACGACGGGCACCCTGAGCCGAGGAGGAAGGACCTGTAGCAGGAGGAGGAGCGATGGTGGGGATTTCAACAACTTACAAGGAGAGCGCGGCATCGGAGGATTATATGAAAGGTTGGGATTGAAGAATCACTCTTCACCTTCGGTGCCGGCATGACGAGATGGGAAGTTATCTGGACGAGTGATGTAGAACCCATGTGCTTGATCAAAAATTTGATGCCCCAGGTAGCGGTTCTGCTCAGTCAGAATGCTGGTGGAGAGATAAGCTAGGTGACGATGAGCTTGAAGTTCGGCATCATGCTGGCATTGAAGATCCTGCTGCATGCAGTTTAAACGATCCAAGACTAGAGTGAGGTTAAGAGGAAGGGAGGAGACGTTGGCAACAAGGTCATTGAGAAGGGTATGGAAGTTGATTTGATTTGAGAGGAGCTGGGCTGAAGACTATCAAAGGGAAGTGAGATGGTCAAAAAGGGCAGTTTGATTTGCGGTGACAGAAGTGGCTAGGGTAGTTTGAGATTCAAGAATGAGCTGAACAGTGTTAGAAAGATGAGAAAGTTGTTCAAAGATGTCAGAAGATAAATTCATCAAAGTTTAAGTTTCGAAAAATTAGGGGGGGGGGGAACAAAAAAGAAGATCAGAAGGGTGAGGTGGTGTGTGGTTAGAGGGGGTGCAGAAGAGGAAAGGTCAGTGGACAGTGGTGGTGCGGAAGGGGAAGGGTCAGTCGGCGGCGGTGGCACAGAGGGAGAAGGGTCTGTTGACGATAGTGGTACAGAGGGAGAAGGGTCAGTCGGTGGAGGCGGATGAAAGAGGGGGGATAGGAACATGAATGGACTCAGTTGGGTGAGTCGACTCAGAAGATGCAATGCGCTCAAGAGAACGGACATGAGTAACAGGGTCAGTGCGAATAGTAAATCCCGTATGACGAAGGGAGGTCTCTTGAAGCATGTGTGTGCTCGGAAGAGAGACACATTCTGAGACAGCAGTTGGAAGAGGAATGTTGAAGGATTCAAAAATTTGATGAGAAGAAGACCAAAAGGAAGATGAGCAGAAGGTTTATTTTTACGGGCAGCCATAACATGTAGAATTATGCTCGCAATGTTTAAAGGAGAGCCCCGAATAAAGTGGGTAAGAATAATGATATCGAGGTAGGTGAAAGTGGCATAAGAACTGGAATGCACTGAAAGATTATACGGAAGGATGAGATGAGGGATACGGTGTAAAGGTCAAAGTTCACTAAGGTTAGGTTTGTGGGCTTGAGTAATAGAATCACTTTGGAGTAAAGTTTAAGTTTGGTCGAGAGGTGAAAAAGCGCCACGAGTGGACCAAGTGTTGTCGGGAAAAACGACAAGGGAAGATTGGTTTTCGAAACCAAGGATGAATGCCGACATGACGTCCATCAAGGCAAATAGTGACCCTATTTACGTAGGTCACAAGATAAGAGAAGGCAGCGGAGTTGAAAGTCATGTTAGAATAGAACATGCGGACCAAAAGGGGATAATAGATGGAGGGAGGAGATAATAGAGATGTACACCCCATTCATTCAAAAAATGGAGTGACACCAAGTTGAGCTATAAGGTTTATGTCACTAGGGCAACCGGGCACTACCTCTCGATGGACGAAGTTTGTATAGAAGTTTATCTATCTGCAGGGGTTTCAAAAGTGTGGGGTATGTGGAGAATGTCTGTGGATGAACTGTATGGACACGTGGGTGAAGGACAGGTAGGCTGAGGAGTCAAAGAGTAAGAAGGAGCAGAGGGAGGAGGAGAGCAGGAGCAGGAGCAGCAGTACCTGGAGTAGGTGGGGGAGCATTGGATGATTGGGCGGCAGGAGCACGTGAGCGAGCAGCCACAACTTGAATAGCAGCCCGAGTGTTGCAATGCGAAGGAGCAGGAAGAACTTCAGACAAACTGTCGAAATCGGACGTTTCTTGCAACATAAGGCGACGGCGACTGCGAGAACGGCACGTGAAAGGGTCCATAGTAGAAAGCCTTAAAAGAGGTTACGAAGGAAAAGGAGTAAAAAATTGGATGGTAAACTGTAATCAGTGAAAAAGGTAAACAATGAAAAAAAGGTAAAAAGTGATTAGAGGTTTATATAGACGGAAGAATTTATTCGAATGAAAATGAGTTTTCATTCGAATGGAAGTGTTTTAATTTGAATGAAAATTCATTTTCATTCGACCGAAATGGTCAGAGGGTAACAAAACTTCTTGGGGGTGTGTTTCATTCGAATGAAAGAGTTTCATTCGAAGGAAAGCTTTTCATTTGAAGGAAAATTTTTTGGTCGAAGGAAAACTTTTCGGTCGAATGAAAAACTTTTCATTCAAAGGAAAACCTTTTCCTTCAACTGAAAAGAATAGAGATGAGCAAAAAAATATGGAGGACAAATGATTAGCTAAGATCACACATTCCTAAGCGGCGACGAAGAGAACAAAAACTAGATTAAGCTAAAGGTTTGGTAAAAATATCTGCAAGCTTATCTCCCAAACCAACTTTCTTAAGTTCGATTAAACCTTTCTGAACGTTGTCTCAAAGAAAGTGGTGACGAATATCGATGTGTTTAGTGCGAGAGTGTTGAACAGGATTTTTACTAATATCAATTGCACATCTATTATCGCACATGATAGGAATATGATCCAAGGAAAAACCAAAATCCCGTAAAGTTTGACGCATCCACAGAACTTAGGCACAACAACTGTCAGCTGCAACATTTTCTACTTCGATTGTGGAAAGTCCTACGGATGTTTGTTTCTTACTGTGCCAAGATGAAAGCGATTCACCGCGGAATTGACAAGTACCACTGGTACTTTTACGATCAACAAGACAACCGGCATAATCAGAATCAGAAAACCCAACAAGATTGAAGAAAGAATTTTGCGGATACCAAAGTCCTAAATTTATCGTCCCAGAAAGGTATTTAGGAATACATTTAATGGTGGTAAGATGGGATTCCTTGGAACAGCTTGAAAACGGGCACAGATGCATAGAGTAAACATTACGTCAGGTCTAGAGGCAGTAAGATAAAGTAAGCTACCAATCATATCGCGATAAAGCGTGTGATCAACATCTTTACCAGATTCATCTTTAACAAGATTAACCTTAGGAGAGATAGGGGTACCTCTAGGTTTAGTAAAAAGCTCCCGTGTGTACTTGGACTAATTAATGAAAATTCCTTCCTTTGATTGCTTGATTTGGAGTCCAAGAAAAATGGTAAGTTCTCCCATCGTGCTCATCTCGAATTTCTTGCGCATGCTTTCAGCAAATTCTTGGCACAGATCATCTTTAGTGGCTCCAAAATAATATCATCAACGTATATTTGAACAATAAGAATATGCGAATTTCGAAAGAGTGGTATCGACTTTCCAGAAAAGAATCCATGATCAATAAGAAAGCTGCTAAGACGATCATACCAAGCTCGAGGAGCTTGTTTAAGATCGTACAATGCCTTTTTCAATTTAAAAACATGATGCAGTATTTTTCGTTTTCAAAACCCGAAGGTTGTTTAACAGAAACTTCCTCCTGAATTACCCCATTCAAGAAGGCACTTTTTGCGTCCAGTTGAAAAAGTTTGGAATTCATGTGACATGAAAATGCCAAGAGCATTCGGATAGCTTCAAGTCAAGCAACAGGGGCAAAAGTTTCGTCAAAATCAGTTCTTTCAACTTGATTGTATCCTTGGGCTACTAGTCGAGCCTTGTTTCGAACAATATGGCCATCTTCATCAAGTTTGTTTCGAAAAACCCACTTGATGCCAATGACCTTTTGTTGAACATGAGGCAGGACTAGAGACCAAATATCGCTTCTTTCAAATTGGTTCAGTTCTTCTTGTATGGTAAGGATCCACCCATCATCTTCGAGAGCCTCATAAATACTTTTAGGCTCAATTTGAGAAAGAAAAGCAAAGTCAGCGCAGAAAAGAGTTAGCGAAGATCGTGTTATTACTCCATGCTCAACATTACCAATTACTTGCTCCTTTGGGTGGCTAGAGGAATATCTCCAGCTCTTCGGGAGCGATTGAGTCTTGGTATTTTCTTTTTGAGATGACATTGAGCACTCTCCTTCATTTGAGGAAACATCTAACTTGTTGTTTAAGTCGAGGGAGAGTTCCTCGCTGTCATCACCTACATGCTTACTTGGATTTTCAACGTTAGATTTTTTAAATACAACATGCATTGATACTTCAACCGCAAGAGTCCTACGGTTATAAACTCTATATGCTCTACTCTTCAAGGAATAACCAGGAAATATACTCTCGTCAGATTTTGCACCAAACTTACCCAAGTTCTCACGATTGTTCAAAATAAAACACTTACAACTGAAAACCTTAAAATAATCAATTTTAGGTTTTCGATTTGAGAAAAGTTTGTAAGGTGTTTTATCAAGGATAGGTCTGATAAGTACTCTATTCAATACGTAACATGAAGTGCCGACGGTTTCAGCCCAAAAATATTTTGGCAAAGAATTTTCATGAAGCATTGTTCTAGCCATCTCTTGAAGAGTTTGATTCTTTCTCTCTACAACCCCATTTTATTAGCGTGTTCGAAGAGCTGAAAACTCATGAGCAATGCCATTTTCATTACAAAAATGTATAAAATCTTTTTCAAATTCACTACAATGATCACTCCGGATTTTCACAAGTTTCAACTCCTTCTCATTTTGTAGAAGCTTTACAAGGTTAAAGAATTTTTCAAAAGCTTCATCCTTATTAGTTAGAAAAAGAACTCAGGTGTATCGAGAGAAATCGTCAACAATGACAAATGCATAGAATTTTTCACCAAGGCTAGCATTTCTTGTAGGGTCAAAAAGATCTAAGTGAAGGAGTTGAAGGGGACGAGAAGTAGAAACAACATTTTTGGAATGAAAAGATGTTTTTGATTGTTTGTCGTATTAACAGGCATCACGAACCCTATACTTGACAAACTTCAACTTAGGTAAGCCTCGAACAAGTTCTTTCGAGAGAAGTTTCTTGATTAGATCCATATGCACATGACCTAATTTATGATACCACAACCAAACATCATTTTGTTGAACAGAAAGACACTTCTCAAGAAGAATCTAACGCATCAAAAGATAAAGTATAAATGTTACCATCTCCTTATCAACCAAAGTACCTCAATCTGAGGCATGATGGATGAGGCAGTGGTCACCTTCAAACTGAACTTTGTGTCCACTATCAATTAGTTGACTGATGCTAATCAAGTTGAACTTCAAACCATCAATTAAAGACATTATCCATGGAAAATGAACTGTTACCAATTTTACCTTTACCGATAATCCTCCTGTTTGAGTTGTCTCCGAAGGTAACATGGCCACCATCCTTTGGAGTGATATGAGAGAACAGTGAGCGATCGCTTGTCATATGCATTGAGCATCCGCTGTCGAGAATCCATTTGTTTGAATCCACCTTTGCATTTAAGCATACCTACAACAGATTCTAGTTTCGTTCCCTTAGGTACCCACACTTTCTTGGGTCCTGGAAGATTAGGTAAACAATGTTTTGGCACCCGAACTTGCTTTATTTTATTTTGACTGACATGAGAAGAATGTTGATTTCTGACTACTTTAAGAGGACGATTTTTTTACTAAGTGTCCTTTCTTATTACATACTGTACATAGTGTGAATGGTGAGCAGGAGGCTAGATTTTTGTTAAAGAAATTTTTATAATCCTTTTGCTTCTTTGAAGGATCATAACCAATCCCACTTTTTTCAAAACACATCTTTATCTTCCCAAAAGTATATCCAGGGTCTCTTTTCCTTGTGTAAATTTTGAAACGTAAAATTCAGATCTTCGATCTCTTTTTCGAAACTCCATTTTTCTGTAGAAATTCTTTCCAGTTGAGATATTAAAAGCTCGTTTTCTACAGGGCTTTTATACTTATGAGAGAATACATTTCTAAAGACAGATTAGACATTTTCTCCTTAGAAGCAATTAGATCATTTTTTAAAAAGGCATTTTCAGTGATGTAAAATTTAATCTTTTCGTCTAGTTCCTCCTTTTTACTAAAAACTCTCCAACAGTATTTATCAAAGAAAGAGCTTTATTTTTCAGGGCAACATTTTTTAGTTTCAGCTTCTAATTATTTTTACTGAACTCAAGGAAGGCTAACTCAAGCTTATCATAATCAAAGTTTTAAAAAATGATTACCTCATCTGTGTGATCATCCTTGCCATAAAGCATAGTTGAGCTAGATCATCGTCTTCGCTCATTTCTTTATCACTCTCATCAGAATCATCCTAAGTCAGCAGAGTTTTTCTTGGTTTGAATTTCTTTTCTTTTGTGTCTCGACTGCTGCTGCTTGCAAATTTGTTCTTCAGTTACGGGCAGTACTTCTTGATGTGTCCAGTTGCGCTCCAATCACCATTGTTTCTTTGTTATGGTTGGGTTGTCTGACTTCTCCTAACCTTTCTATCTTGCCGGTTTGTAAGAAACTTTTTGATCTTACGAGTGATTAAGGCCATGTTCGGATCAGAGTCATCGCTGCACTCTGCAGGTTCATGAGAGGCCTCAGCTTTTAGAGCTAAGTTATTTTTCTTCGAAGTGGTCTTTTCCTCGTCATGAATCTTCATTGTGATTTTATGAGTCATTAGAGAACCCACCAATTCTTCTAGCTTCAGCACATTCGGGTCTTTGGCTTCTTGAATGGCTGTGAGTTTTGCTTCCTATCTCTTGGGAAGAGATCTAAGAACTTTTCTTACGATCTCCTTTTCTGGGTATGTTTTTTTTCAAGAGTTTTAGTCTATTTATAATGAGAGTAAACATGGAGTACATATCATTTATGGACTCGTGTTCCTTTATCTTGAAAGCATCATATTACTGGACTAACATGTTAATCTTAGTCTCCTTTACTGGATTGGTACCTTCATGAGTAACCTCCAGCAGTCTCCACATTTCTTTAACTGTTTCACATGCTGAGACTCGATTGTACTCACTCATGTCAAGGCCACCGCTGATAATGTTCTTTGCCTTGTCGTCCATAGAGAGGAGTTGTGCCTCATGAGAGTCCATTTTGAGAATTCCCTTGGGAATCTTGGTTCTGTTTGGCCCATCCTTCACGGAAATGATAGGGCCATTCTCTACAATGTACCATACATGAGTATCCTGCCTCAGGAAATTCTTCATCCGATTTTTCCAGTAGCTATAATTGTTGTTCTTCAACAAAGGTGGTCTAGTAGTTGCTGAACCTTCTTTCATAGTAAGATCTTTAGCTCTTGACTGTTAGGTCACAAAGAAAATAACAGAGCACACGGCTCTGATACTATTTGTAGGTCCCTAAACATACCTGGAGGGGGGGGATGAATAAATGTTTACAACTTAATGCAAAATTTAAAACTTAATTTACAATATAATAATTGAGACAATAAATATAAAACAACACATAGATTTATACTGGTTTGGCTCCACCAGCCTACGTATAGTCTCTGAGAAATTCACACAAGGGAGGCCTACTCGAGCCTTTCACTAAGCAGGTAGCTTCAGGTGCTAGCTCAAACCGCAGTACATATTTCGAAACCCTTCAAGGTTTCCAACGATTACAAGTGAAAAGAAGATTTACAATTGAGATACAGTACACACTCCTTTATGAGTAAATATTACAATGAATACAACAAGGCTAAGTTTTCTTAGGTGGAAAGAGCTGTAATCTTTCAAGAACTAAATCAATAAGCTTGCTTCTCAATTTCTCAAAGTATGAACTCACTCAAGGAAGAATTGATGAAAGTGCGAGATAAGATAAGATTGGCGAAGTTGGTAATAAATGCTCCCAAAGACCCTTTTATACTGGAAGAGAATATGACCGTTAAAAAGGGATGACACAAAGTTTGATTTGAATGAAAGATTATTGATTTGAACAAAAAATATCTCTGAAGAATTCGATCAAATGAATATGAGATTCATTTGAATGAAATGACAGAGCTGAGAGATGTTGAAGCCACTGAAGTATTGAGTCGAATGAAAACTACTTTCCAGTCGAATGAAAATGTTGCTTCGAATGAAAGCTTTGGTTTCGACCGAAAACTTTGGCTTCGACTGAAAACTCTTGGCTTCAATCAAAAATCTTGGCTTCGACCGAAAAAGAATTTTTGAGACTTGATAAGAAGAAACTGAAGGATCAATTCGAATGAAAACTTATTTTCCTTCGAATGAAAACTCATTTGAGAGAAACTTTTTGGTTTGTTCTTTACTTGATTTTCTGGGAGATCTTTTAAGAAAGACTTAGTAACAAAGATAAAATATACTTTGAGTACAGATCCAAATCTTCGTTCAAGTCCAAGTCCAACTGTCTAAGTCCAAGTCCAAAGTCCAACTCCAATCTTTGGCTAAGAAATATTCCACATTTATGTTTGACTATGATTGAACCTGAAATTAATCTTAATAACAATGTTAGAGATAGTAATCTTGGAAGATTAATGTTAGAGATAATAATCTTGGAATCATCAAAATCAGTCAAGTCAACAGTGGAAAGAATTGGTCTACCAATAGCTTTTAATAACATTAAAAAGAATATCACAACCTTGGGCCATTGAGCTGAGATTGCAGCAAAAGAAAAGTGAATTGGTTAGAAAAACAATCTTGACATGCTTAGATCATGTACTAGTGCTTATTTATCCTTTGAAAAGAGAAGTAGGTCTGCCGCAAAGTAGATGGAGGCAATATATATCATCAAAAAAGAAGCCGATGTGAGTACCATTCTTATGGCAAACTTCACCACTAGGACGAGAACTGCTTTTTTGTTGGTTTGTGCTACATTTCTCCCATTCTTGGCTGTGATTGTATGTAGCACCATTTGCAGCTTTATAGCCCCAAAGTCTCATGGCCTGGTTACTAGACTAATCCACCATGATTCTGTCCTGTCGCCCTTCTATAACGCAAGTGCCAGTACAGCTGACCGTGCCACTTGTTATGTTGAAAGTTCCATTGCACGCCTTGCCTATTTGAAGGCAGCCAGTGAAGGCTTTCCCGATAACATCCGAAGCGTTATGGTTCCAGTTGATAATGTTAAAACTTTTTATGTAAACATTTCCATAGGCGAGCCACCAATTTCGTAGCTCCTGATGATGGACACAGGTAGCAGTCTGTTATGGGTTCGTTGCTATCCCTGCAGCTTTCCTTGTTTCTCAGATAAAAACGATATTTGACCCTTCAAAGTCATCCACATACATACCATTACCATGCAACTATATTTATTGTATTCCTTCTGTTGGACAATGCGACTTATCAAAAAATCAATACACGTACCGAAGTATTTACATAGACACATCCTACAGTAGAGGAAACTATGCTTCAGAAAAGCTGACCTTTGTCACGTCCGATGAAGGAATAGTAGAGGTCAGGAGCATTGTATTTGGCTGTGCTCAAGCGAGTTGTGAACGGCATCACCAATCAAATGGGATTTTTGGTCTTGGATCCAATATAGTATCTCTAGCTATTCAATTGGGTTCCATGTTCTCATATTGCCTTGGCAATACTAGCGATCCTCACTATAGTCACAACCAACTTATTTTAGGGAAGGGTGCAAGACTTCATGGCGATTCGACGCCACGTTTACAATGATTCTATTATTTGTCACTCGAAGGCCTAGTGTTGGAAACAAGCGACTTGACATAGACCCGAAGACATTTAACAGAACTCAAACAGGATACGGTGGAGTGATAATCCACTCGGGGGTGACATGGAGCTTCCTCGTCGAACGTGCATTCAAACCGCTTAGGAGCTGTTGGCATGAAGAATTCCATCAAATCCCAAGATTGCATAAATCATGATCATAGAAAACAGTCCATGATTGCAGTAGAGCATGATTATAGGAATCAGTATAGGAGGCAATAATCCCATGATTACAGTAGATCGTGATTATAGGAATCATTAGTTAGCAAGAATAATTTGTTACCTTATATATATATATATATATATATATATATATATATTACCTAGAATAGAATAGTTGTATATATTTACCTCATGATGAGAAGAATAGAACAAGAAAATTTTTTCTCACCCTTTCAGTTCATCATGGTATTAGAGCATGTCTGCTTTAGAAGTGAATGAAAACCATGTGTATTCCATGATGACGAGGTTACGAGTCCATATATTCTTAAGTGGGCTTGATCTTGAATTCGATCAAGTTCGTGGCGAGATTCTACGAAAGGATCCAAAGTTAGATTTGGAAAGTGCATACGCATGTGCCAGAAAAGAAGCACAATAGAGACAGATCATGGGAAGTTCTCGACCAGTCCCTGAAAGCTCAGCCATGGTGGTCCACTAAAACCCATAACGATCTGATAACAGCTTCGCGGAGGGGTGAAATAACACACCATCAGGAAAACTTAACAATTTTATTTGTAGTCATTGTGGTGAAATAGGGCACTCGAAACAACAATGCTATGAGATTATTGGATATTCGGAGTGGTGGGATTTCTCTAAGAAGCCGAGAAAAAGTATTTCTGGCAAAGCAGCAGGAAAAATCACAACCTACTGCCAACGTGGCTCAACCAGGTATTTTTGGTAAGGTGGATGTATTTTCTGTCACCTCTAAGAATAGTACTTGGATTATTGACACAGAAGCATCTGATCATAAGACTAGAGACCCTGACAAATTGCAAACCATTACACCATCCTTTCAGCCTATTATCTCCATTGCAAATGGAAGTACCTCTTCTATCACGGGGGAGGGATCCATTGTACTATCCAATACTTTGAAACTCGATACTGTCTTGGTTGTTCCCACACTTGAGTACAATCTCTTCTCTGTCAGCCAAATAACCTCGTCTCTTAATTGTAGTGTAACATTTTGGCCTTCATTCTGTATTTTTTAGGACATTCTGACCTGGAAAACTCTTGGTTTTGGTGTTAAATGGGACAAGCTCTATTATTTAGAACTTTTCGAAGATGGAAAATAGAAAGTCAGCCATGCATTTCAAACAAGTGGGGTTGAAAAGGCTCAAACAAGTATATGGTTATGGCACAGGAGACTAGGTCACATTTTTTTCGGCTACCTTAAGAAACTTCGACCAAGTTTGTTTTCTAATTTAGATGTTTCAGATATTCGATGTGATACGTGTGAACTGGCAAAAAGCCATCAAATTCCTTATTTGCCAAGTTTGAATAAATGCTCAGAACCTTTTATTGTTATACAGTCTGATAAAGGCCCGTTATTTTGTTACTTTCATAGATGAATGCACCAGAGTGACGTGGGTGTCTTTGCTCCATAAAAAAAGCAATACATGTACAGCATTTAAGGAATTCTACAACATGGTACACACCCAATAGCTACGTCGAATTCAGATTGGCAGTCCGACAATGCGATGGAGTTTATTGATGCTTCATAAGAGAGTACCTTGGCCAGCTGGGGATACGACACCACACTTCCTGCACATACACACCGCAACAAAATGGTCTGGCTGAAAGAAAAAATCGGTAGATCATGGAAGTAGTATGTGCATCTCTCTTTGGGATGAATATGCCATGGTTTTATTGGGGGGAGGCAGTCAAATCTGCTGTCTACCTTATCAATCGGGTTCCTTCCCGAGTTATTGGCTTTCAAACTCCCAACAAAAGTTACAATCTTTTTGCTTTGTTTCCCATCTACCAAACCTCGAAACAAGAGTTTTTGCGTGTACGATATATGTTCACATCCTCAAAGTCTTACGAAGTAAATTGGACCCTTGTGCGAAGCGGTGTGTTTTTGTTGGATATTCAGATTTTCAGAAGGGCTATCAATGTTATGACCCACAAAACTTGCATGTCACCTTCCGTGAGACGGAACCATACTATATAGGGGGAATTCTGAGCTCATGTCTTCAGGTGGAGAGCTTGAGTGAAGAGCCCAAGCTGAACGAACGAGACGGTAAAATTTCAAGGGGTGAAGCTGAGTTCATAGAACAGGAGGCCATGGAAGAAAGATTAAATACACATCAGCCAGACATAGAGGTTCCAAGTTTGTCGAGTTTACCTGAGCATGATGTAGTACCAGAAGGTGATGAAGATGCCTTAGAAGAACCCATATTAACACCATCAACTTAAGAGCTTTCCCAGAATGTTCAAGATGATGCTGCATCCCAGGTAACCCTCGATTTACCTTCAAATGAGTTATTCCCCTCCTTATCGATTTCCACCAATAATCATGCTCTATTGCAATCATGGGATTTTTGTTTTCTATGATCATGATTTATGCAATCTTGGGATTTGATGGAATCCTTCATGCCAACACTCCCCCTTAAGTTAGTGCATAGATATCTATCATGTCCAACTTGTCAATCACTACATGAAATATCCTCTCTGAGATAGCTTTTGTGAGGATATCGGCAAGTTGGCTCTCTGACTTGACGAATGGAAATTGAATGATCTTCTGGTCTAATTTTTCTCCGGTAAAATGACGATCAACTTCAACATGCTTAGTGCGATCACAAAACAAACTTATAGGCCTTGAACACTCAATTCCAAGGTCCTTCAGAATTCCTTTGATCCATAATAGCTCACATAAACCATATGCCATACTTCAAAATTCTGCTTCTGCACTTGACAGAGCGACAACCTTCTGTTTCTTACTCCTCCAGGTAACAAGATTGCCTTCTATAAATGTGAGATAACCCGAGGTAGATTTCTTGTTTAACTCATCTCCTGCCCAATCAGCATTGGTGTATCCTTCAATGGTGGATGCTTCATTCCTTGAATACAATAGCCCCTTTCCTGGGGCACCCTTCAAATACCTCAAGATTCTATAGACTAAATTCACGTGTTTTTCACTTGGAGCATGCATAAACTGGCTTACCACACTCACAGCATAGGCAATATTCAGCCTAGTATGAGTCAGATAGATCAACTTCCCCACTAGTCTTTGATAATGACCTACATCTACCAGACTTTGCCCGGAGGAAGTTTCAAGTTCATGATTTATCTCATCGGTGTTTCAACTGGCTTGCACGTTAGCATCTCGGTTTCAGTGAACAAATCCAACACATACTTTCGTTGGGAAAGAAATATTCCCTGTCTTGACATTCCTAGGCCTTTCATTTCGAACTTGGAGGCCAAATAACTGTAGCCTCTCCATTTTTCAGGATCTTTACCAGTTAACACCATATCATCAACATATACAGCTAATGCTGTTACCTTTCCTCCTTCATGTTTAATAAATAAAGTGTGGTCGGAGTTACTTTGCATGTAACCAACGGACATTATTGCTGATGCAAACCTCCCAAACCACGCTCTGGGTGACTGTTTCAACCCATACAACGATCTCTTCAATTTGCATATATTGCCTTTACGTATAAATCCATGCTCAACACCTGGTGGAAGCTCCATGTATACTTCTTCCTCTAGGTCACCATTTAGGAATGCATTTTTTACGTCGAACTGTCGCAAGGGAAAATCTCAATTCGCTGCAACTGATATGAGACGTAAATAGTATTAAGCTTAGCGATTGGTGCGAAATTCTCTTGATAATCAACTCTATACTTCTATATATAACCTTTTGCTACTAGCCTTGCTTTGTACCTGTCAATGCTTCCATTAGCTTTAAGCTTCACAGTATACACCCATTTGCACCCAACTATCTACTTTGGGTAATGGAACCAATTCCCAAGTTGAGTTTTTTTTTTCAAAGCCTCCATCTCTTCATTCATTGCCTTCATCCACCTTGGATCTGCTAATGCTTCCTGCACACTACTAGGAATAGATACTTTGGATAATTGATTGATAGTTAGAGCATATGAATCTGATAGCCTATGAGTAGAAGTATAATTGTTAATGGGATATTTGACATTGGCTTTAAGATTAGGTTCATATTGTTTCTTTGGGATACCCCTATTCGATCTTGATCTCCTTGACGATCTTGGTGGAAATCTTTGGGATACCCCCATTGCATTTTCTTGTGAAAGTATGCTGTATTTCCATCCCCTAGCTTGATCTCCTTGACTCTAGATTTTTGTTGGTAAAATCCGTCACAGCATTGAGAAATTCATAATATTGGACATGGACCTCTTTTTTAGTTGCAATTAGGCTAGTATTGGTAGATCTACAATAGTTTTTTTTGAAGCTCTGCAGTTCTTGGACTTTTAGTGCCACCCTTCTAAAGATATCACTGTAATATTCAGTGTTCAATTTCTTTAATTTTTGCTTCAGCCTCCAAAATAAATTGCTTGAATTCACTTGATTTCAAAATGGTTTGGTACATTATACAGTACTTAAGTTACAATTCTAGAGACAACACATTAACGACACTATTGTCTAGATACACCATACATGAACCAAAGTGAAAAGTCCCAAAGAAGATACATGATACATTTAAGAGATTCTTTATGCACCTACACATTCACCTGCATCCACCAATTATAAGTACAAAGTCGATTTTATATTTCTAATAATGCAGGTATATATGGTGCCAAATGTTTGAAGAATGATCCTAATCAAAATGGTGTTTGATCAGAAGGCAGTGTGGCTTGATGACTTCCCATAAGGAATGGATGCATTATAAAGGCCTCCATGACCTCAAGTGGCAAACCACCATTTGTGTGCTTGAATAGTATTGTTTTTTCTGGCAAATTGTTAATTCTTAGAAAGGATTTTGAAGCTTTTAATTGTGCTGTAATGGTCTGGGGAATGCTGCTGTGTACTTGTAAGATGGATGATTTGCAATGAACTCTGGAACTTTACAAAAAAAAAAAAAAGGTAAAAAAGTTCTGATCGTGCTATTCTTGCAATTTATTAGGGGAAATGCTCATGTACTTGCGATAATGTGTCTTGGAGAAAAAAATGCGGAATGTGTGAGAGTCTCACATCGGTTATTCAGAGAAGGTTACAACCTAGTCCTAAGTATATAAGTCTTGTCCCACATTGGTTATTTAAAAAAAGTCACTACTTATCTGTAAGTATATATATGTTGGCTTGTATTGTGTTTCAAGGACAAGAGAGAAGAGCCATTCTTTGAGAGGGTTTATAGAAAGAGACAAAGGTCTGTAATCTCCAGTGACAAACATAGTGAAATCGCTGCTACCACCGTGGAGTAGACTTTCGCCAAATCACGTAAATCTTGTGCTTGTGTGCCTTTATTTTCTGTTGTTGTTTTTTATTCTCTTCTTCATTACTTAGTGCGAAATCTAGTATATTCTTTAACAAGTGGTATCAGTGAAATCTAGTATATTCTTTAACAAGTGGTATCAGAGCTGAGGTTCAGCGGTAGATTGAAAGCACCTTGCAATGGCACCAAATACTTCAACGAAGTATGATTTGGAGAAGTTTGATGGGTCAAACAATTTCAGTTTATGGATGATGGAGATGGCGTTGTCTTAATTCAGCAAGGGTTGTTGAAAGCACTAAAGGGGAAACAAGGGCTTCCTGATATGATGTCTGCTAATGAAAAAGAAGACATATTGGAGAGAGCCCATAGTGCCCTGTTGCTGTGTTTAACCGACAATGTGTTGTGAAAGGTTTCTCAGGAAACGACTGCGGCTAGATTGTGGCTGAAATTGGAGAGCTTATACATAACGAAGTCTCTGATAAATCACCTGTATTTAAAGCAACGGCTGCATACTCTTCGGATGAAATAAGGTACATCGATCAATGACCATCTTGATGAATATAACAAGGTAATATTAGACTTGCAAAATATTAATATCAAGATAGAAGATGAGGACAAAGCTTTATTGTTGCTGTGTTCTTTACCTCCGTCATATGAACATCTTGTTATTACCTTATTAGATGAGAAGGACAATATCTCCATAGAGGAGGTTAAGGTTGTGATAAATTCTCAGGAATTAAGGAAGAAGGTTTCAGAAAATAGGAGAGAGGAACATGGTGATGGTTTGATGGCTCGAGGCCGAAGCACTGACCATGCTGGGTCTAAAAATAAAGGAAGATTGAGGTCTCGGTCAAAAGCAGAAAACTAAAGTGCTATCATTGTCACAAGGAAGGGCATTATAGAAAGGATTGTCCTGAGCATAAAGGAAAGAAAAAGGATAATGCCAAGACTGCTGATACTGAAGTAGTAGAAGATAATTCTGATGGTGCAGATGTGCTCTTAGTAACTATCAGTTCCTCCGATGAAGGGTGGATCTTGATACGGGTTGCTCCTATCATATGTGTCCCAAAAAGGATTGGTTTTCCACTTATCGCTCATTTGATGGTGGTAAAGTTCTTATGAGAAATGATATCACCTGTAAGGTGGTCGTGATAGGTTCAATTCAGATTAGGATGCATGATGGTATTGTGAGAACTTTGACTGATGTCAGGCACGTTCCAGAGCTGAGAAAAAAATTGATTTCTTTGGATACGCTTGACTCTATTTGTTGTAGATATCGGGCTGCAGGTGGAGTTATGAGGATAATGAAGGGTGCTCGTCGTGTGATGAAGGGGTTGAAAAAAAATAGTCTCTATTTGTTGCAGGGTAGCACAGTTACATGAGCAACAACAACAGCTTCATCTTCTGATATAGATTCTGACACTACCAAGCTTTGGCATATGCGTCTTGGGCATATGAGTGAGAGGGGTATGGATGTGCTAAGCAAACAAGGTTTGCTATGAAGTAAGAAAATCGAGAAGCTGGATTTTTATCAGCATATTGTATCTTCGGGAAGCAATGCAGGGTTAAATTCAGTCGAGCTGTTCATACCACCAAAGGTACGGTGGATTATATCCATTCTAATTTTGGGGGTCCTTCCACAATTCCTTCTAAGGGTGGTGGCAGATATATGTTGAATTTTATTGATGACTTCTCAAGAAAGGTCTGGGTGTACATTCTGAAAAAAGAAGAGTGATGTCTTTCTTTAGTGGAAGCAATTTAAGATGATGATTAAAAAATAGATTGGCAAAGAAATTAAATGCTTCAGGACAGACAATGGCATGAAATTCTGCTTGAATAAGTTTATAGAGTTCTACAAGAATAAAGGCATAATAAGGCATCGAACTATTAGAAAAATGCCACAACAGAATGGGGTTGCAGAACAGATGGATAGGACTCTCCTTGAGAGGGCTCAATGTATGCTTTCAAATGCTGGTTATCGGAGGAATTTTGGGCAGAAGCTGTTAACACAGTTGCATATTTGATAAATAGGTCTTCATCAACTGCAATTGATTGCAAAACTCTTGAAGAAGTTTGGTCTGGTAAGCATGCTAATTATGAAAATTTGAGGATATTTGGTTATCCTGCTTATGCTCATGTTAATGATGGTCAACTTGAGCCAAGAGCGAAGAAGTGCACTATCTTAGGCTATGCAAATGGGTAAAACTGTACCGATTGCGGTGTCCTAATTCCAAATCATCCAAGTTCCTAATTAGTAGAGATGTTACCTTTGATGAGTCTTCGATGCTTTCGAAGAAGAAGGAGTTGATTGATGCAAGGAAAGACCACAATGTCAGGAGAAGGTGGAGCTAGAGGTTCGAGCATTAGATTCTTTGCCTATAATTCTTACAGATAAGGAAGATGGTTCTCATTCTACCAAGCAGAATGAAGAAACTCAGGAACAACAGTATATCATTGCCAGGAACAGACGGAGAAAAGAAATTTGACCTCCTTAAAAGTATGGATATGCAGCTATGGTTGCTTATGCTTTTAGTGTGGCAGAGAATATTGAGGTTGAAGAGCCTGTTACATACAAAGAGGCCATCAAGAGCACGGAATCAGTCACAGTGGACAGTTGTTCTTTACAAGAATTAAACGTGAGAATTGGTAAAATCGCTTGTGGACTAGAAAATTGTTGGTTGCAAATGGGTCTACAAGAAGAAGGAGGGAATTCCTGAAATGGAAGATGCAAGGTATAAAGCACGCTCGGTAGCTAAGGGTTTACTCAGAGAGAAGGTATTGATTAGAATAAAATATTTTCTCCTGTAGTAAAACATATTTCGATAAGTGTGTTGCTTACTATGGTTGCTCTATATGACTTGGAGTTAGAATAGCTAGATGTCAAGACAGCTTTTCTACACGGGGAGTTGGAAGAACATATATTCATGCGTCAACAAGAGGGGTTCGTGATCCAAGGTAAGGAAGATCATGTTTGCTTGTTGAAAAAAATTCTTGTATGGATTAAAGCAATCTCCGAGGCAGTGGTATAAGCAGTTTGAGACTTTCATAGCAGAGAGAGGTTATGCCAGGAGTGTCTATAACAGTTGTGTGTATCACCAGAGGCTTGTAGATGGTTCTTATATATACTTGTTGTTGTATGTATATGTTGATTGCTACAAAATTGATGTCAGATGCCAATGGTTTGAAAGAGCAGTTGAAAAGGCAATTTGAGATGAAAGACTATGGTGCAGCAAAGAGGATATTAGGGATAAAGATTCAATGGGATCGACCTGCAGGAATTTTGTACCTGTCTCAGAAAAGTATATTGAGTGAATACTGCAGCGCTTTAGTATAAAAAAAAACTCTAAACATGTGACTATTCCTTTGGCGGCACACTTCAAGCTTTCATCAGCTAATTCCCCAAGAGAAGGTAGAGCACATGGCATGTGTTCCATATGCTAGTGCAATAGGCAGTCTCATGTATGCTATGATTTGTACGAGGCCCGATATTTATCATGCGGTCTGTGTGGTTAGCAGGTACATGGGTAATCCTGGGAAAGGTCATTAGCAGACAGTGAAGTGGATACTTCGATACCTAAGAGGTATTACGGAGACTGGTTTAGTCTACCATCGGGGCAGTGATGTGAATGGTAGAGTTGTTGGATATGTAGATTTAGATTACGCTGGAGATTTGGATAGGAGGAGAACTTTGACAGGTTATGTCTTCACTTTATTGAGTTGTGTGATCAGTTGGAAGGCTACTTTTCAGACTATTGTTGCCTTGGCTACTATACAAGCTGAGTACATAGTAACGACCGAAGCAGTGAAGGAAGCTATTTGGTTGAAGGGATTGGTCGATGATTTGGGTTTGAAGCAGGAGTCTAGAACTGTTTATCAGATGTTCCATGAGCGGACCAAGCACATTGATGTCAGGTTTCATTTTATTCGGGATATGGTTTCTCAGGGTATTGTTATGGTAGAGAAGATTTTTACAGATGAAAATCCAGCAGACATGATGACAAAGCGTATTCCAGAGATCAAGTTTAAGCACTGCTTATATTTGATCGGTATCAGCAGTATTTGAGGTGCAACCCTAGGGGGCAGGTGTGGTTGTAGCCGGTGATGTAAAAAGCACGCCTAGGCGCGTGCCTAGGCACAAGGCGCAACTAGGCTCGCACCCGGTGCTTCGCCTAGGCCTAAGCACATCACGTTCGATAAGGCGCGCGCCTGGTGAGCCTAGGCGCCAGGCGCGTAGCGGCGGTGGAGGCGCAAGTCCAGGGGCCTCAATTGTAACCGTTGGATATGCCATGTCTCTTAATGTAAGTCATCCATTTTTTTTTAGATTGCTTTCTATTTTAACAGTCCAACAAAAATTAAACATTTCAAAACTAAAAACTAAAACCTAAATCCCCAACTCAGATTCAACTTTCACCAATCATGATTCACGACACAGACGCAACTTAGTCGGTTTGTCTCTCTTGTCGCTGAGGGTGCTATTGCCGCCGGCTGCTCGTCACCGTTGTTGCCGGTGTATATTCCATTTTCAGTTCGTTGGTCCGGCGCGAGCTATTACCGCCAACTGCTCGTCAGTCGTCACCGCTGCCGTTGCTCCTTTCTGCTCGGCTGCTCTAATGCTCCACTCTCCCAGTCAGTTTGTCTCTCTCTCTCTCTCTCTCTATATATATATATATATATATATATCACAACACAAGTGGATAAGTCATTCACTGAGTCTCCCCCTCCTCTGCTAGTCTGCTTTCAGCTCTAGTGGTCCACTCGTTTTTTGTTTTCTCCGAAGTTTTAGGAAAGATTCTACTTGACCCTATTCTGGAAATGATGTGGGGGGTATGTTGCTGTGATTATTGGCCTGGTTGAAACTTGAAATAGAACCTTGCTCTTGTATTCTACTCCTTCATGAATCCTCTGCATCCATCAGTAACTTTTCTTGAGAAAACAACCGCATCGCATAATCTGAATTACGCTAGCTCATGTTGCGGGAGATAAACTCTCCCTTTTGATGCACTGAAAATATACAACAACACGCTCAATGTCACACCCCAAAAACTGAAGCCGTGACTATAATCAAAGTTCCTGAAGATACCGCTATAACTCTGGTGACAGCGATATAGACAGAGCAACTAAATCCTTTGAAATAAAATATCTCCATAAAACAAAAATCTAAAACAATTCATTCTCTGAATAATCCCTTACAAAACCATCTACTAAACGCAGCGGCTAAAACAAATTATTCCAAATCAATTCAATTTAAATTACCCATAACTGGGTAAAGATCTCAAATCAAACTACAATCTAAGTCACTACAAAGGACTCTCAAAGCGCCAACGCCGTCACACCGATCCTTAGCTACTTTCATGACCTGTGGCAAGGGGCAACGCAGAGTGAAAGGATGAGCTCAAATAGCTCAGTAAGGTACAAAAACGACAACATATCAAAGCAAAAACTAACAGAGTCGAACGACAACAGTTGATGGAATGGGTAAACCAAATTCTTATATCAAATATCAAAACAAACGTGATTAAGCGTTAATCCTAAACATATATATAATATGCCGGGAACGCTATACAACAAAATTATACGACTATGTTGGTCATAAGACCCAAACGTCGAACCAAACGTACAAACATCAAACGTGTGCTACTGGTAGCATGCTAAGCATCTATTAATCGCCAGCATATAATCAAACGTGTGTCCAAAGGACCCTCTCAATTTGAGAGTTGTTCAAACATAGTCGATCAATTAGTCATAGATTGACGAGCACAAATATACAAATTCAATGGGACGGAAATAACTCAACTCTGGGTTCCTTTGAGCTCAATGTGACATGAAATCAAATAATGGATGGCAAAATGATTAAACAAGGAAATAGGAACCAAATTCAAGCTTAAACTTATAAAAAGAAAATAGCACAAGACCTGTTTCTTTTTAATGATCAATATCATGCATGTAACGTGAACCCGGAAGTTTGTCCAATGATTTCAAAAGAATTCCCTAATGTGACTTGAATTCAAGGCATATACATGCATTAGAAAGCATGAAAGGAACTGTGATGTAATGTAATGTCTAAGAATAAATTAAAGCCTGAAAAAAAGATTAAGGACAAAAGATGATGCCATCCATAAAGAAGAAAGGCATTGACCATGCCTTCTGCCAACCCAGCAATGAAAGAAAGAGGAAAAAAAAAATAAGATTAGGGCTTCTGTTGGTGATTAGCAAACGACAATGATACTTGGGATGCAACTGATTCATTCAACTGCATGATGAATACTGCAACAACGATACTATAAACCTAACCAAACTTAGAAGGCATTTCACAGGCTTCCAAATCACAAGCTGCCTAATGAAATTTCAGGTAAAAAGGTAGCTAAATAAACAGCGGGTTTGAATTGGTTTAATGGGTATGGAAATCACGCACGTAGCCCGTAAGGGAGTATCATATTTACCACACTTCAGCAGATTCAAATAGGACATGCCAGACTAATGAGATCAGTGCAAGAATGATTTATTATCATACTTTAAAAAGAACGAGAAACAAGAAGCAGACTATATCAATGATCATGGAAACATGAATCTGACACAAGATGGATACCCTTTTCAAAGGCAATTAACGTAGGAATTTGAGCGATAGGAAATAATAGTGGAAACCCTCATCATCGGAGAAACTAGAAAACCTTTACAATAACAAAATCAGATTCCCGTACCATAGCAAAAATTAAAAATCTCTTACACAACAAGCTTGATCGAGATTCAATAATTTTTCAGATTGAAAGAAGGAAACCCAAGCCACAGCAAAAAGCGTTAAAATCCCTTACCTTATACAAGCAAATTCGAGAATTCTCGATGCCCCAATACGCTACTTGATTATGCCGAAATTTTCCAAAGAAACAAGAAATTTACGGCTGAAAATTGAAAGAGAGTGGGAGGGCCGGCTACCAGAGAAGGAAGAGGAGGCTGGAGAACAATATGTTATTTAAATAAAACCCTAGCTAGCTAATTACACAAAGCCCCTCAAACTTTAGCCTCTTACTCAAAAGGCACCAAAACATTCATAATATTGCAAAAAGACCACAAACTTGCTTGTTTAGTTATTTAATTATTTTAAAATAATAATATAGTATAAAAAAAAAAATTGGGGTACTACACTCAATACCAATTTTTTCGTGATGCAAATTGAGCCATCAAATTAGTAGCTCTACAATATGCTTTTGATTGCTTAACTCTCCCTCAATATTGTAATATCTTTCAGCTGGAGTAATTGCTTAATTTGCATGTCAATTGCTTAATTTGCATCTCAATTGTGCATTGCAAATTGAACATTGGTCACTCCATAGTCCATACACCTTACATGGAGTTGAAAGCATTAGCTTGCAGCAGCTTACACAGTGACAAATACATTTGCTTGTAGATCTGTTTCAAGAGAAAAGACTTTATGAAACACACCATAAGAAACATAGCAAACTGAATAACAAGAAATAGTAGAGAGTACGGTACATAGAAAAAGAATTCTTGAGGAGTGACTGAGTGAGCAAAATGCTACTGTTGGTGCATTGTGAGGGTGTGTGACTTTATCGTGCACTTTTATTTCTTTCTTTGGTATGGAATATGGATGAAGATAAAATAATGAGGCAGCAATGCAGCATTGTTTTCTTAGATTACACATGTTTTACTGGTTGTAGTTGTTTAGGATGTATTTAGTAATTGAGTGCCACGCTTACGTGCTATAACAATATCTTGTTTTTCTAGTAATTTTAAGGTTTTACGCTATTATTTTTTGTATTATTTTAAGGTTTTAAGCTAACTTCAATGTTATAATATAATTCAATCTCAGGAATATACATGTCGACACCGAGTATGGATACAAAGATTGGTTGATGGTGGAAAAAAACCTCCAATGGGATACATTTACAAGGCTATGGGTAAAGCTAAAGATGCTATTGCAAGTGCTTTCCAAGGGAACGAGTTGAAGTACAAGGAGGTTTTCGAGATCATTGACAGTAGATGGAGCGTGCAACTCCATCGTCCTTTGCATGCAGCTAGTTATTTCTTGAACCCAGAGTATTATTACACTACTCCAGACATTGAGTGTGATGAAACGGTTATGAGGGGTTTGTATGATTGCATTCAAAGGTTGAACCCTTATATGGCAGTACAAGATGCAATTGACAATGAGTTGAGTAAGTATAAAATAGCAGAGGGTCTATTTGGGAATCCCATGTCAAAGGGGATGAGAGATAGAAAAGCACCAGGTACTATTTTTGTTTTTGTTTTACAGTACTTATTTTAATGCATAAATTAATGAATAGTCGCTTAATAGTTGTGAAATTTTCATGTACTGAACAGCGGAATGGTGGGCTTCGTATGGGTCATCAACGCCTCATTTGCAAAAGTTTGCAATAAAGGTTTTGAGTCTCACTTGTGCTTCTGGCTGTGAACGTAACTGGAGCGTTTTTGAGCATGTAAGTCCAAGTTACAATCTAGTAATATAGATTTATGCTAAAATTCGTATTAATTTCGTACGCAATGACTATTGATTAATTTGTATACTGTACCTTACAGCTTCATAGCAAGAAAATGAATAGGCTTGAACAAAGTCGCTAGAATGATTTGGTGTTTGTGAAATACAATAGAGCGTTAAAGCGACGATACAATTCACAGGACACAATTGATCCTATTTTATTGGATGATATTGATGAAAGTAATGAGTGGTTGCTCGGGAGGCCAGATGAAGATGCAGATGAAGACAGTGACAACGTGTTTGAAAGTGATCCTTTAGGTGGCACGGATCCGAACTACCATTCAAGGTCAACAGTAAGAATTGTAAGACCATCATCAGATAAAGCTGCCAAATCAAGTAGATCTACTCCTTCAGTTAACTTGGTAAATAAAGAAGATGAAGTTGAGGAGGAATGTTTACCAGATTTGGAGCCTATGATTCCATTTGAAGAAAGTGTCGCTGCCTTGGCCCTTAGCGACAATGAGGATGGTGGTGTTATGTTCACTTAGAATTTAGCGATTTGCTATTTTTAAGTGGATTTGCGACTTTTCTCATGTTAAAAACTTTTTAAATTATGATGTTATGAAATAAGAAACTTTTTCTTGTGTTTGGAAGACTGTTAATGGTCATTTTCTGATTTTTTTTACGTAATTTTATTATTTTAATACCCCTACTATTTATTTATTTTTAATATTGCGCCCTGCTTCAAAAAGGCGCGCCTGCGTCTTGCGCCTAGGCTCCAGGGACCTTTTGTGCCTTAGTTGCGCCTGCGCCTTGTGATAATGTGTCCTAGAGAAAAAAACTCGGAATGTGTGAGAGGCCCATATCGGTTATTCATAGAAGGTTACAACCTAGTCCTAAGTATATAAGTCTTGTCCCATATTGGTTATTTAGATAAAGTCACTACTTATCTCTAAGTATATAAATATGTTGGCTTGTATTGTATTTAAGGACAAGAGAGAAGAGTCATTCTTTGATAGGATTTATTGAGAGTGACAAACATGGTAAAATTGCTACTACCACCGTGGAGTAGGCTTTGACCGAAATTTGTTTGAACAAAATTTGTCCCACAAGAATTCTGGCGCGACAAGTTTTGGAAACTTATGGACCGACTTTGTTAGTTACCAATGTGAAATTGCAGTTATATGGTTCCAGCGCTACTGTTGTTCTGGAAAAGAACTACCCTTAAACTTGAGCTTTAGACCCTTATTCTACAATTGGTATATTAGATGGATACTCAAGTTCAATACTTGTAGAGTAAAAAGAGAAGAAAAATATTCACTTCGTAGAGTTGAAATTCCTCACTTATTTTCTGGTGCCAGACACAACTGTTGTCGTCAAATCTTATGGAAATAGTATAGATAGAGGCAATAAACATGATGGATCACTTTATTTTTTTTCTTGCCGGAAAAACGACATAATTTTGTTGTAAGCACCCTCTTCAACTTTTGAAAACAGAAGTGATGCTTAAGAGATGTAATGTCTTTTCTTTTCGGTCTTATTATGGGTGGAAGGATTTGGTATGCCGAGAACCTTAAACAAAAAAAGATCACAACCTTGAGATCGCTGCAAAAAAGAAATAAAAAAATGAAGTGGTTAGGAAAACATTCTTGACATGCTTAATTAGACCATATATGAATGTTGATACACTCCCAAAAGAGAAGTAGGTCTGCTGCAAAGTAGATGGAGGCAATATATAATCAAGGAAGAGCAAAGCAGTTGAAAGAAGCCTCTACGAGTATCAATCCTATTGCAAACTTTGCCACTAGGATGGAAACTGCTTCCTTGTTGGTTCATGCTACATGTCTCCCATTCTTGGCCTCGATAGTATGCAGCATCATTGGCAGTTCCACAGCCACAAAGCCTCATGGTCTGGTTACTAAACTTATTCACTATGATTCTATCCTTTCGCCCTTCCATAATGCAAAGGCCAGCACATCCGACCGTGCCATTCGTGCTGTTGAAAATTCCATTGCACGCCTTGCCTATCTGAAGGCAGCCAGTGAAAGCTCTTCCAGTGACATCCGCGGCGATGTGATTGCAGGTGATTATGGTAGAATTTTTTATGTTAACATTTCCATCGGCGAGCCAGCTATTCCACAGCTCGTGATGATGGACACAGGTAGCAGTCTGTTATGGGTTCGTTGCTTTCCCTGCTCTTCTCCATGTGTCTCAGATAAACGGATATTTGATCCTTCAAAGTCGTCCACGTACTCTCCATTAGCATGCAACTCTTCGTATTGTGTTCCCTCAACTGGACATTGCGACTCATCTAAAAATCGGTGCTTGTACGAAATTCGTTACGTGGACGCAGCCAACAGCAGAGGATATTATGCACTTGAAAAAATGACCTTTGTCACACCCGATGAAGGGATAATAGAGGTCAGGAACGTTGTATTTGGCTGCGCACAAGCCATTTATGAACCTTTTGAACAATCAAGTGGAATTCTTGGGCTTGGTGCTAAAAAATTATCTCTAGCCATTCGCATGGATTTCATGTTCTCTTATTGCATTGGCAATATCAGCGATCCTCACTATACTCATAACCAACTTATTTTGGGGAAGGGTGCAATACTTCAAGGCTATTCGACGCCACTAGAAGTTCACAAAGATCTTTATTACCTGTCATTAGAAGGCATAAGTGTTGGAAACAAAAGACTCCCCATGCCCCCGATGACATTTCAAAGAGATCAAATGGGGAACGGTGGAGTGATTATTGACTCTGGGGCGACATGGAGCTACCTCGTCAGGCCTGCATTCGAACCACTTAAGAGAGAAGTGCAAAACTTGATTGGTGGAAAACTGGAGCTCTTCAGATACGGTGACCACCCCGATTGGCTTTGTTACATAGGGATTGTGACACGAGACCTTATTGGGTTTCCAGTAGTGACACTTCACTTTTCTGGGGGAGCTGATTTAGAGCTGGACATAGAAAACGTGTTTCATAGCATGGAGGACAGAAAATTTTGCATGGCGGTGGATGTAGTAGATGGGAAAGTACCTGGGGTATCCAGTGTAATAGGGGTAGCCGCGCAACAGTATCTTAACGTCGGCTATGATCTATCAGCAGGGATGCTTTATTTCGAACGAATCGATTGTGAACTTCTGGAAGATTGAACCGTGTAATACTTATTTGTGCTCAAATGATCAATTCTTCCCATGACATTTGACTTCTTTCAAGTTCGTGAAACTTTCAACTTAAAAATTACGTCAGTTCCTGACTCAGGAAAACAAAAAACTATATCCAACAGAAACATAGAGATAAACAACCAGCAAAACAGTGAAAAAAAGGAAATTGATATCAACGAAATAGTGATTGCAAAAGATGGAGCAACATTATGATGTTATAGCTTCTCATCCTCCTTAGTTAGCCTCCGATAAAGCCCCTGCTAGATAAAGTGCAATTTCTCATCCAATGCAAACCAAAATCATTAAGATGGGTAATTGAAAACAAAATCAGTTTTGGATCCCCCTCATTGAGCAGACGACTTGTGTACATTTAAGGGAAATTCCAAGACTTTAGAGATTCAAATGATTTTGTCTAAAATTGAGCAGAACCACCGGGACAAAGCCATGTAAGGGTGATGGTCGAAATTCTTCAATCAGTCTAAGCAGCCACAGTTTCTTCTTTATCCTGGTAGAGTTGTGTTAGTGCTCAAGACATTTCCTTTAAGCATTTAGGTCAAGTTTGTATGTTTGAGCCCCTTACTAGGAATAAGCTCACAATCCAAGTCTTCACTCCTTCAGTTGCATGCCCCCATAAGGGCACGTTGTCATCATAGCTACGTATCTGTTATGTCAATGCAAAATCATTCTATGCCCGCAAACCCAAAGGTAACAGTAGACGGAACATAAAATGGAAGAACGGTTAAAAGTTTATAGTGCGAAATGATCGTACCATTCGAGCCGTTTCTTCTCTTGCTTTTCTCGGAGGTCAGGAGAAGCTGCAATCAATAGGATTCCCTAATCCTTCCTTACCAAAACGAAGAGAGTGAAATTATTTCTTTTTCCTTTCCGCAGGATATGAGAAAGGAAGTACTACAAGAAAACGCGAGTTTGTATCGTTTACTCAAGTAACAAACCTAGAGAAAGTGAAACCGCACGAAAATAAAAACAAATTTACAACTCACAAGATATATTCATTGTCATTCGTTCAGAACTTTCATTGCATTGATCGATAACACAAAGTCATAGGCATGCATAAACAATAATAAGAAGAAAAAAGGACTACTTCCAGGCATTTTTGATAGGCAGCTTGTTAATCAATCAGATAGTCTTCCGGGGGTATATCGTAGATGACTTCGCCAGTCACGGATGAGTCTTCGACCACCGCAACGGGTGTGTCGAGATAATCATCATCATCATATTGGAGAAGCAGAGAGGAACTGCCGGAGAGAAGGCCAAGAAGCACGGTGAAGAGTAACGTAATTGTGATCAAAATCTTCCTAGCACTGCAAACGGCCATGGCTGAATGAGTGGATGCAGATCGGCTAAAACACTTCTTTATGTTGAAAGGATATATAATAGGTAAATACGTCCAGTAAGATGACATTAGGAATAAGGTTTCTGATGAAATTAGGATTCTGCTTTCTTTTATTTTTTTAAGTTGAACATATTAGTTTCATCTGTACCCAGATCTCTTTTACAAATGTTTACCCGCTTTTCTAAAGGGCGTCAGTTTTAAAACCAATGGAAATAAGCTTGTGGATTTGGGGTAATCTGGTTTAATTGTTGAGGTGTTCGTCCAAGTAGCTTTCATTACAAATCTGACAAGCTTGAAAAGTAACATTGACATGGGAGCTGATTCATTATCAGCGCTAGTAACTTAGCTAACTTGCTGGCTCTGATCTGTCCATGCGTAATTTATGGATGGCCAAGATTGCCTTTTTTTTTTTTGGCATTTTTAGCAGTCCGCCCATAATGGGCCGGACAATCAACTCGACATGTTTTACCTTTGCAACACATTAGGTCTTTCTCTCTCTGTCTCTTCTCAGACCACTGCCTCTCTCTCTCTCTCTCTCTCCAAGCCATGGTTGACCACAACAAACAAGGGCATCTAGGTGAGTCACCGCTTGAGATGGTCAATTGTGGAAGACTAGCAGCAGAGGTTAGGAGTGAGATCAGGAGTAGTGGCGGAGGCTGAGAGTGGGAGGAAGAGTAGGAGCAGGGATGGAGCCACCGACACGATGGTTGGTTAGTCAGAGGGTGATGGGCTTGGTGGAGCCACAGCGGTGGTGATGGTTGGCCAAAGGGTGGTGGGCGTGGTGGAGCCACAACTGCGGTGGTTGGTTGGCCGAGACTAACGCGGTGGCGGTTAGCCTTGACTAACGGGGGCGACCGCTGGCTAGGATTACAGCAACGACGGTGGTTTTGATTAACTATATCTCTTTGGAAAAAAATTTGACTGTTACCCCGCTTGGAGGAATTTTCCTCATACCCCCTATATTGCTACAATAAATCGTCTCTAAATATTTTTAGTGGCTTTGATTTAGTGACGCTAAAAAAATGCTACTAATAATTGTCGTTGAAAGTGCCAGAAGAAAAGTCATTAAAACATTTAGCGATTATTAATTGTTCATATACACGGGGTTGGAGTAAGATTCCTACAACCCGGGTTGGAGGAAGATTCCTACAACCTGGATAAAAGCCAAAAGGTTGTTCTATCTCTTTCTACTTAATATCTCTCTTTGTTTTCTTTACACACTATTTCGAAATTCTACACATATTAGATTTGTGTTCATTGGCAGTTCAATTGTTGTTCTTGTAGGTTTACGTTGTTTTTAGTTTGGACTTTGTATCTCTGACATTTTATTGAAGTAGTACAGGAAATTGGCATTTTGTTTGAATGTATAAGAGATATGCAAAGGATTGGAGTACACGTGATGGATTCAAAATGAAAAGGATGCAAGATACTACAAGAAAAAAGGGGTTTAGACGACACTAAAAAAGTGTCGCCAATGATAATAAAAGTGTCGCAAAATGATTTCCCGACACTTTATCAACTCTTTTCACAAGTGTCGCAAATTTGTCCGTCGGGAATTTTCCGACACTTCTTAAACACGTCGGCGTTAGACTTACGACACTTTTGTGTGACACTTTCAAATGCCACTTATGGAGTCAATAGTCAACTTAGTATGCAACGCTTTAAGAAAAATGTCGCTGATTTAGCGACACTTTTATTAAAGTGCCAATTTTTATTTGATAGCATTATTTTTAAAATGCTACTAAATTAGCGACACTTACATTAAGTGCCATTTTTTTTATTTTTGCAGCATTATCTTTAAAATATTGTTCCTATTTACGACACTTTTAAACAATTGTCACTAGTGTTTTTAGCCTAGCATATTCTGAAATTAGTAAAAAAAGAAAAAAACATTGGCCTAGGACGTGAAAGTAAACTATTTAAGTAGTCCCTGCTCCAATCCAACACGAATAATGAACAACCAAGTCGATTTAACAAATTTATAAATTCATCATATAGAAACAAGCTAATGCCATTCAACCATATCATATCCAACATTCACATCCTAATTACATAACCATCTGGAACTTCTCAATTTAAAAAACATACAAATATAATGTCTTTGAACAACCAAACCTAAAGATATACACATCTTATCCAAAATGTCATTATAGTGCATATCCTTTCTTCTAAGTCCAACAAAAGCATTGATGTATGTCTTCTCAACATATAAACCTAAAAATAAAAAATCAAGAAAGAATGTTATAATAGAACTGGTATAGCACAAGTCGAATTAAACCAAAAAACTAGTAAACAAACAGAATGCATTAAGAATGACAAAGACTCATCTACATACCTCACTTCATTCTTGCATCTAATTTTGCCAATTTTTCAAAGTGATGAACTTCTTCTTTGATTTTTTATGTTGAGAAACCTGAACAATTAGATCGTGTGTAATCATTAGTTACACAAAAGAAAAGATAACCAAATGAAAAACAGCCATGCACTCAAATAAACATTTATACAAAAATCTCAATTAAATCTAATCATTCCTTTGTGTAACGCTACTCTTATGTGGCTAAACATCAAACAAAAACAAATGCACGAATAGAAAAAATGATCTTATATAACCAAGTTTAATAATGTGCCATGATGTTAAATAAAATAATGCTGCTTTCAATGAGGATCCATGTAAAAATATCAGGGCAGAAAACCAAACCACACCAATGATACGACACCATAGACTTGGTACAATTCTCACATGGAAAGAATAAGCCATACACATCACTGAACTCAAGCCAATATAACCACTTCCCATAATAGCTACCCAATCAGGAACAACCTCCAACTTTAGAGCATGATCACTAGTTATTACGGTCTTTCCTGCAGGCATACCTGGCGATAAGAATCATGAAGACAGATAAACTTCACTTTGCAAAATAATGCCTAGATATTGCAGATAGCTGGTTTCTTCGTTCACCATGAGGGCCATAACAAGAATGTGCGGTGACAAGTCTGTAAAGGGAGAACAGCAGGATGTCTCTGTTCATCCAAAAGAACCATAACAAGAATGCAATGCTAGTTTTCTATACAATAAGTCGCTGCCTAACATCTGTCCAGATGTATCCCTGGGCTGTGGATTGGTCAAACCCAGGCAACTAGCTTTTCTCCAATTAAAAATACTTGGGTTCTAATTCTACTGAATTAGAAGGAAAATAAAGAATTGAAAGTATACTAGATGTGCATGTTTTGACATGACTGCAGCACGTTTAATTACTGAATTCTGTGTAGAGAGTAAAAGTAGGAGCTAGAGGATGTGAAAGAAGAATCTGCACCATTGCCTTCAATGCCTTTGGGGACAAAAGGAACAGAACTAGTAGCAAATTATATTCTTTGTAGTTATCACATCATCAGAAACGCCGACTTTCCCGTTCACCTTCTGCGGACCCTGAAAGAATCAAGATAGAAGTTTTAAATGACAACCTCAACCATAAAGTCTAAAGACATCTTATAGGTTTCAGTTCACATGGTTAGAATCTTAACTTTAAGCATGGTTCGCTTAGCAAATATAAATAGAGAATGATTTTAATTAATCAGTTTTCTGAAGTGGTGTTTCTAATACTTATCATAGAAATGGTAAGAGAGAGAGAGGAGCGAGCAACTTTTCTTGAAATTGCTTTTTTAGAAACCTGAACAATCAAATCATATGCTATCATTAGCTACACAAAAGAAAAGACACACGACCATGTAAAAAACGACCATATACTCGAGTAAATTTCATTCCCCGATTTTTCGTTTGTTTCTCTTTCATTTACATGTTTAGACACAATGTATCCTTTCCATATATTTGTTCTTAACCTTTGTATCCAGGTTACGTATCATCGCATCCCCGTATAAGCATCCTCAATGTCTTCTTGTACCAATCGACAAGTTATCCACAAGTTTGGACCACTTCTCATGTGTCTCGAGTAGGCTTGGAGATAGGTCATTTTATCATGCATAGTGAAGAGACCATGAAGATTAATCTTAACTCCATAAAAAAAGAAAACACTTACAACCTTAGTCCCAAATGCAAAAAACACGGCATAAAAACTAAAGTAAAAGGAATCTCTCTCAATTAAACTAACTATTGACGTGCATATAACTGGAAATTCAAGATATGCCCAAAATTCTTTTCTAATCATTCATGTAGAATAAGAAAACAGAGGATGTGTGTGGCAGAACTTGCATCTCTAAAGTGTACTTCTCTGAAGGGGTGGCTTATATGATATTAACATTCTCTATGAATGGAAAATCCAGAGACTAGCATATTCTATTGTTAAATAATTAAAGGAATCTACTATGGAAAGCAAACTTATACATTTGGGAGTTGAAGGTTTCCAGGTTATCAAAAACTGGAAGAACTGTAACTTGATACGTTATGAGATATAAGATATCTACTTGCTCCAACAGTTTAGTGTCAAACTCACATCTATACTAAGTTCTTGTTAATAACTGTTTACGCATCCAAAACAAAATGAGAAAGCTTCAAAGGCAGAAAGTAATTTCCTAGGAGCATTAAAGATTAAGCCACATTACAACTACTTTTCATAAAAATCTGTTTTGCCTGTGCTATGCCAAGAGAGGTAGAGTGGTTTCTTGAAGGCAACGTGTTAGGCATACCAGAAAATGAAAAAGAATAAGACCACATACTTTGCTTAACTTTTCGATAAGAGGTTTACTTCTTGCATAAAGTACATACAGAAAAACTGAATTATGAAAGGTAGTCCAACCTATTATATAAGGATAACATTCTGGTCTCAGGCTATGTGAATCTTCTGCCCTTTCGTTTTATTTCTATCTATCATAAGGATGACGTTATGGTCTCAGGCTGTGGAATAATCTGCCTTTTCATTTTATTTCTATCTATCATAAAACATAAGAGGATCCATCATAAAGTGGTGACATTGACAATAAAACATAGGAGCATTGGATGCGAGTAAACTTCTAGCTACAAACAACCAAGGAAAAAGAGAACAAACGTAAACTTACGATAAACTATTATGGTATCAGATGGTCTCGTCCCTAGTTTTTCCTAGAGTGGGCTTTGCACTCATCTAAAGATCTGCAATTAGATTTCTTATGGGTTATGAGGACCATAATAATTAGCTTTGCAAAGAATAGACAATGATCCATTAAGAATCCATGAATTCTACAACATTTATGACAAGGAGATGGCGTGAATGCAACCTAAATTACATAAAAGAAGCCTTTAAGAACTCGTCAACACCTTTGACGACCATCTGTCACACCCAAACAGCTGTGCTATTTGAAGTTGATAATGGTTTTCTTGCTATCCTATTTCATCTTTGGCAGGTTCAATTCACAACAAAAAATGAAAATGGGTATACTTTCCCTGTCAGTTGCCACTATCGCAGTCTTCATTAGATACTAAAGGCCTTCCAAGCCGCGATGTGAGTTCAACACAATTGACATGAAACATTAGACCAAAAAGCTAGTGACTATAGATATTCAATAACATAATGCCATGTTAAGACTGAAATTCTAGATTGATAGTACAGTTGCATAAAAATGAAACATGTAATTGCATAAATATGCTGATTGTAAGAAGGTTTTGTGACTTCCCATTGCATCGCATCACAAAAAAATGTAATTACTACTTCCAGTGTTGCAACTTGCAACCCTTTCTCCCAAACATTAACTCAGAAACTTGGTCGACATATTATTCCCAATGAAGAAGTATAAAAAATGCTAATATTGGAGATGAAAATTGCTAACATGAAATGCTCTTTCTCAATGGTTCGTCAACTGCCCATATACAATGATACACATAACCAATTAAATTGCACAGAAAAAAGGCCATCAAACATTGAACTGGCTTATTTCTTTTAAATTAGTGACCTCCAAGTACAAAAAGAATAGAGGTAAAGGAATTAACCAATGATATCCCAACTAATCGTGCTTATATATTTATGTAAGGGCAAGCTTTAGAAACTATCCACTAGAGTGCCAATCTTTCCAGAATTGAAGTCCTTACATGTTAATTTTTTAATTCAACAAATATTAGATTGGGATAATTAGGGTTCACGAGAGAGAGAGAGAGAGAGAGAGATATGTACCTGGAACCGAATGTTTCAGAGAAGAGAGACATAGAGGAAAGTTGATTGCTTGGTCTTCCATGGCTGATCGTTTGTGTGCGAGAGGGTAAAGAGAGAGGGAGGCTGTTTTGGCATGCTAATCTTGGTCTTCCATGGCTGATTGTTAGTGTGCGAAAGGATAGAGAGAGGGAGGCTGGTGCTGGTGCTGGTTTGGTGTGCTAGTCTTTTGAGTTTTCTAAAGAAGAGAAAACTCGGGGCAAAATGTGAAATGATAGGCGCGAGGCTGAAATTCTCGTTTCCCGCTAAAATATTTTTTTAGTTCCGACGTTTTTTACATATATATATCTACTCCGTATGTGCAGTAGACACGCTATTGTTTAGTGTTAAATTGACATCACTTTATTTTAAATGTTGTTATTACACGACTTGTTCTTAAGTGTCGCTCCATAAGTGTCGCTACAGAGTAAGGTGACACTAATTAAGTGACACGTAAGCAAAACGTCAGAAAATTTGTGACACATTTTATTTTGTGTCGTAAATGATGCGACGTTACCGTAAAAGTGTCACAAATTAAAGCCGGTTTACAACACTTTTTAAAGTGTCGGCAAAAAAGCGTCGCCTAAACCCCTTTTTTTTTATTTTATATAAAACACAACACAGAGAACATACAACAACATAATTGTTTGCCCCATTATGGGGCGGAAAATGACTTTTCATTTGGCACAAACAATGGGTAAAAAAGTAAAAGGTATTGTTTGGCCCCATATAGAGCTGACGGTTTTAAGAAGATACAAAAAAAAAAAAAAAAAATCTGAACCGTTTACGTATCGGGTATGGATGATCAGATTGGAAGTGACAACGTAGCTAAGTTGTCAGTCATGGAAGTGAAAGTGAATCAGCTTATTCACACACACACACACACATGCATATAGACACACAGACACATATCTATATTTATGTGAGTGTCTACATATATGCGTGTGTGCGCGCGCAAGTGAACACAAGAACTATTGATTAAGCTCATACATCAATATGTGCTTCCCATGCACACAGCTTCTATTGTATCCACAATTAGTGTCAGAACCGATGGTCAACAACCTTTGGTATTAGGATACATTTTAAAACATGGACTTGCACTCTTGTCGATGGCTCTTAAAAGAATACTCATATTTGGCATAGGACGGTCCAAGAAGCGAGTTTCAATAGTGTGTCGAAGAGCACGGCTCAAGAAGCGAGTTTTAATAGCGTCTGGAAGTGCAGGCCTTGAAAAGGGACTTTCAGTAGTGAGGGACTCACAACTGAGGCTAAACTCTGGGGGTGTGTGCACGTATTCTACATGGCATACATCTTGAGAGAAGCGAACAGACGTTAAGCTCAACCGTTGAATGAAACATTGGATGATCCAAACCACTGAGTTTCCCTAGATAAGACTCTTCTTGCCCTTCCTCTCAAAGCGGGAAGAAAAATTGGCCAACCTTTTTCCCATGTAACATTTCCAACCTCTTCATTTTTGAGATTGCTGAGGGACCAACACTTGATCCCTTGCCCTTAAAACAAAGGCACCCTAGTACCTTTCATCTATCCCATAGGGCTCTCGGTGAGGTCCTAAACGGACTTTTATACGTGGCCGAAGAGCCAAAACCTTTTGATGCCAACCTTGGCACAATTGATAGAATTCCCATATATGCAAATGTGTTCTGCAATGGGTTTAGTGTGCCTGCCTATCCTTTTTTCTGGTCGTGGCAGCCTATGGCTTAGCTCCTATCTCCTCATCATTCTTGGATAGTTATTTCCTCTTTCATAAATCAACGTCAGTGTCTTAGCCTAGAGCCAAGGGTTATAGTATTTAGATGCTTCTACATCATCTGTGCTATTATGAAGCAAGTAAGGTGGTATATAGCCTTAGCCGTAGATTTAGGGCAAGATCCAATCCCTTTACTAATCCCCAGTGCCCACTCACAACTATAAGTGTCTAATCGTCAAGCTATAAGAGGGGGTTTAGTGGGTGTCCCTACAGAGTTGAATCCTTATTGTCAAATTTGGGACTGCAGCCCTCTGAAGGACATTAGCTTCGAATACCCATTGTTTAATGACAAGCTAAGAGAGTTTTGGTTCTTATATGACTTTCACTACTGGGCAGAAGAAGAGGACGAGGACAAGCCCGGTAAACACTTCAATAAATTTTAAATCTGAACACGTATTTTCTCGGAGCTGATAGTCCGATTTGTTTCGCTAAACAAATGGTATCCAACGAAGCTAACTAGGATAACACCCCTGTAGCTGAGGAGGGAATCCTATTTCTAGTAACCTTGTTCTGGGGGATATAATCCCTACCACGTCGACGCCATTAACCTGGATGCATTACAAAGTTAGCAGCCACGACTCGTTCAGAAGAACCGAGGGTGAAAAAAGCTACTAACGGTTTAGCGGCTGGCCAGGAGGTTTGTAAGACAGATGAAGAGTAAAGTGTCTATTCGTGTAGGTCCTTCTACGTCAGGAAAGTACAACATTCCATGTCTTCTGAATTGGGGTGTGATAGCGGATGACTCCGTGTTGAAAAGAGCAAAGATGGTGTGCAAATGCTCGAGTTGAGCGATCATTCCCCATGAAAAGAAGCACTTATTGGAGGCCAATCCCATCTCGACAGCCAATGGAATGGCGCAGAATCCTACAATGGTGTACGTCTATACGTAGGCATTCTAAGTTTAGGTAACTGGGTGCACTGTGGGCAATGACATAAGTGCAGGTTGGGGCCGATCGAGAACCTGATATGAAAGGCTTCTGAACATGACGAAGGAAAAAGTGATATTAGTCGAAAACTACCAAAGAAAGCCAGAAGAAAGTTGTGGACCTTACAAAGAAGACCGAAAAGCTTGAGAAGAGAGAGGCAATTTGGAGGCCAAGGCTTAAGCACTCGAATAAGGCCTGGATGAGGAAAAATCAATAATAGCTGCTTAAGCCGTTATAGACTTCAAGCGGTCAAAGGCTTATGCAGTCGTTCTCCTTGGGTATTGCAAGCAATCTCTAGCACATGGATATAACCACTACAAAGGGGAGATTTCTATAGCTTTCTCTTACATAGTTAGAGTGATCCCAGCATATGGTCTCTACCAATTAAGTGAAAGCTTGCTCACTGCGTCCTTATTAGGAGCTGACCATTCATTTTGCGAAGAATGAGATCACCTAGACAAAAAGTCTGCGCGTGTCCTCTTGAGTCATGAAACTACTCAACCCTCTACTTGTAGGAGGCACGACGAACAGGGGTTAGATCGTTTGTTTCATCTAGCGGGTCCAACTTGGCTTCATGTTCTTTGTCATTTTGACCTGGACAAAAAATTGTGACACGTAGACAGTGGCGGAATTAGGATTTTTTTTTCAGAAGGTACAAAAAAGCGTACAATAGGTATTATTATTAGTAAAATAATAAAAAAAACAGAGTGCACTTAAAAAGCGTACAATATGTATTATTAAATTTCACGAGAGTCATTAAAGACTCTTTACAGTACAAGTACAACACAAAATAAAAAAGCAAATACAAATTAGATATTCAAGTGTTTACAAACGAAAGTACTAAATTACTACTCAATGAGGCCCCGATGATTGGTAGCGCTTGATAATAGCCTCATTTCTAATAGTTTTGAAGATACTTTCAACCTTCCAATTTTAAAATTAAAGAGCCAAACAATCTCAAACTCAACGTCATATTCCAACACAATTATAAACTATTTATGCACCAATGAATTAGAAAAGTAATTAGCAAAGCAAAGTAACCCATCTAATTAAGCTGTTCTAACTTCCACCAAATCACCAATAATTTTTGTAATATAATCAACGCATACTCTTCCAAGAACCAATTAAAAATTAGCAAGCAAAATAACCAAACATATTTTTTAAATCTCTATATAATCATTGAAATTAAGCTAAAATTTAAGAGCTTAAAGTTAAAGAAGCAGCTCATCTCAGCAGACTAATTAAGCAGAGAGCAGAGAAGCACTAAAGCAGTAGCCTCATGTTCAAGGGGTTCACTAGCCCCCCCTAGTTCCCATGTAGTTCCGCCCATGCACGTAAAGACAGTACGCGAATCTCTAATATGATAACAATCACGGTGCCAACGGCCAAGTTGAAGGTGTTGGAGTATTTTAACCAAAAATTCACTTTTCTTTTCAAGAATGGTTTTGAGAAAAACATTAGAGTTTTTAGTAAACCATAAGTAATTTAGTCCCACATAGCTTGAAAATGCTAAGTTTTTCTTAAATACTTAAACTTTTGAAAAGTATTTGTCCCACATTGGCCATTGTAAAGAATTTTAAGGAGTACTAGTTGTGGTGCACGTTATACGTGCGTGGATAATTTGTCTATGCAGTTGTCTATATTTCTTAAGAAGGTAGAGATTCATTTGCATCCTATTTCACTTTACAGTTTGTGTACAAGGTGGTGAACACTTAGTTTGGATCAATAGTAGCATAGAAATAACTGATCGCGGGAATGAGAAAATCTTGCCAATTATAGTAAAAAAGATATGTATCCAAATTTCATAAGGAAAGATATGTTATTATGTTCCTTCTCCCTCATGAATAACAATATTTTCTTATCAAACATATGACATTTCCTTTTCTCAATTAGAAAGTATCCCCGTTGACAAAGTAAGGAGCCGTCAGCAACAAATGTGATTGAATCAAATTCTGACACAAGCATGCGCAAATGTGATCGAATCAAATTTCGAAGGTCATTATATATGTAATTTGGTCAAATCATATATCAGAATAAGAAGTACCAAAAAATACGAAAAGAAAAGGAAAAGTAAGAAGATTTCTAGCAAAATACAATCCATCCATGATCAGAAATAAGAGCTATGTGCATAAAAATAAGAAACCAACTACGAACTAATTTCATTAAAATGTACAATTACACAATGGTGTTTATTTAATTAATTAGGGCAAATGTCAACTAAATATATCAATACAAAAACCATTAAGGGAAATAAAATGCATCATAGAGTAACTTTTCAGAGTCTATCTTGCTGTTCCAAAATCATGCCTACCATAAGTAAAAAGAAAACGTTAATGCAAGATCTTTATGAAATGCATAAAGCTCGTATTCCATATTTGAGAGGTGCTCATGCCTTAAGCTTGTACACACGATGTTTAAAATTGCTTCAAGGCTTTTGTTGTAGCTAAAAACTGGATCGGGAACCACTTCCAGAGATAGGCCTGCAAAACAGAACACAGAGTGACCGCCGGGTAGGGTTCCTGCGGGGGAATGCTCCGATGCTTAAGTCAGAGATGGCTAACAATGTAGAACTCTAAAAAAGTAGTAAGACACAATGTGTAATTGTGTGTGTGTGTCCCATACCTGAGGGGTTGGACCCCATTATATAGTAGCAGGGAGGAGAACCCTAGTAGAATCGGGTTTTGCACAACTCCAATCATGATCGAACTAGGATCTTAGAAGATCACATGTCAACCTTAGCTGATAGGGTTAGAGTTCTTTTAGGATTCTACCTGGTGACTGATATGGCAAGTGCCTAATCAGCAATAAGTTAGTTTGGACTACGTGTCATAACTGCCATGTGTTGTCTGCAGATTTTAGGCGTATTTTTAGCTATATCATATGCCCCTGCTTCTACCAACGTTAACGAAGCTGGTGGAAGCAAATTTTTTTTCACTGGTGATAGCGAAATATGCCAGAACAGATTTGAACCTGTTTTTATGACATTTCAAATATCCAAAGACAGTTTTGCTCGGAGAAGGTTATGCTCGGACACGATTCTGTTCGGGCAGAATCCTACTCCAGTACAATTCTGCTCGGGTAGAATTGTGTTCATACAATGGGCATTCTGCTCGGGCACAAGTTTGCTCGGGCAGAATTGTGTTCGGACAATGAGCATTCTACTCGGGCACAATTATGCTCGGGCAGAATTGTGTTCGGCCAGTGGGCATTCTGCTCGGGCAGAGTTCTCGGGCACAATTCTGCTCGGGCAGAATTGTGTTCGGACAATGGACATTTTGCTCGGGCAGAGTGCTTGGGCACAATTCTGCTTGGGCAGAATTGTGTTCGGACAATGGGCATTCTGCTCGGGCAGAGTGCTAGGGCACAATTCTGCTCGGGCAGAATTCGAAGAATGGGCATTCTGCTCAGGCCAAGTGCTCGGGCACAATTCTGCTAGGGCAGAATTGTGTTCGGACAATGGGCATTCTGCTCGGGCACAATTCTGCTCGGGCAGAATGCTGTTCGGCCAAGGTCACTCTGCTCGGGCAGAGTGTTGGGGCATAATTATGCTCGAGCAGAATCGTGTTCGGCCAGTGGTCACTCTACTCGGGGAGAGTGTTCGGGCACGATTCTGCTAGGGCAGAATCGTGTTCGGCCGGTGGGCATTCTGTTCGGGCAGAGTGTTCGGGCACGATTCTGCTCGGGCAGAATAGTGTTCGGCCATTTGGCACTCTGCTCGGGCAGAGTGTTCGAGCACAATTCTGCTCAAGCTGAATCATGTTCGGTTCATTTCTACGTGTCTCTTTTGCCATTAATGCCTCTGGGCGGGAAACTTTTAAATTTCAAACTCATCTTCTTCTAGCTTGTGCCACGTAAGGGGTAGATGAACCGTTGGGTATCCCAAGAAGTGGTTACTTGGAGTTTTCTCTATAAGAGGAGATCTCCACTTTATTTTTACCTCACTCAAATCATTTGGAAGCATCCCTCTCTTCAAGTAAGTCTCTTTTCCTCTCTTCTTTTTGTTCAGCACTTCAAGTTTTCATAGTTTCCTAAGTTAGCAATGGAAAACATGTCTGAAACTTCAACGTTTGCTTCTTCTTCCAAAGAGAATATAGTTATAAGTAGTAGTTCATCTTCGTGTTCAGAACGGGTTCCAACTTCAGGAAGTGAAGTAGGAACTTCAAACCCACAACATCCGCAACCTTCAACTTCAGAACCACTACCCCCTTCATCCTCTTAACCTCCACAGCCTTCAATTTCTCAACCTTCATATTCTTTGCCTACCAAGAATGCTTTGAGAGATGTAAAGGATCAAGCCGAGGATAGGGCTGATCCTGCAGGTGAAGTCTGGATAGGCTTCCTCTTTACCCTTTTGCTCTCCGTTTCTTTGAGCATTATCACATGGCTCTCGGGAAACTTGTTCCAAATGGTTGGAGGAAGCTTGTCGGGTAATATATTTGGTTCAGACTTCAGGCTACAAACCAGATGCAACATATTTTATGAGAGTGTTCTTTGAAATCTGTTTTGTCAAAAGAGTCGCCAACTGCCCAAGATAGTATTACATTCATAGTAGGCAATGACTTCTGAAGGGAGGACCGAAGTCGAATAAAGGTTGGCACTCCAGATACTTCTTTTTGGGCCATCTGGATAAGGAGGAGCTTCCGTTTGACAGAGACTGGAATCCTTATTATAAGGATTTTGAGAACCCAGGCAAGCCCACCCCTAACAACCTTACCAAGCATATCCTTAGCCACATCAAACTTCGAGGAGGGCTTTCCATTGATGAACCTCTATCAAAGTAGCAGTTAGAGTGGGCGAGGATTATTCCTTGAAATCCTGTTCATCGGGAGCATTGATTCCTCCTCCTCCTGCTGAGAGCGTTCTTCTAGGTGTGCTTTATGTAGGTTCTTAGTTTTTGTCTTTATTTTGATGTTTATTCCTGTATTGATTCCTCTCTACCTTGCAGAAATGGCTAGAGGAAGTGGAAAAGCACCACAAGAAGCCTTTCTGGGTGTTCTGCAAAAAGCTAAGGGGAAGAGGAAAGAAAAGCAGCCAAGCGTAGAGTTGCCCCCTGCTCCGAAGAAGACAAGAACTACTCCTCCTGACCGTTCTACGCTGATTGTTGAGAGAGTGTTTATTGACGAGGATCCTATTTTCACCCCAGATGGACCCTTAGGTGCAATGACATTGGAATGCCAGACAGTCAAATCTCGGAGTAGCACCTAGTCCATGGAGTTCTTCCTCGGGACGAGGAGGTTTTTCAAAACCATACTCATGAGACCTTTGCCTGTTCCTTTGCTTAGGCTGTATACACGGTAATGTTTCTTTCTTCCAACTAAGTACTATTTTTATTCTTAACTGCCTTTGGCTGATTGTTCCAATCTTTATTCTAGATGTACAAGAGCGGGTCTGAAATGTTGTCTCGCTTTGAGATGGCGAGGCAGGTGGAAACTGAGGAGGCTCATCAGAAGAGGGAAGCCGTTAAGGAGGCAAAGGAAGCCACCCTTCGTGTCGAAGAGCTGAACAAGCAAGAGGCTGACCACCTTGCTCAGATTAAGACTCTAGAGAGGAGACTGGAATGGGTAAAAAGGAAGGCGGCAGAAGAGGTGAAGAAAGCTCGAGACCAAGGTATCCATGACTTCCTCGATGGAAATGCCGGGGAAGAATGGCTGAAGAAATGAACGGATGATGGTTTGGAGATCTATGAGCTGGGCTTCATGAAGGCCAAGGAGATGTTCGCTGAGCGCTTCCCTGACATCTCTTTGGGTGACTTTGTCATGCCTGTGGTGGTGTCTCCATCTGGGGAACTGTCATGCCTTCAGAGGCAGGAGACGCTGCAGCTTCCCATCCTTCAGAGGAAGGCCCTTCTGGCAATGCCCCCGAGCCTTAGATTTTGCCTTTGTACCTTCTTTTCTTTAGACTGAGTATTTTGAAGCCCTTACGAGGGCCTTTGTAAAAATCTATCTTTCTTCATTTGATGGCATTTTGCTTTACTATGTGTTTCCCGTGGTTTATATTACCATTCACACAACATTGTTTATTTTTACTTTAGCTCAAAGAGTTGGTAAAGAAGTCAAGCACCTAAGCTCGGCCTAAACTTTGAAGAAGTAAAAGCTTTGGTGGAGATACGATGTCCCCATTATAACTTTTGCCTCTTCATGGACTTAGATCTGCAGCTAGTCCGTTTGGCCTATTCTTGTATTTTTATAAAGAGCAAGAGTTTATGCACTTTGCTCGGGCAGAGCGTTCGGCCATTGGGCACTCTGCTCGGGCAGAGTGCTCGGGTAAAATTCTGCTAGGGCAAAATCGTGGTCGGCCATTTGACACTCTGCTTGGGCAGAGTGTTCGGCCACAATTCTGCAAAGGAAAAATGTTTTATCTAAGTTTATCACTCTGCTCGGGCAGAGTGTTTGATGATTATTCTGCTAGGGCAGAATAATTGATTATTGTTACAATGCTTCAAAAAATAACTTTAATCCTTGAGCCAAAGATAAAATTTACAATTTCTAAAAAATTGGGAGTCTGATAAGGTTTGGGCCCCTTATCCCCCCGAAAAAGAAGCGTCTTACCTCGGGGCAAGATGCTACTGGTAATACTTCCGTAAATTCTCAGCATTCCAAGTACGAGGGATGAGTTCGCCCGAAAGTGTTCCCAGTATATAGCCGCCTGGTTTGAGCACCTTTATAACATGATAGGGTCCTTCCCAGTTTGGAGATAATTTTTCCGTCGCTGCCTTTGGATCCGAGAATCCTAACATGTGCAGGACCAAATCTCCTTCTTTAAATTGCTTGGATCGAACTCTCTAATTGTAATAACGTGCGACTCGTTGTTTTATAACAACGGATCGTTCATGGGCTTGAGTTCGCGCTTCTTCTACCAAATCAAGATTTGCTCGGAGTCCAACTTCGTTGTTTTCTTTGTTGATGTGCAAGGCCCGTATTGTTGGAACTTCTATCTCGACTGGCAACATTGCTTCTAATCCATAGCAGAGTAAGAAAGGTGTTTTTCTTGTGACCGAATGTGGAGTTGTTCGGTACGCCCACAACACTTTGGGGAGTTCATCAACCCATGCTCCTTTAGCTTCATCCAGTGTCTTCTTCAATCCTTGTAAGATGCTACGGTTCATGTTTTCAGTCTGACCATTGGATTGTGGATAAGCTACAGAAGTGAACCTCAAATCGATAGAAAGATTCGTACAAAAGGTTCGGAAGTTGTTGTTGTCAAACTGCTTTCCATTATCAACGACCAAGGCTTTTGGTACTCCAAAGCGGCAAATGACATTTTTCCAAAAGAAGTTTTCACATTTGGCTGAAGTAATGGTTGCCAGAGATTCTGCTTTAGTCCATTTGGTGAAGTAGTCTATTGCCACAATCACAAATCGTCGTTGTCCAGACGCTGCGGGAAAAGGGCCTAGCAGATCCATTCCCCATATCGCAAAAGGAATTGGAGGGACAACCGAAGTCAAAGGAGCGACCGGTGTATGTGTTACTGGGGCAAACCTCAGACATTTATCAGACCTTCATGTGAATTTGATGGCGTCTTTCTGCATTGTAGGCCAATAATATCCTTGCCTTAGGATTTTTTGAGCTAATGTCCTTCCTCCAAGATGTTGACCACATATCCCTTCATGCACCTCCTGTAATGCGTATAAGGACTCTGATAGGCGTAAGCATCTGAGGTAAGGAAGGGTGAAGGATTTCTTGTATAGAACTCCTTCCACTAATGCATACCTAGCAGCTTTGACACGAAGGTTCTTCCCCTCATGTCTTTCGCTTTGTAGTTTGCCTGTGGACAAGTACTTGATGATCATGTCCATCTAACAAGGTTCTTGATCTACCACTCCAATTTTAGTTTGAGAACTGATACTACGTTCTTTGAAGAATTCAAGGTAGACCGAACGCCGAACATCTGGGACTTCGGATGAAGCCAGCCTTGACAATGTGTCAGCTTGCGTATTCTGATCTCGGGGAATTTGCTGAATGGTGAAGTTTTTGAACTTCGATGCCAAAATTCTTGACTAATTGGAGATTGAGCCATTCTTTTGTCTCTGGTCTCATAGTCTTCTAAAACGTGGTTGACCACTAATAGAGAATCACTATGTACTGACAGTGAATCTACCTTCAGAGCATGTGCCAGCCTTATTCCTGCGAGAAGGGCCTTATATTCCGTTTCATTGTTTGAGGCCTGGAATCCAAAACGGAGTGCATACTCAACCACAAAACCTTCTGGACTGATGAGAATGATTCTTGCTCCACTGCTACCAATGGCCGAAGAAGCGTATACATAAAGATTCCAAGGATTTGGAACCTCAAAAATCACCAATTGAGAGGAGTCTTCAGGTAATGTACACTCGATAATGAAATCTGTTAAGGCTTGAGCTTTGATTACAGTGCGAGGTTTATATTGGACATCGAGTTCTCCCAACTCGACGGACTAATTTACCAATCTTCCTGATGCCTCGGGGCTCAGTAAAACCTTTATAAGGGGTTGGTCCATCAGAACGACAATTGTATGAGATTGGAAATACGGTCGTAGATGCCTAGCGGATATGATAAGGGCTAGTGCGATCTTGTCAATCTTTGGATATCTTGTCTCTACATCTTGTAAGACTTTGCTGATGTAATAGATGGATTTCTGGAGTCCATCCTCCTCTCTGACTAAAACAGCACTGACTGCGACTTCGGTGATCGAGATGTATAGAAACAAGTCTTATCTGGGGAGTGGTTTCGAAAGTAGGGGTGGAGAACTCAAGTATGTTTTGAGTTCTTCGAACGATTTCTGACAATCGTCTGTCCAAAAGAAAACTTTTGCTTTTCTGATGGCTTTGAAGAATGGCAAGCATCGTTCATCTGATCGAGCCATGAATCTTCCCAAGGCTGCAACCCTTCCTGTTAACTCTTGCACTTGTTTGATGGTTTTTGGGGACGTCATGGTTTGAATGGCTTTGATCTTTTCTGGGTTTGCCTTAATTCCTCGTTGCGAAACAATAAATCCCAAAAAGTTTCCTGACGAAACTCTAAAAGCGCATTTGAGTGGGTTCAGCTTCATTTTATACTTTCGAAGGATGTCAAAAGTTTCTTTGACATGGAATTCAGATTTTATACTCTTGACGAGCATATCGTCGACATAAACTTCCATATTTTTCCAATCAAGTCCCGAAAGATCATGTTCACCAGGCGTTGGTAAGTTGCCCCGGCGTTCTTGAGTCCCAAGGGCATTACTTTGTTGCAGTATAACCCTCTCTCCGTGATGAACGATGTTTTGGAGACATCATCCTTATGCATCATGATCTGGTTATAACCAGAATATGCTTCCATAAAGCTGAGCAGTTCGTGGCCCGAAGTAGCGTTAATAAGAAGGTCGATCCTTGGAAGTGGGTAGCTATCCTTCGGGCATGCTTTGTTAAGATCAGTGTAATCAATACAAATTCGCCATTTGTCGCCTGGTTTAGGAACCATGACAATGTTGGCGATCCAATCCGGGTAGTAGATCTCTTCTATAAAGTTGGCCGTTAGGAGTTTATCTATTTTTTCTTCAATCTTCTCCTGTCTTCTTGGGGCAAAAGTCCTCTTCTTCTGCTTGACAGGTTTTTTGGATGGATCAACATTTAACCTGTGGGTAATGACTTCGGGATCAATTCCAAGCATGTCTGCAGCTGTCCATGCAACGAAATCCGCATAGGTTCTCAATAGGTTCATCAGCTAGAGCTTGGTGTCTTCCTTAAGATTCGAACCTATCCAGACTGTCTTATTTTCTTCTTCAGGATTTACTTCAATGCTTACAAGATCTTGAACTGGTTCTCCCCTTTGCATTTTCGTATCTTCCCGGAGGTCTTCGATAATGAGTGCTTCCTTATTCTTTGATCGACAGGAGGTCATGTAGCACTGACGAGCCGTAGTCTGGTCTTCTTTTACCTCTCCAATCCCATGTTCTGTGGGGAACTTCATCTTGAGGTGGTAAGTGGACACCACAGCCTGTAACTGATTGAGTGCTAGTCGTCCCAATATGGCGTTGTATGCAGAGGGGACCTTTACCACCACAAAATCAAGGATGAAGTTGGCATGTGTCGGAGGTGTACCGATCGTAACTGGGAGTGCGATAATACCTTTGACTGCAATTGGATGGTTAGAGAATCCATACAATGGTGTGTCCATCTTTTGAAGACGGTCCGTCAGAATGTTCATCTTTTTGAACGCATCGTAAAATAAAACTTTTGCAGAACTCCCGTTATCAACCAAAACATGCTTTACATCAAAGTTCCCAGCCTTGATTGTGATGACTAATGGATCATCATGAGGAGTCTTCACATCTTTTGAATCTTTGTCAGAAAAGGTGATCGTAGCTATGGGCACAGTCTTCTATTTTTTGTTTGGGGGTTGGCTCGTTATGCACACTTCCCTGACATATGCATTTTGAGCCTGTCCTGATGAACCTCCTGTGGCTAATCCCCCGAATATAGTGTTGATCGTACCCGCATTTTCTTCCTAATCTACTCGTTCTTCCATGGCCGGAGGCGCCTGTTGTCCTCCTTCTTTGTGAGCTACAAACTTTCTCAACTGGCCACGCTTGATAAGGGCTTCGATAGCTCGCTTGAGTGACCCGCAATTGTCAGTTGTATGGCCATGATCATTGTGAAAGTGACACCATAAATCTTTTTTCCTTTTATTCGGCCGAGATCTCATCTTTTTCGGCCACTCGAGAGCTTTATTGTCTTTGATCTCGTGAAGTATCTACGATGGTTTGGCAATGAGGGGCATCAAATTTTCCAAGGCAAACGGGTCTTTGGGATGCCATTCGTCATGTTTGGAACGTTTTGTCGACTTTCTTCCTTAGGGAGTTAACTCCCGAGATTGTTTCTTCTGTTCTTCCTTTTCTTCTCCACTTCGTCCTCTATGTGTCTCTGGGTATTCTTCAGCTTGAATATATTTGTTAACCTTCTGGAAAAGGGCTTTCATATTACCTGGAAGACTTTTGTTAACAGAGAATGCGAACTTGGATATTGGTAGGAGGCTTCGAAGAAATGCAGTATACTTCACGGACTCGTCCAGATTATCGAGTTCCAAAGTGGCTGCGTTGAATCGTCCGAGATAACATGCCAAAGACTCGTTTTTCTCTTGCACAACGTTAAGCAGACTCGTCGAGTTTTTTCTTCAGGAGCGACTGCTTACAAAGTGTTTCTGGAAGAGATCCGACAATTGGCTAAAAGAGTGGATGGATATTGGTTGTAGAGATTTGAACCATGCATGTGTAGCTTTCCTCAGAGTGGTAGGAAAGGCCTTGCACATGACAGCATCTGAGACCTGGAGGAGTAATATGTTTGTTTCAAACTGGTAAACATGTTCCCTTGGATCTCCAGTTCTGTCGTAGAGGTCACATTGAGGCATTCAAAAATTGGGAGGCAGCTTTGCCTTCTCGATGGCCTCGGATAACGGATATCCGGATTCTTCCCTCTGGGGAGATCGTTCTGGAGAGTGATATCAAGGGACAATCTTCCAGGAGTCTCATTCTCGAGAACAGAACTCAGGCGTCTTCTTTCTGTGGATCGATCTTTGAGGGGTCTTCAGTCTGGTGACCTGTTCGGGAGAGGAATTGGTACTGTCTTCGACTGACGGATCACGACGATACCATGATCCAATCCTGGTCACGTGCTCTCCACTCTTCTCTTTGGGATCGAAAGTCGGATCGGCCGCTGACCTGTATTTGCGGCCGTAGCTTGATCTGGAGGTGAGACCGATGCGAAGGTCGCCGGGGTCAAGATGAGAATGGTGGGTGGATGGCAGAGCCATCGCCATGTCGAGCTTTTGTTGAAGAGTGTTCACAAAGTCTTTCAGTTCGTAGATATCTTTTGTAAGTTCGGCATGGGATGTTTTGAATAACTGACGGTTCAGGTGATGACGTAGGTCACCATTTTTCAGAGTAGACATTGGAGATTGGTTTCTCCGAGGTCTAGTTTCTGATTCGGGAGTAGCAGACGTTACGTTAATGTATAAATCTTCAGAAGAACTGGCGCAACGGCGGCGCAAAGGGGTCGAGTGTTGGTCATGAGAACGACCAAGTCTATGAGAGCCACTAGTCCGCACGTGATGGCTCTGGGAATGACTGTGTGAAGAGTCATCAGAAGAATAATGGTTGGCCATGTTCCCTGTCGTGGTCCCACGGATGGCGCCAATCTGTTGCAGCTAAAAATTGGATCGGGAACCACTTCCAGAGATAGGCCTGCAAAAGAGAACACGGAGTGACCGCCGGGTGGGGTTCCGGCGGGGGAACGCTCCGATGCTTAAGTCAGAGATGGCTAACAATGTAGAACTCTGAAAAAGCAGTAAGGCACAATGTGTAATTGTGCGCGTGTGTCCCATACCTGAGGGGTTAGACCCCTTTATATAGTAGTAGGGAGGAGAACCCTAGTAGAATCAGGTTTTACACAACTTCAATCAGGATTGAATTAGGATCTTAGAGGATCACATGTCAACCTTAGTTAATAGGGTTAGAGTTCTTTTAGGATTCTGCCTGGTGACTGATATGGCAAGTGCCTAATCAGCAATAAGTTAGTTTGAACTACGTGTCATAACTGTCACGTGTCGTCTGTAGATTGGAGGTGTATGTTTAGCTATATTAGCTTTGGAAAGATGTCTTGGTTGTTAGAGAGATACCATGCTCTTGACAGCCCTGCAATATTCATACAAACAATCATGTTAGACCTAAGAAGGTGTATCATATGACAAGGAAAATAAAGTCTTTGTTACCCGTGGATCTTATCAGTTTTATCACTGGTAAACTCATCCTTGTTCAAAACCTTAATCAAGGCATGTAAGTAAGCCCAATTAATTTTAAACAGAATGATGTGAATATTTATGGTCATGGGTTGAACGTGCATTATTACTGTTTCTTTTAAAATATTCGATTCTATCTTGAAAACTTCCCAAAAGATTTGAGTTTGAGACTTTTAAATCAAATGCCATTGCCTTTTCATATCTTCACGAAGAATATGCATTTCTAAGAGAATGTGCATTACGGGTAATTAAGATAGTTGTTTGAAAGATTTATCTCATCCATTTTCGGATTTTTTTCATTAAAAGTTGTAGATAGCCAAAACAGATTAACCAACAATTATCAAGAATGTACTTCACATTTAAGCTAAGCTGGATCTATTTCATACCAAGAAACCAGGTTAACGCCACTTGCAGGCGACTTATGAACATCTACAATATCAACCATCTTTATTCATCGAGAAATTAAGGCACCCAAAAACTTTAAATGATATTAGCTTCTTTTGCATTGTACGTCATGAACCGTCTAACTTTCAAAATCTTGTTATATGTATAATATGTACCCTTAGAAGCAAGTACTCTGACAATTCTTGTAGAAGTTCCATAAACTTCTCACCTACGAGTGATTTGCACTTGACAACATACCATTAGCGGGCCAAAGGATTTCAGACCACTTAGCTACCAGCGGGACTGACAATGACAATGGGAACTAAGTGGTTTAACATTTTGTCTCTCTTACATGCCAGGTGAAAATTCTCTTCGGGCTAGCTCTATATTTAGCAGTAAAAAGATTGTTAAAAATTGTTCTAATTGACAAAGGTAGGTTTATTCGGTGTTGTTAGCTTCAACGAGTAAAACCAATGCTCCATAAAATCTGCATTAAAGACTATTTCCTCATACATATAAGCTATCTTCTATGTCCTTTAAAATTTACTCTCTCATAACCTACATTGTGCCAGGGAGTTAACCTCGTAAAACTAATACAATTAGGGGAGCATAATCCATTAAGGAAATACTAATTATGAATTTCCAGTTTTCAGTCTTTTATGTAAATAGATGCTTTAAGCTAGTAGAGTGAAAATTATAAAGAGGGTTAACATCATACGTACCAACCTTAGAATATACACCAGGTCATGGTTCTTTCTAGCTCTCCCGCAGCTGCATACGATTGTTTAAGTGATTTCTTAGCTTTTTTAAAATCAGTCAACATAAGATGCTTAGAAGAAGAAAGTCTAAGATGCCATATACACCATTGCATTCCTCTGTGCAGCCGTGTCCAAGCATGCAACAACATATTAGTTTCTAAGAATTTATCAAGAATTGTTGTGTCAAGTCAAAGTTTCAAAAGAATAGAAGACGTGTAGTTTATTTCGTAACGCAATTGCAGTCAAAAGACTCTTGGAGAAGTTTGCTTGTCTCTAATTGGCTGGTACTATGATAAGTTCAAATATATTCAACGTCGGTTTTTGAGGTCGTAAAGAATGAAAACATTACCTTCAAAAATGAATTACGTGACAAATTTAGTAGCTAAAAATCAAATTATAAAAAAGGTTTAAATGCTGAAGAGGGAAAATCTAGCATTTAAAATATCACTTATAGTAGATGGATGAACCTGAGAAGTCTGATACCACTTTCAGCAACCAATACATCATTCAACACACAAAAAATGGTCATGCGTTTCTGTGTTATCCATCTCACTTTAAGCAACACTTATAGATTGTCATATCATCTACTGGCATGAATAACCAAAGTGTTATGGGACTGACGCCATAGCTGCTAACCACAACTCTCAACCCAGAAATGCAGTGAAGATATAAAGGCACAAGAAAGGAAAAAGGAATGTTGGTGTTGGAACGGAGGCATACTTTGGTCAAGTGCTTGGATATTCAAAGCAAGCTGCAGAACCAATAGTGGCCAGTGTCTTTGCTTTTCCAAAATTGCTGAGAATGGCTATTATATGACACAATTGCAAGAAAATCAGTGGACAGGTGCATGCATACATACTCACACACTGGATATGAACTTTTTCTATCCAAAATGACATTGTTTTCCTTATAAAGCATTCACTCCAAGCATTTTTTTGCAATTGAAAAATCACATATTCCTCGTATCTCTTTCTGTCAAATCAACAATCCTGATACAAAGAGAAAAATAACACAAAATGTTTGGGATCAATGTCATGAAAAGCTTTAGACATAACAATATATGAGGCTTAAGTATTATGCAGATTTTTATGAGGCTTATTGGTTCTTCTTAACAGAGGGAAATTTTTATTTTGCAAAGACTTCCACTTTATGGTATATCAATAAAGTCGAAGGATCATAATCCTGAGACCTCTTACAAATTCTTGCACGCGCGCGCCCGCGCGCACACACACGCATATACTTGTGGAAGGAGCAAGGCCGCCAATTAAGAGCAAACCACCTATTTAGAAGATGGAATTAAGAAACTTTTGCTCTACTTGCCTCTTAATTAGGAAAGACTACAACCCCATTTCAGTACTGAACTATTACAGTTGTCTATATATCCAACCTTTTTTGTTTTTCCTTTGTGGATGAAGTTAACATTCATATTTTGCTCGTATGATTCTCTCTCTCTGGCAAATGTATTGGTTTAGAACTATGATGGTCTATTTAAGGCGAAGCTATGTAGTGTGCTGACCAAAAAGGATAACAAAATAAAATAACTTAGAAGTTTCATACTTCAAACCTAAAAGAAAAAGCCACTGCACAATATCTATTGGTTTGGAACTATGATGGTCTATTTAAGGCGAAGCTGTGTAGTTTTCCATTGTATAAAACCTTACCAAATCTACTTCATAGAGAAGAGGAATTAGTACTTACGTTGATGGAAAGAATTGTAACTGCATGTGCTGACCAAAAAAGGATAACAGAATAAAATAACTTACAAGTTCCATACTTCAAACCTAAAAGAAAAAGCCGCTGCCCAAGAGCTGTGGTCTTTTACTTTCTCTATTTTTGAGGTATCTTTAATAATGCCCAAGATTCATATTTGGTCTGGGAAGGGATCATGGAATTATTGATATGAATGGAAAAGGAATCCTACTTTAATTAAGTGATTTATTAAATAAGTGAAAATAGAGGATCTCGAATATCATTCAAAATTCAGAAGAACTGCGTAGGGGTTCAGCAGTGTGTTATGAAGTCTTGGTGACACACTTGGGAGCAACTCGTTTGTCTTTAATGGTGTCGATGATCAGAACTTCGTAGGTGTCACTTTAAGGTATCTAGGGCCATTTTGGATGTGAAACAGGTTTTTTTAAGGCCTCTTTGGGCTCGAAGGATGTACACAAGAAGTATTAAAGATCTAAGCAAAAGCATTTGAAAATTTTAGCACAAAGTTAAAAGTTATAATAAAAAAAATAGAAAACCGCTAATTATTTTGAAGCTCACCATGGACACAACTTTTAGAATTTGGACTAAATGAAGACTCTAACAAAAGTCTAATCCTCAGAAGGTAGCGCATGTCAAGGCCTAAAATGATCCACAGATGGTAGACAAACGCTACACATGGAGGACTCTAAGCCAAGGCCTGAAATGATCTCTCGTTTCCTAATTCTGGTAAACTAATCAGCTACCATCCAAGTGCCGCACTGCCTTGGAATGTTACGCATACCAATACCACGGTATATATTCAACATGGTTGGGAGTATCTGCAGTGCTATAAATGCTGCAGACTCTCAAGGCCATGATAACAAATCATCAGCCTACCTACTAAAGCAGTTAAGATAATGTGTTGTTTTTTAGTGTAAGCAGATTCCTTTGTAGTGCTGATGAGTATTTCAGGTTTTGAAGGAAGTTAAAGCCCGCACTACCTGAGATTGAAAATAAAAATTATCTCTAACCTTCACCAACCAAAGTAGGAAAATGGGGCTACAATTGGACCTGAATATAGAAAGCATGAGATTCTGGGAAGAAAAATTCTAAGTAACCTCAATAAAATAACAAATTTGTGCAACTAAGTTTCAAATGACTCAGATTCTTATTATCCTACAGACATGTTACCAAACTTGTGATGGTAATTTCTATTCTAACAGAAACCTTTAGTAGAACCCTTTCGATGATCAATATCATTTATGCTATACTGTTTTAGCTGTGGTGCAGCCCATGTCCAAGCTCTGAGATTTGATTATGATTTAATCTTGTTTTGCACCAGTTATCTAGGTGAAGCTTCTGAGACCGTAATGAGTATTCTTAAAAAAGAAAAACAGCTTCAATTATCGCCTATAACCTCCAACTCTCAATTCATAATATACCTTCTAAAAGTGGTTTTCATAAGCTCAACATGACAATAAATGCCAGATTACCCATTGTTAATCTAATAAGATGCTGAAATTGGAGACAGAATACCATGATGCCATCCTAAGTTGATTATCTGGCCACACGAAAGCACCGATCAAGATGCCTTTTGCAAATTCACCCAGCCCCATTGAAATGAAATTCGGCAAGATCACCTCATAGCAATTGTAACCTGCTATCTCCCACAAGTTAACTACTTCTGCGCATACTTTCTAATCCATTCACTGAAAATGAGTTCACTTCCGGCACTCGAGGTGCTCTTGTGCTAGTATAGATGCAAGGCTTCTTCAATTCAACAAGTGACTTATCTTCTATTACACTATCTTATTCCATGAGAGCCTATCAACGTTTGAAACTTGAGGAGAAAATGTGACTTGAGCTTTTGCCTCTTTGCCTCCATAAATTTCACATTTAATTTTAAACTGTACATCTTAAATTACTTTATCTCTTATCATTCTTCTGATGGTTAACTCGCAAAATTTACAACACAAACCCACAAATATTGGAGACTCGTGCTCTTTGACTTTATTCTCTGGTTAAAGGATGGCAAAAATCTATATATGGTCAATTTGCAAGTTTCAAATTCTATTAGCTAAAATAAAAAAGAGCATCAAGAATGCAAAGTATCCTCATTTCTAACCTAGATAGTATGTAGATGAGAAGATAAGATATCTTGAACTATGACTATATGGTCCTTCTCAAAGTTCTCAATCCGGTACCACACCGGTCGATATAGTCTGGTAGTTTTATCCCAAGAGTAAAACAATGTAAATAACACAATGTCCATGCAGAAGAAAACGTACATAAACTACCCACTTTCCCATCCGAGAACAAAAAAAAAATGGAGTGAAGATAGGTTATATCTAGAGCATCCACTATTTGGTGTCTCACATCATACATGATTATCGTCTGACAACTTGTAACAGTTGTTTATTTTTTAAACAGAAGCATTTTCCCTGAACATACCAAAGCTGTTATATGCCTAAATGTTTCACACAATCTTCCATCCCGCCACTAATATCCATCTTTTCTCCCTCTACTAAGCTGCTCCAGTGGCATAGCTGCTTGCATATCCCATATGCTTGTGGGCAAAAGGAAGCGCAGTCCAGTAACACAAGGCTTACCTGTTATCTTGCCCGTCTGGAGATATCTGTGGCTGCTTCCCCCTTTACAAAAAATGGCATCATATTTGGTGGTTAAAACTCGGTGATAGGCATGCTCATAACAATGCCATACAAGCATTGACACTGAGACCTATATATGTATTGTTGCTTTGACACAAACTAGCTGTGAAAAGAAAAAGAAAAGGGAAATAAAGATATTAAAGTTGTCTTCTATTAGACCATCCAAACCAACCCATTAACAGGCTTGTCGTGTATCTAAATGATCCATAACGAATATGAATAAGTATTTATCTATCTTTATATATTAAAAAGTATATATAATTTACATAACTTCAACCTTACATTTATTTCTTAATAATGCATGTAACATTTTTATTACATAGTGGTCCAGCTAGTAAAATTTTAAGAGGACTAATGCAAAATTCGATATTTTTCAGTGGTTCAGGAGATCAGCTATCCTTCATTTTAAAATGAGGCCACTTTACAAGTCCCCATTATCTTTAGATTTTTGGAAGGCAATAAAGAAATCTTGAGTTGCCAAAATATTTAAAATGTAATTAGAAAATATGTATACTGAAAGGACTACTATTCAAGCAAGGCATTTCCATAACCAATAAATAAAAGAATTAGTTAAATTTGCTAGTCGAAATTAGGTTGATAAGAGCAAAAGTACTTGTAAACACATTAAAAAAAAAACGTATGGCTACATATTTACCAACTGTAAATCGAGCTACACTGGTTTTGTTTCTCTCCTACAAGACAAAAGTTGTCTAACCGTAGATAGTATAGCCTCATTCACATGAAATTATCTTTTATATGTTTTGTTTCCTCTACCAATAATAGGAGGATAGAAGTAATTGAGTTCATTCAAGATCGCTAGCCTTAGGACATCGAAATGTTGACTATAGTTGCGGAACAATCATAACAATATAGAAGATAATACTGGACACGCATTGCATCACCTCTCTATAGACATTGTATATTAATTTCCCTGGGATCAAAATTTGGTTCAGAGACACTTATACAGAAAATCAGGAAAAATACGTGGAAGAATTCATTCAATGTCCACTAACAGAACAATCAATTAAAGAAAGGGGGTTTAGTCCTCCTTGGCCAGAACTTGGGACGAACCTAGTCAATCATGCGCTAGCTCTTTGAAAACTAACACCCAAGATTTGGAGAAAAAAATTAAAATTAAAATTAAATTGTTTATAAGAATTTAAAATTATGAGTCGGACTTTAACTTCAAGAAGAAGCTGCATGAAGGTGAGATTCAAAGCAAAAGTGTGACGACGCTAATACCTTAAGACTCTTGAAGACAAACATGGCAGTAATTGATCTCTAACAAACTACTATTACTCAAACATTTGATGTTGAAAGCATTTGAACATAGCCAACACATATACGAAAGTATTTGAGTTGATACTTCATATTTCCAGACCACTGCATGATGGAGTTTCATCTCCACATAAGTGTAAGCAAACTCCAAAAGTGCATGATCGGTTCTAGACTGTAGTACAATAAAGAGTTGAAGAAGAAGAGAAGTTAAAACATGATATGTACACGATTTTTTATGGCAACCAGATACCAAAAAAGAACAAAATCTCTAGGATTTGAGAAGTAATGAAGCTTCAGTGCCATAAAAAGAATTGACCTCAAATTCTTGAGCATCATGAACCGAAATCAACTTATCCAAAATCGCAAACATCAGTAGACCAAAACTTTTGAAGAGTCAACTACTCTTTGAAATTTTGGAGGCTTAGTTTGGTTGTTTCTTGGTGATACCATGCATTTACTCCCTAAAATCATGAAAAGGGTGCCAAATGCATCTGCATTACAAAATTTCTCCTCAACCCAACCATGTAAAGAATAAACAAACCAAAGGACAAAAACATAACGAATCCTGCAATTGACTATTTTTATCCGATGCTTGTTAAGGATGAACACCTAATGCTTGTGTATAACGTATGACAAGAAAGTACTAAAAAAACCTTAATTCTTATACCAGTAGATAGTGATGAAACTGTAAGAAATACCACAAATCAAACTCATAAGAAGTCTAACCACATTGTGTGATTGAACATGCACGTTTATGGGCAGAGTTGTGTGTTCTTATGTGAATCCAGCTCTGACAACAATGCGCGCGCGCGTGTGTGGGTGGATGGGTACGTGAGGGGAGGGAGGGAGAGAGAGAGAGAGATAGATTTATCTTTGCGCAGGCCTAAAACAGAGGAGCAACCAACAAAAGAGGAGAATGGAAACAATTCAACAAATATCTGAAGTGCGTCGTTGCATATGTTCAAACTGCTTGCATATAATGTAAATCCAAATATAATATGAACAAGTGAATCCATGGAGTAAGATGAAATAAGCGTAGCCTGGACACAGTACGTATAGGCATACCCATAAATAGGATGGAAACTTCGGCAGAAAGTAGAAATGCTAGTGTTCTACAGGTTGTGAGATGGGATGTTGCTGAACATTGGTCGACAGGGGCGTGTTCTTGTGCAGCTTAACAGGCAAATTAGTGAGGCGTTGTCTGCATGTTCGTTGTGAGGAGGGTAGGAGGCAGAGTTGGAAGGAAGGTGCGGTTAGCTTTGCTTGTATTCTCGCGAGTTGCGACGATTCGAGTCGGCGTGTGAGCAGCGTATTTGCACCGGGTGGGCACAATTTGTAATATGGAGTATATCCGGGGGCATTGTAGTCATGAAAATGTGTAGAAACATTGTTAAACACATTAGACGTTTAAGATAGAGAGATATAAGATGACACTCCTTGACTTTTTTGTAAGATATGCTTCAGTCTAAGACTCGTACGTGCAAGGAGAGAATTGGGACAAGTGGGGAGATACGAGCTTCTGAAATAATCCAAATGCACTGCGGTCTGGCCTCTCCCCAGAACTCATATGGGACTATTGCGTGACAATTTATACTAGAAAATATAGCTAATGGGCAACAGTCATATTCTTCATTACTCCCCGACAGTCACATTTTCTTTTATCGCACAACAATCATATTTTTTACTATAACATTTTATTCTAAAATGAATTTCAGATTTATTTCCTTGTAACAGATTTCTAACAGCTCTTTTTCTTCACATATAAAAGGAGACCTCGTCTTCACTTGTACAACACACAAACGCAAGCTTTCTCCTTAGGTCCATTATCTGATTTCTAAATACTTAGACTTGTGGGCATTGTGGTAAGGTATCGAGTAAAGTTTCTGCTTCATTCGTTTGTGTAGAATTACGAGTGACGTAGCAGTGAAAGCTGGGCTATTGTATCCCAGAGGCGACGTGTCGATAACCTTGTTGTACTAATGGTAATTCTCCGAAGGGGCGTGAATCGTCTTAAGAGAGCGACCCAATCCACGCCTCAGCTAGCTATTTTATATTCTTTTTTGGAATTGTTTTTGCCTGTTTCTTGCAACAATTCCAACAGAAGCTACGTAGTCTCCCTAGTTTGGATCATGATTATCGTGCGATCTGCCTAGAATATTTTGGGGAGCTTGTCTACCCCAGAGACTCTTTGCACCATCTACTTTTTTGGTACCTTAGAGCAAGGTACAATTTGTGACTTTGGTCTGATTATTTGATTGCGGATGAGCCACAATAGTAAAGCAATACTCAATAAACAAGGTGGAACAAAACACCTTGAAGGCAGGGTTATCAAAGTGGTGACATTATCAGTGACCAAGATTCAAGAAATGCCAAATCAACGATTAATAGATTGGCTGGAAAAATCGTCTGATTTGTGCTCAGTTATGGTGGTATGGTTTCCGCTTTGACTCACTTAGTGAAGTAATCAATGGCTACTATGACAAACTTGCATTGGCCTTTCGATGTTAGGAAATGGCAAAGGACACCCATGCCCACATGGAAAAAAGAATCGGACTGGTCCTTGCAGAGGACTTCATGTGCAAGAGCGTCTTCCCCATGCAGGTCACAAGTCCCTTCATGAGCCTCATGAAGTTTGTACTCGGCCTAAGGGGAGGCAAGACAATAGAGGTATGTAATTGTAAGGGGCCGCTTGTGTAGGACATTGTCTATGACTGTGTTATGAGAAGAGCCTAAAAGGATGCGTCCGACTTCTGGGGAGTAATGCTCGTCTCCTGGAGCAGCTTAAGATGAACAGTGTGAATTGTCATTATTACTTTTCCTTTTTATCATAGGTCATTATCAGTTTGTGAAACTTTTATCCCCATAAGGATGAAATGTTTTATCCCCACAAGGATGAAATGTCCTCTTTCCTAATGTAGCTAACATGTCACCCCACCCAATCTACCACCGCCCACAACCGCATCCCCCAAAATCCCCACCCAGCCCCTACCGACCACTCCTCACCCCACACCAAAATCCTTGCCCAGTCCGTAACAATACACCACCGGGTAATGAAAGAAAAGAAAGACAGAGAAATGAGATCAAACTTTTACCTGACTGGCAAATGAAAACGGTGGGCGGGCAATTCAATTGTTTTCGAATTTTTTGAGTTTCAACTTTTATAAACCATGATTAATAATTTAGATCTAACTGGATCTTTGGCCGACAACCTGCTAAACTTGTTTAGCATGCAGAATACTACTGGTAGTCTAAAACTAGATATGCTGTTGACATGACGTTAAATAACCGGCCACTAAATATTTCCTGCACGCATAGAGCCACACACAATCTTCCTGTAGCACTTTTCTTTTCTTTTTTATTGTGTTCCTTTAAAAATCATAAGGTTTTAGTACAAGGACTTACTAACACGTTCTCTTCTTTTTATATGTTTCTCTATTGCCTCAAATTTGTCTACTTCGGGACATTTGTCATAATTCCCGTTGCCTCTTCACTTGAAGCCATAGTTGTCTCTATTTTCATAACTTTATCCATCTAGGTTAATGTACCTAAGTTGAATTCAAATTGCAGAGGATAGTGCGTTGAAAATTTTGTTTCAAACATTGATTGACATGCTTCCATTTTGCAGCTTGTACGTTCAAGGATAAATTTTGTTCCCTTAAACTTTGATGGCGTACCCGCTGGATGGATTTGGTCGTCTTATTGGATTGTGACATGATTTTTTTCTTCCCTTTGTGCATGTGTAATTAGCATGCTTCCCCCTTCCTTTTGGATATGTTCTCCGATTTTCTTCTCTTTGAGACTTTGTAGTTTTACTCTCCAATCTTTTAGACGGTGTTAGTGGTCGGTATAGCCAAGGTAAGGTTTGGAGAATTTTATTGTGTAGTGTGACGGTGTTAGTGGTCACTAACTTTTAGCATAAATATAAGCCGTAAACAAGTATAATCATGGTGTAAAAATAGGTGTCGTCTTATCATTGGCATTTAAATCGTTATCAATGTTATTCCAGTTCTTTATAATCAATAAGGTAGTATTTTGGTAGTTGGCACCTGTCGCTCCAGTGTGTAGCGTGACGGGATTAGAACTAATTTAACTTGATTTGGAGATATGTATCCTATTTTAATTAGTATTCTAATAAACGTAGGTAACTATTCGCAACCGTGACTATATCTATCCCTGCATAAGCTTCATATTCTTCTAGACTGAAAACTGTTTTTAGTTTGCGTCAGTTTATTCAGCCATGGCCGTTTACAGTGCTAGAAGAATTTGGATCACTGCCATGTTGCTCTTCACGGTGCCTGGCCTTCTCTCCAGCGGTTATGCTCGGAATCTTTTACCCACCAAGGAAATGCTTGCACATCTTGAGACGCGCGCAACACTGGGCAACGATCCGTACGTGGTTCTGCATGTCGAGAAAGAACCAGCCGTCGAGAAAGAACCAGAACCAGCCGTCGAGAAAGAACCAATCAGATTATTGGCGGCCGATCAAAGCTCATCGAAACTAGTGATTTTAGCTTATTATTAAGTTTGTCAAGTTCTCTTTTCTGGTTTGTTAGGCATGCCTTTGAGTTTGTCATTGATTGACAGTACTAATGAGAATTTTTATGTTTCTGATAGCTGCTGCATTATGTGGTAAATCATTACCGGTTGCAGATTCTGTTTTCCCTCCTTTTGATTCTCATCTCTTTGATATGTAACAGACTTTCTAGTTATCAATTCATTCTGTGCCTTTTTGGGTTTGCTGATCAAAATAAGAACAGAACGACGGGGATTATGCCACGACCTAAAAAAGCAAATCAGGACAAATAATCGTACCAATTTTTTTCAACTTGCAATCGATATTCTACAATCAATCTATCGAGAGACAAAGATTTCTTTGAGGTTGTTGAAAAATCGAAGTTAATTGTTCTAAAAACTTAAGCGGTAAGAGAATCGAACTAACAAGATGCACAATTACCAAATACATAAATAAGAACATAAATAAATACAATAAAAATTGCACTATAAAGTGCATAACTAAGCAAAGACAAATTTACAACATTAACTTACCCATCACTCAAAAAAAAAAAAAATTTAAGCCGTTAAAAAAGTGCCCAAACAATCCATAACTGTTAGTTTAAAACTGAAAATTTGAAACTCAATCTTTTATGAAAATGTGATGATAGTATAAAATAGATTTGAAATATGCAAATCTTATAACACATATATTGGAAATAGATAAATAATTAAAGTGAAAGAACCGCGAGCCTGTGAGAAACGTGAATGAAATTCGCTGACTTAAAACCGTTGTTGTCTCCCTTCGTGCAGGTTCTAACGAGGAACAACTATCCAAGATTTAAGCCAAAGGCTCACGGCGGCGTCTCCTCTGATAGCATGACTACAGGAAGACTTTCGAACCCGTCCGATCAATTGCCCACGAAAAAGATATCATAAAGTATATAATAAAGTAGAAATCTCAATATGATAGTTTATTTTTTGTTAGTATTATTTCCTACTACAATCCCTTTATATATAGGGAGATAAAACACTGAATAGACACAACTTTTGGCACAAAATAAAGGGTTACAACTCTTCAATTTAAATTCAAATAAATGGAAGTTTTAAAACTTCCAACAATTCCCCACAAATTTTAAAACTCCATAAAATCAATAAAATAAAATAATAACAAAAAATAAAATATTCAATATAAGTGGGCAACATAATACAATGTAGTAGGTGTAGGTGTCTTCAGGACTTGAACCTACACTTAGGGTCTGTTTGACACAATTTTTTTTTTAGTGGTCAGTTTTTAAAGAGCCACTTAATTTTTTTTTTTACAAAAAAAGTGGGTGTTTGATAACCCTCTTTTTTTTTAGTTTTTTTTTTGGTGTTTGGTAACCTTTTTTATTTTGACTTTTTTTTTGTGGTGGTTTGCGGTGGCAGTGGTGGGGCATAGCGGTGGTCGACGGTGGTGGTGGCCGGCGGTTGTCGCGGCAGTCGCCTGCAGTGGCTACCGGCGATGGTTGCCGGCAGTGGTGGCTGCCGGAGGTGGCCGCCCGGTGGTGGTTGTCGGCGGCCGGAGGTGGCTGTCGGTGGTTGCTGTCTGGAGGCGGTGGGCGGTGGTGGCCGTGGTGGCCGGAGTGGCCTCCGGCCAGCGGTGGTGGCCACAGCTCACCACTGCTCGGTGGTGGCTGCCGGCGGTCGAAGGTGGCTGTGGTGGTGACCGCCCGGTGGTGGTTGCCGGCGGCCGGAGGTGGCTGTATGTGGTTGCTGTCTGGCGGCGGTGGCAGGTGGCTGCCAGAGGTGGCTGCTGGAGGTGGTGGCTGGAGGTGGCCTCCGGCCAGCAGTGGTGGCTGCCAGCGCCGGAGGTGGTGGCTGGAGGTGGCCTCCGGCCAGCGGTGGTGGCTGCCAGCGGCTGGAGGTGGTTGTCGGTGGCTGCTGGGCAGCGGTGGGCGGTGACTGCCGGCGGTAGGTGCGTTGTGGTGGAGGTCTAAAAAAAAAACATTTAAGTGAAAAAAAAAGAGCTTTTTCCTTTTTTTTTTTTACTCTACAATTTAAAAAGTGGGTTTTTAAATTGAAAAAAAAAAGAGTTACCAAACACCCCATTTTTTCCCAATTTTTAGAACTGAAAAAAAAGAGCAAAAAAAAAACTCCATCAAACGGCCCCTTAGTGTATCAATTTTCATTTGAGGGAATGCTAATGGAATCTTTTACACATTGAATTAGGTCCCATTGGCCAAACTTCAATTGATACACACACTGTATCTGATATAGGACGTGGTTCTGGTGGGTTGGCGCTATTAATGGCCATGCGCCCCAATCTTGATTCTCATGGGAGGTTTTAAGGAAGAGCCCAATCCCACAGTCGCGGCCTCACGACGGCTCCCACTTAGGTGAGACCTCCAAGTGTAAGGGTGACCTCGTACCTTGTGGAAAATACCGACTTGGTCTCATTAAGGATAAATACCCATCCTGAATGTCACATATAAGCATTACCATCATCACTGGAATGGGGAGGAGATACTCTCCTATATATAGGGTAATGCTTTTAATGAGTTCACTCTGTACGGGTTGTTTTTACCCTTTGAACCTTATTCACGGGATCTCCGATCACAAAGGTTGGGTTACTCCTGTAGGTGACTCCCTTGTAGGCTTAGCCCCATTCCCCATGTACACCCTTTTTGGGTAAAGCCTTGGTTAAATTATCAGCCAAGTTCTTCTCCTATTTCACAAAATCGAGTGACACAATATTTTTGTTTAACAGTCCTTTACTGGACTTATATCTCACTTGTATGTGTCTATTCAACTTCTTATTAGTATGAGTTTGATTTGTAAGGGCTATTGCAGCCTTACTATCACAATGAATAAGTATAGACGGTAAAGGCTTTGTAACAAGAGGCATATCAAGCATAAGATTTCTTAACCATTTTGCCTCTATACAAGTTGTGTCCAACGCTATCAACTCCGCTTCCATTGTACTTCTAGATATGAGAGTTTGTTTTTTAGAACCCCAAGATATAGCTGCTCCTCCAAACATAAATATAAATCCGGTAGTCGACTTCACATCTATGTTATCAGTTATCCAATTTGCATCTCTATAACCCTCAATTACATTTGGATAACCTCGATACATCAAACAATAGTCTAGGGTTCCTCGAAGATACATAAGTAACCTATTTAAGACATTCCAATGTTCTCTACTCGGGTTATGGGTATAACGACTAAGTCTTCCAACCGCATAGGCTATATCCTGTCTTGTTCTATTGCTAAAATATAACAAAGACCCTATAATTTGATAATACTTCAGTTGACACACAGGTTCTCCCGAGTTCTTATTCAAGTTATGCTAACATCATAAGGAATACTTATAGGCGTAACATCATAATGTCCAAACTTCCTCAACATACTCTCTATAGCATTTGATTGAGATAAAGAGATCCCATTACATGTCCTCTCTAGCTTCATTCCTAAAATAACATGAGCTTCTCCTAAATCTTTCATATCAAAATTCTTACACAAGTAAGCTTTCACATTATTAATTGAATCTAAGTTTGTCCCTAAAATCAAAATGTCATCCACGTATAGACATAGGATCACATGCTCTCCATTATCCTCTTTACAATAGAGGCATTTATCGAAGTCATTAATTCTAAATCCATAATTCAAAATGACTTTATCAAATTTATCATGCCATTGCTTAGGAGCTTGCTGAAGTCCGTACAAAGACTTTTTCAACCTACATACTTTATTTTCTTGTCCTTTCACCTTAAATCCTTTAGGTTGCTCCATATATATATATATATATATATATATATATATATATATATATATATATATATATATATATATATATATATCTCTTCATCCAAGTCACCATTCAAAAAGGCAGTCTTTACATCCATTTGGTGTATGACTAGCTTATATATAGATGCTAGAGCTAACAAGGTTCTAATTGTAGTAATTCTAGCAACAGGAGAGTAGGTGTCAAAGTAATCTATTCCTTTCTTTTGAGTAAAGCCTTTGGCTACTAATCTAGCCTTATATTTTTCTATGGTTCCATCAGGTTTTAACTTTCTCTTGAACACCCACTTACAACCTATTGGTTTGCTTCCAGGTGGCAAGTCAGATAACACCCACATACTATTTTCCAAAATAGACTTAAACTCATCATCTATAGCTTCTTTCCAAAATGGTGCTTCTAATGACAACATAGCCTCATCATAAGTCTTAGGTTCTCCTTCAATAAATATGTGAAAAACTCTTCTCCAAAATTTTTCTCAATTCTTCCTCTTTTATTTCTCCTAAGCTCCAACGGAGAGTTTCCCTTGCTACTCATAGATATACTAATTGAACGATCACTAGTATCGGTAGAGAGTCTAGACTTAGGACTACGATTTCTAATCCGGTCTTTAAACGGAAACACATCCTCAAAGTATGTAGCATCTCTAGCTTCTATAATAGTGTTATTGGAAATTTCAAAAATTTCCAAATTGATGACCAAAAAATGGTTGGCAGTACTATTTTGAGCATACCCAATAAAGATAGCATCTACAGTCTTTGGCCCTATTTTCTTTCGTTTAGGTTCCGGAATTGCTACCTTAGCTAAGCATTCCCACACTTTTAAGAATTCCAACCTAGGAGACCTCTTTTCCATAACTCGTAAGGAGTTTTATCATCTTCCTTAGAAATTGTTACTTTGTTCAATATGTAACAAGATGATAAAACGGCTTCCCCCCATAAGTTCTCGGGAGCACCGGAATTCAACAACATGGCATTGACCATATCTAATAAAGTTTTATTTTTCCTTTCGGCAACGCCATTTGATTGGGGTGAATAAGGAGGTGTAACTTGTAGAACGATCCCATGATCTTCACAAAACATTTTAAAAGCATTCTCGGAATACTCTCCACCTCTATCGGATCTAAAGGTCTTAATCCTTTTCTCGAGTTAATTTTCAACTTCTGTCTTATAGATTTTGAATTTGCTAAAAACCTCATCCTTTGTTTTAATAAGATAAATGTAACAATATCTAGAGAAGTCATCTATAAATGTAACAAAGTACTTATTGCCGGCTCTAGTAGGAGGTTGATTAGAATCACATACATCACTATGTATGAGTTCTAAGAGGTTTGTGTTTCTACGGACCGAACTATAAGGTTTTCTTGGTTGCTTTGCGTGTACACAAATCTCACACTTATGCTTAAGGTCTATAAATTTCCTTGGAAGTAGACCTAGATTCATCAACTTTTGAATTTTTCCAAAACTTACATGTCCTAACCTTTCTTGCCAAACATCACTTGTTTCAACATTAAAAACCGAAGAATAATTTCCATCAAACTTGTTCATAACACTCAACTTAAATAATCCATCACATATATAACCTTTACCAATAAGTACTTTATTCTTAGTTATTACAACTTTATTGGACTCCTTTACAACTTTGTATCCATGTTGCACTAAGGAGGACTCACTAACTAAATTCCTTCTAACATCGGGAACATGCCGCACAACACTAAGGCTTAAAGTCTTTTCGGAGGTCAGCTTTAAATCAACCTTTCCAACTCCTAGCACTTGTACAACTGTATCATTTGCTAACATCACGCTTCCTCCACTTGTGTTCTGATAAGATTTAAACAAAGTATGATCACAACAAACATGGACGTTAGCTCCCGAATCGAACCACCAATCATCTCTTTGATAGGTAAAATTTTTTAAGAGAGGATAATGATCAAACCTAAGAGGAGGTTCCCCATCCACCAACATGTTCACTTGGGCATTTTGATTACTTGGCTTGGACTTGTGCTCTTCCGTCTTTCTATGGAAACAATCCTTGGCCTTGTGGTTTGTTCTCCCACAAACGAAGCATCGCTTGAGCACCTTCTTTCCTTTGCCCTTATTATTCCCATGGTTATTATGGTTTCGGAAACAGTTAGATTGGCAATGCCCCACACGATTATGGTTACTGTTCCGACCATTATTGTGGTGGTTAGGATTGTTGTGACCATTTCTAGAACCATTGTCCCTCGGGTTGAACTGATTAGGATTGTCTGACTCTTTGACATTTTCCATGAGTTTAACCTTGGCTACCATAGAATTGGATTGTTGGTTATCCAGCCTATGCTTTTCCTCTATTCTTAAAGCATTCAAGCCTTGGGTCAAAGTTAAAGCTCCTTGTCTATGCCTAAGAGACTTAGCAAAATCTGACCAATAGGGTGGCAATTTGTCGATGAGGCAAGAAACCTTAAAGTCTTCACTAAGCCTACTCCCTTTCATTTCGACAAGTCGTAGATAGTCTAGGAATTCATGGACTTGCTCATTTATACTTTTTCCATCAACCATGACAAACTTATAAAGGGAGGATGCATTAAAACGTTCTATACCGGCATCATCTATAGCATATTCCGCTTCTAAGGCATTCCATAGATCTTTAGCCTTTGCAGTAGTGCAATACACGTCATAGAGACGTTCGGAAAGAGCACTAAGGATCCTATTGAGGCAATGGTACTCAATTTGATCAGTGGTATACCAAGAAGAGGTGGAACCGATGCTAGATTCATTAGGCTCCTTTATGGCTGAAATCAACCCTAACACCGTAAGCCAATACCGCATTTGATTTTTCCATCTCTTAAAGTTAAGGCCATTAAACTTCTCCTGTTTAACAGTGTGGGCTTCCTCTAGTGGTGCCATTAGGGATTATAAGGGACAAAGGATAATTCAACTGCAAAATTATAAACTGCAATCTCAATAAATAATTCTACTCATGCACAAACAATTAAACACTCAAAATTATTGTAGCAAAATATTTCAAGAACAACTATTAAAACAAAATTTCAGTTTAATGCTACGAAATAGGTTTTAAAACTTGTAGTGCCTCTTTAAGGAAAACAATGTTGGCCCATCAAAAATGAAAATGCTAACTGTGGCTTCAAAATTGAACATGCACCATTTCAAAGCCTTAAAACAGATTGGGATACGTAAATGAAGCATTTATAGCCACTGTACCATACACAGGAATTCAAGGCAATTCGTAAGCAATGTAATATAAATATTGATGAAAACAATGCCTTGGAATTCTTTAAACAACTGGATAATGGGAATGAAGATAGAATAAAACTGAACAAAGGCCTGTGAGATAAAACGCAGACAGTGGTGTCTAAACCAAATGCATACAAATTAACCAACACCCAAGCAATGGGATGTCAGTAAAGTGCAGCGCAGGAGATGACGGTAAAATGCGGGAAGAACGCAAACAATTTGAAAATGCAATATATGCAAGAGCCTTGTTCAAACGGTTTCAAAATTTAAAAACTAACTTTATTATAACAGCGATTTTAAGTGTTAGTTTAAAACTGAAATTTTGAAACTAAATCTTTTATGAAAATGTGATGACAGTATAAAATAGATTTGAAACATGCAAATCTTATACCACATATATTGGAAATAGATAAATAATTAAAGTGAAAGAACTGCTGGCCTACGAGAGACGTGAATGAAATTCGCTGACTTAAAATCGCTGTTGTCTCCCTTCATGCAGGTTTTAACGAGGAACAACGATCCAGGATTTAACCCAAAGGCTCACGGCGACGTCTCCTCTGATAGCACGACTACAGGAAGACTTTCGAACCCGTCCGATCAATTGCCCACAAAAAAGATATCACAAAGTATATAATAAAGTAGAAATCTCAATATGATAGTTTTTTTTTTGTTAGTATTATTTCCTACTACAATCCCTTTATATATAGGGAGATAAAACACTAAACAGACACAACTTTTGGCACAAAATAAAGGGTTACAACCCTTTAATTTAAATTCAAATAAATGGAAGTTTTAAAACTTCCAACAATAACAAGATCAGATTCCTCTATGAAAAGACAATTAGGGCATAAGGAGAATGACAACTTCCAATCGCAGACTGCCACGGTTTAAGTTACAACCCAATTCCATAGCGGAAATGACAACAGCGTGTTGCGACTTGCCTCACTACACCAATCACAAGCTGCCATGGATATAGTTAGTTCCCTCGAACATACACTAGGTGGTAAACTTTTTTCATTGGGACTTGATCTACTCTTTGTGACAACCTCTAGCATGGCTTCTACATTCTTAATGTCCTCTCTCGTCTTCCTTCTGCTACTTTCCTTTAGTATCAGATGTCAAGGATTTACCACGTAAAATCCCTGTATGCATTCACATTAAGAAGAAATCCACCACGGAAGAAACAGGGGAGATAGCTGTTGAGAAAGACATGGCAAAGTTACAGGTTCTCAACAAAGAAAGAGCTGAGCAAGTGAAATCCACGTAGGAGTCCAAGGAGGCTGAACCAGGTGCGTGAGTCTCATAATCCATTTTACCACCAAGGCGCGTGAGACTCACGTGGGAAGGAATATTAATGGAAGATTTGCTGACTCGGCTGAGTCATTAAGGAAGTATTAGCAATAATGAAAGAGAAGTTGCTGAGTTCAAGGAGGATCAGTGCCTGAACCAGATTAGCTTCTTTTATTTTATTTCTTATCTTTATTTTCTGTTTCCACGAATTCAGCAGGTCGTTCGGCAACCCTTATGATGTGTAGCCACGGGAAAATAATCATTCAGTTAATGAAAAATTTGGAAGATTTGCTTCTCTCTTTCTGTTTTCTCAATCTTTTCTTTCTATTCTATCTTGGCCAAGCAATTGGATTTCTAACTCAGAGACAATTCATCATAAATTTCTCTTAAATTCACAAAAGATTCAAGTTCAGTAGCTTGAATCTGACAATTGGTATCTAGAGCGGGTTTAGTTCCTCTCAAAATTCATCAAATCACTACCAATGGGGTACAATACCAAAGAAGGGAAGCAACACCACTTGGATGAGCATGTGAGCCTTATGGAGGCTCAGTTCGTAGACCATTTTAGTGCCATCGATGATCAGCTGATGAACTAGAACGAAACCATTTTTGAGCTACCAGAGCTTCAAGCTTCAGTTGAACACTTGAGGGAGGAGTTGCTTACAGTGAGGCATTCTCAAGTTGAGATTCACTGCATTCTCAAGCTGAGATGCAGATGTTGATGTAACAACTGGTTAATATGCGAGAAGTAGAGAGCTCGAATTCCAGACAATTTAGGCCACCCAAGGGACCTAAATTCTTACAGAATAAGTATACCCAGACAACAAATGGTATTTCAATTCCAAAACTTCATAAACTAGATTTTCCTAGGTTTAATGGAGATGATTCTTATGGTTGGGTAAGGAAAGCAAAAAAGTTTTTTGAATTTAACCTAATTGATGAACAATACAGAGTGAGTTTTGCATCAGTTCATTTTGATGGTCAAGCTGAATTTTGGTTTGGTACATATACCAAGGCAAAAGGAGGGTAACATGGACTGAATTTGTTAAAGACCTCAATGCTATATTTGCTAGCCTATTTAGAGGAAGTATAGTTGGAGAGTTTCACAAACTAAGACAGTCTTCTACTTTGGAAATTTATTACAATGAGTTTGAAGCTCTAAGGTCCATGTTGGTCAGTGAAGGGTGTAAATTTGATGAGGGGTATTACATAAAAAGTTTTGTGGGAGGGCTGAGGGATGACATAAAGCTGGAAATTGAAAAGTTTGAGCTCTATGATTTATCCAGAGCTATCTACCTGGCCAGAAAACAGGAGGCTAGTGTTAAAAACACTTGGCATAGCCCCAAAATTGTGATTAAACAAAGTTCACTTCCTACTGACTCCAACACTAAAAAAACTCCAGCTACCAATTCCATTTTGAGACCAAAACCATTGTTGACCCATCCACCCACTAGCAAACCCTGTGTTACCCAATGCTCATCATAAAGGCCTACTGCCTACACCACAAAACCCATCCCCCTAAAGGCTGACCAGGGGATACTTTGATGACAGAAAAAGACAAGGGCACTATTACTGGTGTGATGAAGTGTTTACCCCTGCCCATAACTGCAAACACAATTAGGTGTCAATGATAGTGGTTGATAAAGAGGTGGAAGGAGACACACCCCCTGTGTATGATGAGGAAGAACATATTACTGAAGATGAGGAAGCTAGGGATGAACTTGAGAAGGTGGAAATCACAGTAAATGCAATTATTGGGAGCTCAACCCACAACACCTTCAAATTATGGGGTCAACATAAGAAGAAGACTTTCTCAATTCTCATTGACACAGGATCCATTCATAATTTTTTGGACCCTGCTACTGCTGCTAGGCTTGGATGTGTTATTACTCCCACTGAAGCCATGATAATCATGGTAGCTGATGGCAACAATATGGAAAGTGATGCAATGTGCCAGGATTTTTCATGGACTTTGCAAGATATTGAGTTTAAATGAAACATGATGGCCTAATTGAATGCCCCAATTCAACCGACCACTAAATTGAACTAATAGAACCCCTAATTGAACCCTAAATTAAAGTAGTTGAACCTTAATTAAATCCTAAATTGAATGCCCTAATCGAATCGAACCCTAAATTAAACTAATTGAACCCCTAATTGAACCCTAAATTGAATGTCCTAATCCAATCGAACCCTAAATTGAACTAATTGATGTAATATCCCACATTGGATGTGGAATAGTATGACATGACCCTTATAAGACCTTGCCAAGGAACTCATAAGTACCAACTTGGCTAGCCCTTTTGAGGGAGGCAATGCCCTGTGGTGGGGCCGTGGACCGGGTCGTTACAGTTGGTATCAGAGCTTAGGTATATGATTCTGTAGACTCGAACCTAGGTGGACAAGTGATCGAGCATAGGTTATATGATTCTGTAGACTGTAGAAGCAAGTGAGGGAAAGCCTAAGTTTTGATTAGAGCATTAGTGGAAGCTTTAGTACCTTAGTTCAACCGTAGTAGTGGCTAGATAGCAGAGTGCGCATTGAAAGCATAGTTGTTACATTGTTTGATTTGAGGCATTGATTTGTAAGTACCTATAGGAATTTGCAAAATATTCGAGGCACGACTTATCAGTGAGTTAAAGAGTGTTAAATGTGTCTCGCAAAAATTTGCTGCTTTAAGGTCTTTAGTGCATGTACCTGTAAAGTCGCTTGAAATTATATCTGGCATTGGTTATCAACCATTTAGATGCATTCAGTTGTGTAGTACACTTGAGGTGTTATGTTGGTGGTTATTTGAGGATAAACATGATTAAGATCAACTGTATAAGGAACACTAAATTTCGAGGACAAAATTTTTGCAAGTGGGGGAGAGTGTAACAACCCGATACTTTTTCGGAGTTATTTAAAGTTTTTAGTAGCAAATAAATTTTTCTTAGAGCCGATATTTTTCTAACAACTTTTAGCAGCAAATTAAATGTTTAGTGATTAGCGTGACCAAAATTTTATGGGTAAACTTTTAGCGACAAAATTCTTACTTAGTGTCGATATATTTTTTTTAGTGACGAAACTTTAGTTAGCACCGATATATTTTTGTTTGGAACTTTAGAGACGAATTTTTCTTTCAGTTAGCATTGATATTTTTATTTAGCAACTTCTGGTGACACTTAGTAGAGCGGGTTATCTAACAAACCCATTAATTTCTTTTGGTACACTAATCTTTCATAAATAATTACTTGGAGCTTTTGGCAATCAAAAAGAAGAAAAATAAAATTCAGGTAACGTTTAAACTAACTAACGAAACTTATGGGAGTTTTTGGTAGTTTGTCTTTTAGGGTTTTATATATAACCTTGCATAGTCTATGGTAGCCGTCCTAGGCTTCCCTTCTTCTCGGCAGACCCTCTTTGACAGAGAGAGAGAGGGAGAGGGAGGAAAAAAGAAGGAGATGAAGAAGGATTCTCCGGCGAAATTTTTAGGTAAGGATTTCTCTCTGAACCCCATTTCGTTATTCTATTTCAAATGTTTGTAATAACAGTTTTACAAAATACATTGATTGTTGATTTCTATGTTTGAAATAAAAAGCGTTTGTTTTGAAACTGTCCATGAAACCCTAATTTGAGCCTGATAGCGATCGTTTGGAATTCATGTTTTATTCTCATATGTTTATTGATCTGACCATCATAAAATATATATTTTGAGTTGTACTTATCTCTTTTCATGCTCATCTGTTTATTGAATTCGATAATCGAAAAGCATTTTCAATTGTTGTTTAATCCTTCTTAATGTTGACATGAGTTAGTAACTTGGGAGCCATAAGGATGGTCTGTATTGTTGGCGTTATAAGGATGGTCTGTTGGATGGGTTTAACTGGTACCTAGATGGACTAGTCAGTGTTACATATGCATATGTAAAGCGATCGAGCACTACCGGGGTGGCTTTGCTTCTGTACGGCTCATGTTCAATGTTTTCTATTTATGTTTTATTACACTTAAACTGTTTTGAATATTATCCATTCATGCTTTATTATATCCGAAGTGTTTTCAAATGACTATTGTTTAAGGGATTGAGTTGAATACTCATCTCTATGTTTATATCGTTTTGTAGTGATTTCATCGAAAGCAAAAATCCCTCAAAAAGTTGTTATTGGACTTGAATGTAAAATCGTTCGTTCTGTTCATCTTTATCTAACTGTTGTATTTCATTGAAAATACTCTTCAAAAGTTTTATATGAAAAATCGTCCGAATCGTTTTGTTATTTTAAATCTTTGTGCGACCTTACTGGGCTCTCAAAATCTCACTCCCCTTTGACTTCCTTTCTGCAGGTGATCGCCAGCAGTAGGTTACCTGAATAGGGATTAGAGCCGAGGAAGCAAAAGCGAAGGAATTAGATTTTGGTATTCATCATTAGAACCCCTGCGTGGGCAAACATTATTGTTTAAATTTTTAAGACCTAGTTTGATACTTCAAATGGTCTACTAAGATTTAAAAATTTAGGGTTTAGTTGCTCTGACAGATTGATGGTATTATTTGATTGCATTTGAGATAGTATTATCTTAGTGTACTGATCGATTGAGCGTTAACGTTTCGAAAAATTCCGGGACGTTACAGATGGTATCAGAGCCGACTCTCGAAAGCTCAGGCTGGGGTATCCAGTCGGGTTACCGATGGTTGGGGAAAACGAAGGCAAGCCCGGGTATATCTTACATCAAGAGGATGGTTAGGGCAACGAAGGGTGAGCTGGGTATATCCCACATTGGCTAGATAGGAAGATTCTGGGCTATGTGTAATCGAGCCTTAGTGAGGACGCTAAGGTATAAGGAGGGGAGATTGTAATATCCCACATTGGATGTGGAATAGTATGACATGACCCTTATAAGACCTTGCCAAGGAACTCATAAGTACCAACTTGGCTAGCCCTTTTGAGGGAGGCAATGCCCTGTGGTGGGGCCGTGGACCGGGTCGTTACAATTGAACCCCCTAATTGAACCCTAAATTGAATGCCCCAATTCAACCGAACCCTAAATTGAACTAATAGAACCCTAAATCTGCCCTTAGGAGGTTGTGAGTGTGTTCTGAGCCTTCAGTGGTTAAGAAAACTAGGACAAGTGCAGATTGAATTTCAAGAAATGACTATGACCATCAATGTTGAGGGAAGACCAATCACATTACATAGGGACAATGGCAAAACAAAAGTGAAATTACTGTCAGCTGTAGGTATGTTCAAATACTTAACCCATAACCTAGGCTCCCTATATGGTCAACTATATTCCATTACTGCTCTGTCAACCAAGGAAACAGGTGAACCATAACTTACAGCTCTATTGCATGATTTTTCTAATGTTTTTGATGAGCCAAGGGGTTTGCCACCAGAAAGGCCACAGGACCATCATATACCCATTATTCCAAATGCAACACCTGTTAGCCTCAGACTCTATAGAATGCCCAATGCACAGAAAATAGAAGTAGAAAAGATAATGCATGAGATGTTGGACTCAGGAAATATACAACCTAACTCTTCAATTTTTAGCTCACCTATACTATTGGTGAAAAAGAAAGATTGCACATAGAGGATGTGCATAGACTATAGAGGACTCAATAAAATCACCATCAAAAACAAATTCCATATCCCTGTTGTAGTTGACTTGTTAGATGAGCTGAATGGAGCTCAATTCTTCACCAAATTAGACCTAAGGAGTGGCTACCATCAGGTGAGAGTGAGCCTTGAAGACGTTCACGAGACAACCTTCTCTACTCATTTTGGACATTTAAAATTTTTAGTGATGCCATTTGGGCTGACAAATGCCCCAGCTACCTTTCAATCAATGATGAATGATGTATTCCAACCATACCTCAGAAGCTTTGTTTTAGTATTTTTCGATGATATACTTGTTTATAGCAAGTCCTACAGTGAGCACTTAAAGCATTTGGCCTTGGTGCTAGAAACTCTGAGGCAACACCAGTTATTTGCTAAGTATTCCAAGTGCACTTTTGCAACTCAAGAAAAGGATATTTGGGGCATATCATTTCAAAGCATGGGGTATTTGCAGATACAACAAAGATTGAAGCCATGACTGCTTGGCCTTTACCCAAGACTCTTAAGCAACTCAGGGGATTTCTTGGACTAACCGGCCACTACAGAAAATTCATGCAAAATTATGGAATTATCAGTAAACCCTTGACCAAGCTGCTACATAAGAACAATTTTCATTGGAACCCTAAGGCTATACAGGCTTTTGAAAAGCTCAAGAAGGCCATGGTAAGTGCCACTGTGTTAGCTTTACCAAATTTCTCAGCACCTTCTGTGATTGAAGTGGATGCTAGTGATCAAGGTATGCGGGCTATACTCAAGCAATCAGGTAAACCAATAGCTTTTTTTAGCAAAGCTTTTGGACTTAGAGCAATGGCTATGTCTACCTATGAGAAGGAATTGATGGCCTTAGTATAAGCAGTATTGCATTGGCACACTTACTTGAGCACTCAGCATTTCACTGATCTAACAGACCATTGTAGTTTGAAATATTTATTGGGCCAAAGAGTGACTTCACTAGTCCAACAAAAATGTTTAGCTAAATTGCTGGAGTTCACTTTTGAGATACACTATAAGGCTGGAAGTGAGAACTAGGCTGCAGATGCATTCTCCAGAATTCCACATGAGGAACAAAATGAAGGAAGTTGTCTGGCAATTTCACAAGTCACACCACTATGGCTCACAGAGCTTCAACATAGCTATGAAGAAGATCAAGACATCCAACAACAGTTGCAACAACTTCTTTTGGATCCCTATGCCACATCTGAGTATCAGTTAGAACAGGGAACTCTCAGATATAGAGGCAAACTCTGTGTTGGTAACAGGGTTAACGTAAGACAATAAATCATACATACCTTGCATTCAACAAGAATAGGGGGACATTCTGGAGTCACAGCTACCTTCGAGAAAATTGCTGCCCTATTTTATTGGACTTCACTTAGGAAGGAAGTCAAAAAGTGGGTACAACAATGTGAAGTGTGTCAGCAAAATAAGTTTGAACATGTATCCTGCCCTGGATTATTACAGCCATTACCTATTCCAAACCAACTCTGGAGTATTGTTTCTATGGACTTCATTGAAGGTGTTCCCAAATCTGACAACAAAGAGGTCATACTTGTGGTGGTGGACAGACTTAGCAAATTTTTACATGTCATTGCTCTCAATCATCCCCACACAGCTCAACAGGTAGCTCAAATCTATTTTGATCAAGTTTTTAAACTGCATGGAACTCCAGACAACATCATTACAGATAGAGGAAGTGTTTTCATAAGTTAGTTTTGGCAAAAATTATTTCAATTATTGGATACGAAGCTGAGCATGAGCATTGCCTATCATCCACAAAGTGATGGGCAAACTGAGAGGGTTAATCAATGCTTAGAAACTTATCTAAGATATTTTTGTGGGGATAGACCAAAGACTCGGAACAAATGGCTGACCCTAGTAGAATATTGGTTCAATACATCTTATCATAGTGCAATCAAGATGACACCATTTCAGGCTTTATATGACTAAAGTCCTAGACCTCTGAATTTGGGAATTAATGAGACCACCCATGTAGCTTCAGTTGATTCTTACATGGCAGACAGGCCAGAGTACTCAATCTTTTGAAGAACAATCCAATTCTTGCAAGGGAAAGGATGAAACATTATGCCGATAAGAAGAGGAGTGAGAGGGTTTTTGCTATTGGTGATATGGTTTATCTCAAGCTGCAGCCATATAAACAAAGTAGCTTAGCACTTAGGAGGAATTTGAAGCTGTCCCCTAAATATTATGGACCTCATGAAGTGATTGAAAGGATTGGAGCTGTTGCTTATAAACTTAAGCTCCCACCTGGAGCACAGATTCATCTTGTGTTCCATGTATCTCTACTTAAGGCAGCTGTGGGCAAGCAAGTAATAACATCCTCTACCTTGCCTCCTACAAATGATGAAGGGCAGATTATTATTGAATCTACCAGAATTAATGACGACATGATGATTAAGAGAGGTTCTTCTTATGTGCCTCAAGTGCTAGTGGGATGGACTAATTTCCCAGACAGTGATCTCACTTGGGAAGATTGGGACGTGCTCAAGAAAAAATTTCCAGAGTTCACAGTAGAAGTGGAGGGAAATTTGGAAGGGGAAGGGAATGTCAGGGATTTACCACCTAAAATCCCTGTACGCATTTGCATTAAGAAGAAATCCACCATGGAAGAAACAGGGGAGAGAGCTGTTGAGAAAGACATGGCAAAGTTACAGGTTATCAACAAAGAAAGAGCTGAGTAAGTGAAATCCACGCAGGAGTCCAAGGAGGCTGAGCCAGGCGCGTGAGTCTCAGAATCCATTTTACCACCAAGGCGCGTGAGACTCACGTGGGAAGGAATATTAATTGAAGATTTGCTGAGTTGGCTTTGTCATTAAGGAAGTATTAACAATAATGAAAGAGAAGCTGCTGAGTTCAAGGAGGATAAGTGCCTGAACTAGATTAGCTTCTTTTATTTTATTTCTTATCTTTATTTTCTGTTTGGCATCTTTCTATTTTCACAAATTCAGGAGGTTGTTTGGCAACCCTTATGATGTGTAGCCACGGGGAAAGAATCATTCAGTTAATGAAAAATTTGGAAGATTTCCTTCTCTCTTTTTGTTTTCTCTATCTTTTCTTTCTATTCTATCTTGGCCAAGCAATTGGATTTCTAAATCAGAGACAATTCATCACGAATTTCTCTTAAATTCACAGAAGATGCAAGTTCAGTAGCTTGAATCTGACGTCAACCCACAACTTAACGTGGTGTAGAATTTTTAGATCCCCCTTTTGGTTAGTGTTATGGCTTCCTATGGTATCCTGAGTCAGAATTAGAATATCATCGCGACGTCGAAGCGGTCATTGACTTGGAACGATCGCAAGATCACTCTGACAAGGGATACAAAGCCGCCTCAAATATGTTCGAAAAAGATCTCGGAGCGATTTTGCTTTACAACCTTGACAACGGGATGACAATCATGGGTAACGCCACTATTTCGTGCCATCAGAGGATGCATTCAAGAATAGGTCAGGCTTTAATAACCAAATTATCCCATCGTTAATGCTTGATAACGAAGCTTTCTATTCGTCATCTGTTCCAGCGAAATCTTTGTCTGCAACTCGTGATTCCAACGAATACCTTGGGGTCACCTAAAAACCATATGATTCTCATGGTCACGTTTCTATCAAGGATGTAAAAATCAGGGATTGGGATATTTATGACAATAGCGGGAATGTGGTTGTGCATGGCGTGGAGAACTTCTTTATAAAACCTTACTTCGTGTTCCCCGAAATGTGAAGGTTGCAGATAATCATGGATCAGCAATAGGAAGACGGTATATTAAGCTTTGCATGCGGTGTTGCTAAACCCAAAAACTTGATCAAACTTCATAAAAGGTGTTTTCAACAGTACGCTTCACAATTACTACTACCATAATGATTAACGTTCTGATGTGCTTCTAGTTTTGCTTGGGAAGTGTATGCTGAATCTGAGAGTTTAACGTAGTTTTACGAATTGAGACGAAATAATCTGCATAAATTTGCTTCAATGTGGGTTAATTTTGCCAATTGGGATGTGTTAAAATTAATGCACTCTCTCTTCATAACTAAGGAAGACAATTGGAATTCTCCAGCAAAGTGAAGTCGGTTAGCTATTAAGATAATAGCCTTGGTCGAAGTCTCTAGCTAGAATAAAATCTATTTGGTTGAAAGGCTAAAGGGCTGAAGGAAGATTTCTTCACTATCAAGACTTCAGAAGCAAATTGGTATCCTGTCACTTCATAGTCCGTTGGCAGAGAGTCGGTTATAAAGCCTATATATGGGCCTACATGTTTCATTTTGGGAGTTTAAGAGAACTAGCTAAACATTGAAGCTAGCCTTGTTGTAATTAGAGAAAAGAGCTCCATATTTGTCTAAAACTATTTCCATTCGGGATGCAGTAATTTTTTAGATATTCATTCCTTTTTCTTTCCCCTTCTCTACTTAGAGAATGATACCCCAGAATAAAATTGTAGTTTTATGTTGCACTCCCTTAGATTATTCATTACATGAACATTTGTGTGTAAACAATAAGCATGATTTTCAGCGTACTTGTTGCTTTAGACAACGGAGAGCATGATACGAGCAGAAGAATATCCTCGTAAAAGCAGGGGCAGGTATTAAATAATTCTCTGTAAGGAAAGACGTCAATAGTGTGCAGGTCAGACTAGTTATTCAGATGAATGAAGTTCAATGAGAGAGCCTGATGGGGAGGAGCATAACATGACGTATATTTGTAGAGGTTTAGGGAAGGCATGACACAAGTTCATTTTTAAAACTGAGCTGCCTTTCAGAAGGGTCGTAAGCAATGTTGCGATACTGTTGAGTAACTACCCCTCTGATAATAAAAGAAATTAATAAAAAAAACTTCAAACTAAAAATCTTCTCTCTAGAATGTTCTCTCTAGAAAACTAGGGTTTATGGGCTGATTTTGTACATGGCGACACAACGGAAATCCAGTCGCATTCGGGGTCCTCCTAAGGATCCATATGCGAAGGAATTTATGGGGAAACAATGGTCAAATGCTCATGATTCGAAGATTTTGACGAATGTCACGGTGGATCTGGGATCTGCAGAATTCAGTGATGTAAGGGATCTCCAACCAAACAAATTCCAAAGTTCTAATTCTGAATCAGATGATGACAAGGAACTGCGCATGATGATAAAGGAGTTACAGGCACAAATGAAATTAATTCTTGAAGAAAATCGAGATTTGAAGAACACAATAAATGAGATTAAACAGAGCAAATCTGAGGCATTAATGGTGCAAGGAAGCCATAGCAAATTAGAGGAAATAATGGTGCAAGAAAGCAAGACACAATAAATGCCAGAGAACCAAACATCAGGAGAAGTGGAAAAGGGCACAAACGCGAAGGACGAAGGTATAATTCACGTGCCTTTGAACAATGAAATGCCAATTGAATTCCCTACCCTGGCTAATCGAATTACACATCTAGAGGCAGGAAACAAAATTAATCAAGATTCTCAGGCATACACAAGACCATCATATGCAGCTATGGTGAAACCTAATAGGGAATGTGTTGAAGAAAATAAGCTCTCATATATAGAACCGCAAAAATCTCAAGGACAAAATACAGTCCATCTCACTAAGGAAGAAATGGAACCTACAATAAATCAATGGAAACATGCGGTTGTTGTTTATGTAATGGGTGCGAGGCCACCAATGCATGTGATGCAGAGGGTGTTGGAACGGAAATGGGGACTTTATGGCACATTCTCTCTCAGTTTGATGAGAGCTGGTGTATATATTGTAAACTTTGAAAATGGTGAAACACAAAGCAAGATTCTGGAGAAAGGCCCTTGGATGTTCGATAACAAACCAATGATCATCAACCCTTGGGCACATGAAGTGGCTATGGAAAAAAAAGGCCTGCAATCTGTGCCTCTTTGGATAAAGCTACCAAGTTTACCTCTGCAATTATGGTCTATCAACAGTTTGAGTAAGATATGCAGCACATTGGGGAAGCCTTTGTTCACAGATCGAATGACTGCAACAAAGGAGAGACTTATGTATGCACGTGTCTATGTGGAAATGGATGTCAATAGTCAATTCCCTGTTGAGATTACAATACAGGGACCTAATGAATGGGTGCATAAACAGAAAGTGGAATATGAATGGAAGCCAGCAAAGTGTGGACATTGCAAAAATTTTGGGCATATGGAAGTTAACTGTTATCATAAGCCAAGGACTATTCAAGTCTGGAAGGAGAAAATTCAGCAATCAGTGGTGAATGAAGAGGCATACACTACTGTAGTTGGACAACAAAAACAGACCAGAAAAAATAATTCAAGCCCTGGGAGTATCAGTACTCACAACAGATTTCAACAGCTGGACAATGATATGGTGAATATGGGTGACAAAGAGGGGGGCATGGAAACTCTGTTACATATACACAGTAAAGAATGAGAAATTGTAAGAAAGGAGGCTGATCACAACTCTTCCCCAAAATGATAGCAAGCTGGAATATTAGGGGACTTAATAGCCCCACAAAGCAATATGAGATTCGAAACACTATGGAAAAGCAAAGTATAGATATCATTGGATTATTGGAGACTAAGGTGGAGATCAGTCACATTGCTGAAATCACAAAGAAATGGAAGTAGGATTGGAGTTTTGTATATCATTCAAACAATAAAGGTATGTCAAGAATATGGGTGGGATGGAATGCTTCAAAAGTCCAATTCCAGATGATGGCCTGTGAAACACAAGTAATCACAGGGCAAGTGACTTTAAATGAAGGTAAGGACAAATTTTTTCTTTCATACATATATGGCAATAATAAAGGGACCAAGAGAAGGATACTTTGGTCCCAAATCAAACAACATAAGACTATTATTGGGCAAGCTCCATGGTTGCTCATGGGGGACTATAATGTAGTCAGAGCATCAAATGAAAAACAAGGTGGAGGCCCTCTAAATCAAAGAGATGTTAATGACTTCAATGAGTGCATCAGCAGGTTGAAACTAGAAGACTTAGCCACTGTGGGAATGGTATATACATGGAGTAACAAAAGAGAAGGAGATCTAAAAGACTTAGCAATAGGGATGTTGCACCACACATTTAAAGATACATTGTGCAAGAGTTGGGGCAAACAATACCAAGGCACAGCATGCTCAAGGTTAAGTCAGAAATTAAAGGCTTTGAAACATGAGGTGAAAAAACTAAATAGAGCATATTATAGTGATATATCAAGAAGAACAGCAGAAGTCTTTTCTGAGCTTCAAGAGGTTCAAAAAAAGATTTTGGAAGGTGGAGACATAGGTTTGATACAGAAAGAACATGAGCTACAACAGCAGTACTTCCATCTAGCAGAAGCAGAGGAAAGATTCACTGTGCTCACAATAAGATAATATCTATATTCAAGGAGGATGGAGACCAAGTATTTGGAGCTGAGGAGGTAGATAAGGAAGCTATTAGATACTTTTCCAATTTTCTAGGCACACCTGTACCTAGACATACACATACCAGGGAAAGACTGAGGCAAGTCATGACACATAGGCTCTCTGATGAAGATCATGCTAGATTGAATGAATCTAACTCTGCCCAAGAAGTAAAAGAGGCCATTTTCTCTCTCAAACACAACAAGACACCTGGCCCTGATGGCTACACAGCTGAATTCTATCAGCAAAATTGGCAAATGATTGGGAAAGATGTTGCAGATACTGTGATGGAATTCTTTGAACAAGGTAACGGGGTTCATTATTTCAACAATACAGGTATTACCTTGATTCCTAAAGTGCCATGCCCCAATACTATGAAAGATTTTAGACCCATTGATCGTTGCAATGTGGTCTATAAGGCTATCTCAAAAATCTTATGCCAAAGGATTAAAAAGGGTTCTACCTAAAATCATTAGCATGAATCAGTCAGCTTTTGTGAGCCAAAGATATATCTCTGATAATATATTGCTAATGCAAGAATTGGTGAAGAACTACCACAGGGAAGGAGGGATGCCTAGATGTGTTTTGAAAATCGATATCCAAAAGGCTTATGACTCTGTGGGGTGGGATTTTTTGCAAAGTGCTATGGAAGTCTTGAATTTCCCAAGAACATTTATTCAATGGACAATGAAGTGTGTTCGAACAGATAAGTTTTCCATCAACCTTAATGGTGCTATGGAAGGATACTTTGCCAGCTCTAAAGGGCTAAGACAAGGTGACCCCATGTCACCATATCTCATTTTGTTGGTAATGGAAGCCTTCTCTGGTATGCTGAGGGAGTACACTAGCCACTCAGGGTTTAAATTTAACCCAAAGTGCAAGGAGCACCAAATCCATCACCAATGCTTTGCAGATAACCTATTCATCATGGCTGCAGCAGAAGGAAACTCTTTGGCCATCATTAAAAAGGCTCTGGATGAGTTTGGTATGCTATCAGGGCTACACCCGAATTTAAACAAAAGTTCATTGTTTATAGCTGGGGTCAAAGAAGAAGAAAAGCATCAACTCCAGCAAGTCATTAATGTTCCCCTTGCTGAGTTGCCTGTGACATACCTGGGGGTTCCACTCATTACAACCAAACTAACTAAGAAGGACTGTCACATTTTGATAGAGAAAATTATAAAGAAGATATCAAGTTGGTCCACAAAACATCTTTCTTATGCTGGAAGGATTCAGTTGGCTTGTTCAGTCCTATTAAGTATGCAGGTCTATTGGTGTTCAATTTTTGTTCTCCCACAGAGCATCATCAAACAGCTTGAAGCAAAGGTAAGGGCCTTTATCTGGCATGGTAAGGACACTAAATGCAACGGAGCTAAAGTTGCTTGGAAGGACCTTTGTGTACCAAAACATGAAAGAGGGCTGGGAATGAAAAGGCTGGGTGAGTGGAATAAAGCTCTCTTGGCCAAACGTATTTGGGATTTGGCTAGGAAGAAAGATTTTTTATGGGTCAAATGGTGCCATTCATATATACTCAAGGGGAAAAATCTATGGTCTTTCAAGCCACCAGTAAATCTATCATGGACCTGGATCAAGATCATCAAACTTAGGGGCAAAGTTCATCAGCATATCAAGTACGACATTGGTAATGGACAATTGACCTGGTTATGGTTTGACAGCTGGATGCCTATGGGAAACCTAGTCAACCAATTTGGAAGAAGAATCATCTATGATTCTGGTTTAGGGGAGGAATCTAAGGTGGCTAGCATTATTGAAAATGATCAATGGGTCTTACCATCAGCAAGATCTACAGCTCTCAGGCTATGGAAGGAAAATATGACCAGCATACCATTGCCTCAGGGAGATAGGGAGGACAAAGTCTTGTAGAAACTGAACAACAATGGTCAATTTACAGTAAACTCAGCTTGGGATGCAATGAGAACTAAGAAAGCAAATGTGACATGGTGGAAATTGGTGTGGTTCACAGGTAACATCCCTAAATGTGCATGTATTCTATGGATGCTTTGCAATAATGGGATTAGAACAAAGAGCAAACTGAAGCAATGGAATTTCATAACAGATGAAATGTGTGTTCTATGCAGCCAACAAGTAGAAGACATTAATCACTTGTTTTGGAAGTGTGAGTTTACAAAGAAGATATGGAAGGAGATGGGGAACAAAATGCTGATAACACCTCAAGGGAACTCATGGAAGCAGTTTTTTGGATTATGCAGTTTCAAAGTTCAAAGGCAGAATGTTCAAATCCAAGTTGAGAAAATTAGGAATTTCAGTTGCTGTGTATATGATTTGGAGAGAAAGAAACAATAGAATCTTCACACAGCAGGCCCAGTCAGTAGAGGAAGTCATGCAATTAATCAAGCATTGGCTACAATGGAAAGTGAGAAGCTGGAAACAAGAACCCAACTCATGTACAAACAGCAAACTGTGTGAAAATTGGGAAATAAGCAAAGGAGTACTATTAGATTGAGTGGCAGGGAGATGCAATCACACTAAATGATAGAAATATGTGAGAGATTGTATATCATGTGTACATATGATTCTTTGGTTCTAATAAAATTGACTTTCACCAAAAAAAAAACTACCCCTCTGATACTCAAGTTCTTGGGCTTTGTTTTCTCATCTGCCTGAGAATTCGACAATGAATGCATGGGATAACGATTTGTCGATGTAGTTTTCAACTGCTGCCTGAGTGGTTCAAAAGCATCTCCTGTTGGACTTCTGGTAAAGGTTTTGGGATCAATGTCACGTTTTCTTCCAAGACTTATTCCCTCGAGGGTCATGTAATAAAAACTTTTATAGATGTTGAGGGGTGTTGCATAGCCCTCAAGATCACGACTAAATGATTTGATTGATGATCATTGATGTTCATCGATTAATCTTGCATATACTATTTATAATACAAACTAAACTTAAACAATAAGTAACACATAGAAAGTAACCACCAAATAGAAAATAACTACCATTACTTGGAAAATAACTATCCACTAACAAATAACCAATTACATTTATCCCTTACGAGTCATCATGGCACATGCGATGCGTGTGCGAAAATAAAATTAATGATAAAAATTTTGTTATAAAAAAAAACATGTATATATGTTTATTGTCATATTCAGTAAAATGAATCTAAATTATAAAAAAAAAATAAGTTAACCATATGTGTCCAAATATAAGTTAGCAAAATATTATTATTGTATCACACTTGGCCGTTAATTTTTACTTTAACTCTATTTTTTGATGAATTTTAATTTGTAAAAACTAAATAAAATTTTATAGGTAGTTACTTACCAATTAAGATTTTTATTTTGTGTCAGTTTTTTAAAATTTCTTGGAATGCCACTTGTCATCATTGTAGGTTGGTAGTTATGTAACACCAAAGATACATTATACCAAACCAAGTTTTGGCTTAATAAGTAGTATAGATCAATAGGAACTTTTTGTTAGAAGTTATTTTCTTAACATTAGAAATAATTTCCAATTTGAAACTTGAATTCATCAAAGAACCATTCTTATAACCAAAACTCAAATACATTCTCTTCAAGAAAATTGTGACCAATAATAGCATAGTTTTGCTAAAATCTGGCACTTAACTTTTCAGAAGTGCCACAAATTATATAACACTTTTTGCTTAATCAACTTCTTTGGAGTCCCTTTTTCTAATCAACCAAAGGATCAAGATCATTGCATGGTGAATTCCACACAACTAATGTTGGTACTGAATCAGTAAATCTTTAGAACCAACGGGTTCCATAGGTATGTAGTCTTCACCGAGATTTAATGTGTCGAAGTACAATTCTGAAATTCAATTGAATTGTAACGTCCTTCTATTGTAAAAGCCAGAAAAGGTTTGCCCAGGCATTCATTACCTACACCACTTACATTTTCTTTTGATGTACATACAATTACATGGTCTCGTGGAGCATTAATATGCCTCCTGATAACACCATTCTTATTTTTTTCCGTGTACACTACATGAAACTGTCCCTTTAGCGACCGCTGGCTGCGGTCACTAAAGGGGGAGCGGCAGGTGCTATACCGTTTTAGCGATAGCAAAATGCGATCACTAAAACTGTCACTATATGTCATTTACTAATGGGTCGCTAAATTTAGAGACCGCGTTGACTATGTTTAGCGACCGTTTTGTGCGGTAGCTAAATTTTTTTTAATTTAAATATCATTTTATTTAGTGACCGTTTTGCGAGGTCGTTATTCAAAACAGATTCAATCACCTGTCCCGCATTCATTCAAAATTGATTCAGCCCCCTGTCCCGCATTCATTCAAATAACTTTTTCAAAAGCTATCGCCTCTACACAATAAGACATAAGTAGCGCATTCATCAAGCGATATATAAACATATGCATTAAAATCAATAAAATTTGGATTGAACCAAAATTTGAAAAACGAGTCATGCATATGAACTCAAAGTTAAGCTACACATGCAAGTCAATACATAACCCCAACCCCTATCTCCAGCCGACAGATCGACAATCCCGTCATCATCTTCTTCATTCCTCCATGAAGGCATGTTCGATCCAACAATGTCTTCACCGCCCTAAGAATCACCGGTACTAGGACCAATATCGCTCTGCACGAAGCCATACAAATGATTCGACCTAATATTTACAAATCAAGATCACATATAGAATGACCAAAATACATAACTACTTGAGAAATTTTGTATTACTTGAAGTCTGGGCCTGGGCAAATGAAAATTGCCTTGGATGATCATCTGAAGTCTTTCATCAAATAATGTGGCGAAACACTTTTTCTCCGTCACTTTAACCTGAGGACTACTACAACTGGTCTCGCCTGACTACTGAGCTCTGCCAGTTAACAACGAATGTGCGGATTGACGAGGGTGGCTGAGTATACGGTCCTTCTTAGGAACCCCCATAGCTTCTCACCACAAAGAGACCTCATCCACTGTCTGGCTACTATCTGCCTGGGAGTTGGCCTGAACTTTTTCTTTATATGAATTATGTGCAAGAAAACAACAAAAATGTTAGAGGAATGCTACTGGCCGCAACCAATAAGGATACAATAGAAATATAAAAGTAATACAAAAGTTATGCGCTCACCACAAACTGCTTCGCGCTCTCAGACACCTACTTTCCATCTTTGTTTTTGTGTGTGCGCTCAAACTAGTGGAGCCTTGTAGGGGACCTTTTCTCAGGGTCCTCTTCTGTCAGCTTCAGCTCTGCAAAGCAAATGGATGGGAACCAGCACTATGCTTTATTTTCTTCTCGTTGGGAGCCATCTCCTTGCCTCGCTTACACAGCTTCGCCCAGTCTGCTGTCCACCAATGCGACACCAGCTGCCCCCACATGGCTTTGGAGAAGTACTTGGGGTTTTGGTCCTTAGCCATAGATATATCTGTCATACCCGCCCGAGCTAGCGCCTGCTTCCTCACATTGAGCATCCATTTCTTGTAGTTTTTGAAACAATGCCACCCCCAGGTCTGTCTCCCAAGTTCTTGGTGTCTTTCGAACTCAAATTTGAAATAGACCTGAACATAATTCAACACAATTTCAAATACGATTAGCTAGAAAACTTCAGCAATAATGTACTGGTAAAACCAAATAAAGCAATTAAAAATAGAAAATCCTTACCAAGAACTCCCCCCAGACAAGTTCCATGTCTGCTTCCGTCCACGACTTGATAATAGGACCGATTTTGGTCCGAACACAATCCTCAACAAAGCTAATTACAATAAATCACAAAAGAGATACATCAATCCGAATATAACAACGTATTAAGTTAGATAAGTGCACTAAAAGATGTTAAGAATTGATCTTTGAAAATTAAAAACATACTAATTGTTGAGGACAAAACAGTAATCCTCTGCAACGAGGTGGCTGGAAGAGGTATCCCATGTGTGATAGCTCTGGGTACAGGTGCACTTGAAGAACAAATGATGAAAAAGGAAGACATTATATATATATTGCAACAACTATCTTTCAGTTCGACACGAAGCTAATATTGTCTCACCATGTTCTGAAGCTACTGATGACGACATCGGCTGCTCATCATAGTCGCGTCACCAATCCTGGGGAGGGGGGCTGACTGTGTCGAAGCAGCTCCACGACCTCGGGGTGTACTGGATCTCGGTATATCTACAAAAAGTGGGAAGTGCAAAAGTTATTTAAGTCTAATTAGTTCGCTTGAATAATAAACAACTTAAGCGCAAAACTAAATTAATAACAATGTAGTTCGCACGAATAATAAAAAACTTAAGTGCAAAAGTTAGTACGCTAACAATGTGACACAGCCGAGTATAAAAGATAACCCGATTTAAATAGTCAACTGCCATCAATAATAGACAATCAGTGGACCCCCACTTAGAGCTAATCAGTGGTGGAACCAGGATTTAACCCCAGATGGTGCAAAAAATATATCGAAACAGTAATATTTTTTACAAGTAAAATAGCACAAAAAAACATAGTGCACTTTTCGATAACAAAATTAACGTAATTGACCTATGGAAGATGAACCTAACTAACCTAATTTCAACCCACCATGTCATGCTTCGTTGTCGCATTAACCTAATTCCATCAATAATTTCAATTCTCAAATGCTCAATGCACAATTAACAACCTAAAATCATCAATTAATAATCTCAAACCATAAATGTACAATTAACAACCTAAAATTATCAATCAAATAATCAATGCTCAAATGAGAAAATTTTTTTGTTCAAAATGAACATATCAGATATCTCAATCCAATTGGGTCCGCTCCTCCATCAACAATCTCAATTCTCAAATGCTCAATGCACAATTAACAACCTAAAATCATCAATTAACAAGAAATGAAGTTTCACAGATATAAGTACAGTGATATATTCAGTTAAAAGTTTCAAGCATCCCCACATATCTGTTGTCCATGATTTGCAACATCGTTTTTACATGGATGTAGCAACTAAATAAAGCAAACAAAGAGGGACTCTCTTGCATGGGACATACCTTTCTTAGAGGTCCAAAGCCACTTCTTGCCGGTGGAGGATCAACCTGGATGAAACATAAATCAACAAGGCTCATTATTTTAAGAAAGATACTGAATCTCAACAGAATTTCAGTTTAAAAAAAAAACAAGAAGAAGAACTTGCAAGCTGCTGCCCCTTGGATGCCCCAGCCCGCCCTCCCCCCCCCCCCCCCTTTTATACCTTTGAACACACACAAAAACACCACATAACACCTCGCAAAACTGCTGCCCTTTGGCAGCCCCATTACAGTAGTCTTCTCCTTCCTTTCACACTTTTTCACACTCGGAAAAATGCAACAAAAATCCTCACATAGCTGCTGCTCTTTGGCAGCCCCATTACAACAGGTTTCCCCTTCCTTCTACACCTTCACACAAACTCAACATCATTATGACTTACTTAAAGCAATCATCTCGATTATAACTAAATGACTTACTTAAAGCGATCATCGACTAATCCCAACAACCATCAATGTCACAACGTGGCTATAGGTCTTTAAGAATATTGACATCATGTTAATTTTGTATCAAGCATCAAAGTAGAAAATTGTACATAAATTGCAATACTCTTTAAGAATATTTCCATGACCGAATTCAAATACAGAGAAAGACTAATTGATATCACTCCAAGAAAGATATGGGAAAGATCTGTTAATAGTACCAAAAGAAAGATAACTGACTGATTTTAATCTCTAAGAAAAAGGTATATTTACTTCTGCAAACTTTCAATTGAGCCTCATCTTCATGATACATAGTTACTCACATGACCACTTAGTTTGTCACGAGTTACGGTGATATGGATTGACTCCAGATGAGGAATGCAAATAACGGACAAGAGTTACTTTCTCATGCTTTACCAACATGCCCCACAAATGGTGACCCCATATGTATATATAGATGGGGTCTAAACTTCACAATGACCAAATATAGGAGGACATCAAATAGTCGAATAAACCTTTACAGTTTGATATCTAGTCAAATATATCTTGTTTTATCTTTAATTTCTATATTTACAGATTTATTCATTTGATATATGACCCAAAACAATCTGGTCCGATTATTTGGAGCCCCCAGCTGTCCAGTAGCAGTGCTCTAATTAGCATTAAGATAATAAACTAGCCCTCTCTGATATGAAAACAAGCCTAATTATATGTTTGCGATAGCAAAAATTTGGTACATTAGTAATAAGCCACAAATTTAGATACTAAACCCATTCTCAATGAGCATAACAGCCCATTCTGACAAAATAACACAGAGAATATGTAGAATCACTTCCTGAAGAGGTGACAAGAGTCTCAGAAGTCTATTGCCACCCTGAAGTAGAAATATCGACTCCCTCAAACATTACTGCTCTTTGCGCTTCTCCAATAGATCAAAATTATTCTCCTTAGCTTCTTACTACAGTTAATTTATTCACGAAAATGGAGATGCATGTCTCAATAATAAAAGAAAAGTTAACACAACCAACAATTTTCTTCCTCAAGGTTATCATTAGCCAAAATTATCGCTACCTAGATACTAACAATCTCGAGACGATCTTTAGACATCCAACTGATTTTCTAGGTGAAAGCAAAACCCGAAGCAACTCATTAGACCAAGCATCTGAAACACCGACTTTTGACTTCAAACTTGCCCCTAGTAGGTGGGTGTGTGGGGGGGGGTGGGGGGGTTGGGGAGGGGGAATTCACTTTGGGACTAAACAGTAAACCTAAAGCCAACCCTGAGCCCCAACTAGAACCTAAATCGCAAACCCCTCAAACCTAAAAACCCTAAAAGCCTAAACCTCAAATTACACCGTAACCCCTAAGCTGTAACTCCTCAAACACATGAACATGACCATAAGATATATAAATTAGAAGGGCAAAACAAATTTAACACAAGCAAAACCTCAAAACAAAGTCAAAATCGGAAGTACGCACCAAATTTTAAGAAAACATACAAAGAGGAATGCGTGAATTTGACAGAGTCGTACAGGGTTTGAAAACAAGTTTTGCAGATTTCTGTTGTGGCGAGCTATTGAGTTTCCAGGCTACTTGACACAGGTGATTCGTCGATGCAATTAACACTTCTTATGAGCTGAAGCAGTGGCAGTAACAAGCTAATTAGGATAATTTTGGTGAATCTCGTTTTGATCAGAATAAAGGTAACAAGGGCATTTGACTTTCCATAGCAGCTTGGCGGTAGCCGAAAACAGTGGCGGCAACGGCGGCGTGGGAGGCGGGGTGAATTAATTCGCAGTGTTGTCATCGCAGGCGGCTCGCCGGTAGTTAGTTTGAATGTAAGGTAGAGAGACAAAGAAAGAGAAAGGGAGAGAGAGGGGGAGAGAGAGGGAGAGAGAGAGAGAGAGAGAGAGAGAGAGAGAGAGATTAGGGCACCTTTATAGATTTAATTTAGCGACCATGAAATTGGTCGCTAAAGTTAGCGACCGACTTTAGCGACTGATGAATTGTCGCTAAATACAGTCGCTAACTTTAGGGACCACATTTAGCGACCGATTTCGCGGTCGCAAAGTTAGCGACCAGGTAAGTAGTCGCTAAAGGTGGCGCCACTTTTTTTAGTTGACCCCGCCACTTTTTTCCTAGACTTAGCGACTGCTTTGTATGTCAGACGCTAAAGTGGTCATTGACTCTCAATTTAGCGACCGCCATGAGAAGCCGTTGCTAAATATGGTCGCTAAAGCCTTCAATTCTTGTAGTGGTAGAGACCATTTTATGGTCTTGTGGAGCATCAACATGCCCCCTAGTACCATCATTTCTATTTTCTGTTGGTGTAGAGACTATTATATGGTCAGAAATATCACTCTTTGTGCCTTTTGTAACAGATATACATTGTCCAACTCTTTTGCTGTTTTTGACATTCCATTGAGTTTACGTAGATTACATGCACCATATTTGGTGTAAGTATTGGCCAATTGACGTAATAACTTCATGTCTCTCCAAACACATGCATAGTTCATGAAAAATCTATAACTCTGAAAAGATTTGAATAGGCATTTTCATACCCTTCGAATTATATTGTCCCACTAGGGGGGCCAATGTTTGTGCTCCTGTGCAAGCATGCAATTAATTTGTAGGCAATTGTTACAACATATTCAAATGCGTGGGTTCTTTTGGCCTCTTTATGAGGAGTTAGTCAAAGAGTTTGAAAGATTGAAAACTGGGAAAATTAAAATAAAATGTAGAAAGTGCACTAAAATGTAAATTGAAAGCATCTAACTTCTAATTTATGAAGACTTTGTCATGAAAAGCTAGAGATTGGAGGAGAAGGCCAATCTAGAAGATGTATCGATTTGGAGGGATCATCTCATTTCTAATATATGAAGACTTGTCATGAAAAGCTAGAGATGGGAGGAGAAGGCCAACCTAGAAGATGTATCGATGCGGAGAGATCATGTAATTTCTAATTTATGAAGACTTTGTCATGAAAAGCTATATTAGCCTTTCAAAGAAGGAAGACTTCTCTTTGAAAAGAGAGGCAAAAAAGGATTTGATTGATGATTATTGATGTTCCTTACAATGAGTCTTGCATATAATATTTATAGCATAAATTAAAATTTAAAAATAACTAACACATAACAAGTAACCACCAAATAGAAAATAACTACCACAACTTAGAAAATAACTATCCATTAATAAATAACCAACTATACTTATCCCTTATCAATGATAACACATTTTTAGAAGTTTTCTTAACATTAAATAACTACCTGTTTGAACCTAAGAGTCATTTAATGGCAAGTATTTGAGGACAAATCATTAACTTTTAGTGACTATCCATAGTGGCTGGTGAGAGACAATGACCTCTCAATTGAGAAATTATTTATTTAGTGTCAAAAACATCCCTTGCAAGGAAGACAATGAACCCATATTAGGCTACTAGCAGTATCCTTTAGGAGAGAGACAAAGTAGATATTATCATTAAATTTGCTACAACTATTTTAGCCCCTAACTCGTCCATGCTACCATAATTTCTGATCCCTTCATGTATATAGGCAATGCGCCCTACTGAATTTTCTTTAGCTCGTAGAGCTTGGTCGGAGGTCTTCGCATTTTCCCTGTAAAAGGAAGAATGAACAGAATCGCCAAGGACACGTTTACTGACAATACGGTGAGATTTTACCTAGACCTGGCAAACGGGTAAACCCGGCGGGTAAAACCCGGCCGGGTACGGGTAAAACGGATACGGGTAAAAATTACCCGTTTTTTTTTCCCGGGCAGCTATTTCATGTAACCGTACCCAGTTTGGACGGGCAGGGTGTTACCCGCGGGTATGACTAGTTTTTTTACTTTTTTCAATCTTCCTTTTTTTAAAACCATAGTTTGGGATCTCTGAGAAGATAGGCAGCACCGATCGGCGATCTCTGAGAAGATAGGCAGCACCACAAGCCCACAATCGTGTTGATCTGTCGGCCGGAGTCGGAGAAGTAGATCAGTAGATGGATTGATCACTGATGGAAGCTTGGATGCCGGATGGTCAACACCGATCGGCCGTCTATAGAGGAGGAAGAGCCGTCAGCTGAGGAGGGGCGACGCCGCTACCGGTGATGGAGGACGGTGACTAAGACTGGCTGATGGAGGATTGGATGCCGGGTGGTCAACACCGATCGGCCGTCTTTAGAGGAGGAAGAGCTGTCAGCTGAGGAGGGGCGACGCCGCTACCCGCGACGGAGGACGGTGACTGAGACTAGGAGAATGGAGATGGAGACGAACAGATGGCTGTGTTGTGAGTTGTGACGGTCAGAGAGGCAGAGACGGCCGACTTGAGGGAGTGAAGACTGTGAAGTGAAGTCAGTAAAAATGTGAAGTGATTTAGGGTTAGGGCAACGCGAAAGTGTCTAGTATATATCTTAGAAAACGGGTAAATCCGGATTACCCGTTACCCAGACCGAACCGAACCGCGAAAAACGGGCCGGTCTGGGTCCGGGTCCAATTTTGCCAGGTACCGTTTTGGGCTGCCCGTACCCGTAATTTCCATGCGGGTCTAGGTGGACCCGCGGGTCCGGGCAAAAAATTGCCAGGTCTAGTTTTACCTAGGTGACAGCCTAGGTGCTGCATTAATATGTACGGAGGTAAGAACCATATATGATATGAGAAAGATTTTACATCAAACTCAAGCTGAAGCAACTAGTTCCATGGCAAGAAACTAGGTTGATCTAGAGCTTTCTTCTTGGCTAGCAACAGTTCTTAATTTCTCTGCCCTTTGTATCGTAGGATTTAAAGTTAATAGTATGTTTGCGGCGTCTCAATTGGTGTTTCTTACCTGCTCACTCAACAAGAAATCGCTGTCACACTCCATGCAAGGAAGCTAATAGCACCATCCTCATTTTCCCTATCCACACAACAATTTATCAACTTCGACTAACTGTATAACATGTTTCTCTACTTTCAAACCAACCTTGGACCAACCCATATCAGCTTGACAAAACAGCATTGAATAAATATTGTTTCACCACCTTCGAGCTATCACGAATACGAGGAAAGAACTGTTGCCATAAATAGCACATTTTTTTTTCTTTTTGAAGCTATGCAGTTTCACAGACTATTTTACATTTTTGGGTTCTTATTTACTTTTTTTTCCTTTTCGAGAAGTTAAGCACCCAATAAGAAGGGAAAGACGCAAATCTCTCATATATTTGGAGGGGTATTATGTATCTGGCTTTGTATAACGAGCCTCAGAGTTTATTGCATGAGAGAGAGTCCCAACATATCACAACCACAACCACCGTTGGGAAAATATATGGTTTCGTGACTTAAAATGAAATAGCGTCCAGGCATGAGTAGCATTTTCCTTAAGTTTGTATTTGCCCCCACCATAAGTCGTGTGCAGTGGGTTGCAAGAAAATATCCTTCAAGATTCAATAAAGACAACACTGAACAATGTTTGCACAAACGATGGACACCACAGGAAAAGTGTATGGAAATCTGGATAGTGATTTTACAAGTAAGAAATTCTGAAATTCTTTGTTGTAGAAGATCTCTAGAAAGGAAAATAGACTAGAGGCTAATTAGGTGACGAAATGATCATTGTGCTCTATTTATAGATAACTAGTGGCTACTCACCGAAGGTCATACTCTTTCACCATGTACCCATTCAATTAAGTGGCCTACACTATTATAAAACCCGCCCATTTTTCATTTCTCTATGTGGGATCATCCTTCTTCTTCCCTTCACCTTCCTTTCATACTATTTTGACACAAAAAATGAACCCCAAAAATAACACATTTGCACACTATATTTTGAAAAACACCAACAATCCCCACCATTTTAGAAAATATGGGAAAAGTATGAATAGAAGCTAGACCCTATTATCCAGCGAAGTACATGCATAAATGAAGATGTCTTACAACTTGAATCTTCACTTAGTACTTACATAACAAGGCTAATATGAATAGTGTGGTAGATAAACTTTGAGTCAACGATCCTTGTTGACTAGCCAATCACATATCACACATGGAACTCCTACCCATAAACAAATCTAGAAATTAACTTATACCATAACCTTGTAATTTGTATCTCATTTTTCGTGAGTGCTCTAGAGTTAAGTTCACATGGTATGCCATTTTCTTCATAGAATGGTGGCTCCTAGTACTCTCATCACCCTATAATTGGTTCTAAAGATTTTAATATATTTGGCAACACAAAAGTTTTCTACTTCATTCGTATACGTGACAAAACTAGGCATGACATCATTTTTATTATGCAACAAATAAACATAGCAATATCTAGAATAATTATCTATAAAGGTCACATAATACGAATTTCCACCTATAGAAGGAGCGGAATAAAAATCTCCTAAATCACTGTGAACTAAATCTAAAATCTTTGACTCTCTCTTTGTCTTTTTAGAAAAGAAATTCTAGTGATTTTAGTTAGCATACAAGTCGTGTAAAAACCATTATACTTGGCAAAAGATTCATTTTAACCTTGTTATTCATATTCCAAGTATTAACATCTCCTAAATGATTATGCCAAAGAAAAGATTGTGCTCAATAGCACCTTCATAGTGGAATATGTTCGTTCTTTGGGACACAATCTTCACCATTGACAATTCGCATGACACTATGCACGCATGAGCTATGACCTCATGCACGCATGAGCTATGACCTCATATTAACTAAGGTTATCGTCTGAGACGAGAGCAGGATTGTGGAGGGCACCGTGCCTTGTTCGCTTGACAGTTGGGCATTTGGCATTCATATTCTCTGCATCTCATGATGCTTCCTGTGAGACTTAGTAAGGCTTTGGAGTTGTGGCTAGATCAAGGGTATTCTCTAGCGGCATTTCTTTGAGTTAGTCTTACCAGGGAGACAAAGCTAGATATGCATAGCAGGCCGATTCAAAGACCTAGACTTTGGATCTTGAGTCTAGAACCTGACTATGGACATAAGCATTGTCAATTGACTTTTAGTCCATAGTCATTCTGTGTCGAAGCTCTTGTAGTAGTGCCACTTTTCAAGCTCTATTTGAGTCGCCTTGGTCTCTACCCAGCGTCCGGCCATCTCTGTCCCACACTAGCATACTTGGCAATTTCAGAATGTATTCTTTGAGGCACCTCTACATGCACTGCGCACCCATTTCATTCGCATTATTCGGCCAAGCGTAACCAGATAGTTGTGGACACATTCAAAGAGGGCTTTGGTGGCGGGGATGTCCATGGCAGTTTCAAATCTAGGTGGCCAGTCACAAGCTTGACACATTGATGGTAGGTTGAAGGGACAGATTTGTGGGCATCAATCCAGAGTTGGCCAAGGAGAAGATGGAAGGATGGCTCTGCGTCAACGACATGAAAGGTAGTACGTCTACAAATGGAGCTGAGTTAGAGCAGTGTTAGAGGCAAAAGACTATCCAGGCAAAGCCTGAGGAAGGGAATGAACACTGAGTTATGCTCAAACTTGACTATGTATGTTTTTCTTAACAGTTCCTTTTTTTCTTTCTGTAATACTTATGTTGATCCTTGTGTTTATTTGCGATTGTCAAAATTTTTTACAAGTACAGGTAGGCTTATGGAATCTTGCATTTGATCGTAAGAGAAATATATCTCGCGAAAAGTCAGAGAAATATATCTTGTAAAGAGGCTAAATACCTTTATACCTAGTGAGAATGAAAACTTATAATCATCCAAAAGATTTGCAAGGGTAAATAGAGAGAAGTGATTGGACGGGTGGGGACACATTTCACGGCCAACTAGGCATAGTACTTTTTCAGGTATAGCTGCTGATAGGAGAAGTGATTTCTCTAGAGTCAAGGTTTAGGAGGAGGAAGGAACGATTTTTTTTGGATTCATGAACTGATGAACATGGGGGTAGACGTCCGACGTGCACATGCTACGCAGCACGTGTAAGCCTCTTGTGGTAGTTCTGTATTTGGTCCAAATTAAAGCCTTGGCTCTTTTATCTTCAAGCCCCTCAAAGAGCGCAAATCTAGTGTCTTTCTTCCCAATGCGACTACACAAGGCAAGCCTGGCAAAGGCATGCAACTACAATCTCCTCAGGGACCGCACTCATTCCCGTAGATAAAAAAGAAGGGTGTTACCTTGGTTTTGTTTAAGGCTTTTGCTTGGCCTTTATGCCGTGTAGCGAGGAGTAGACTTAACATGGTTGATACGTACTGAACCATTAGGGCGCACAGGTCTTTGTTGATAAATGTCTTGCCATTCTCCTAGATGATGCTCCGGTGTATACCAAAACGACAGATCAACTCATATGAACAAAGTTGAAGATAACACCCATTGTGGCTCTCTAGAGGGGTATAGCCCCTACATGCTTGGCGAAGCCCTTGGTTGCGACCACGATCCTTTTTTTTGCCTTTGGAAGGCAGAGAGATACGTCCTGTAAGGTAAAGAGCCAAGAGTGGAATGACTATCATCAACAAAATTAGCTTGCTATGAATGGGTTTTGGATAAAAAAAAATACTAAAAGCAATTTCTATATGGCAAAATGACCACAGAATTAGTGCTTGAATGAAATGTACTAAAAGTCTTTATAATGAATAGGGACATTCTGGTACTTTACTTCGTCATACCAGTTTCTAAAAAAGTGGTTAATTCATAATCCTCGTATTCATGGGTTATGCTTTCATTAGTTTGTCTAGCTTCAGAAAGTTAAATTAATCAGTTTTTTATGTTTGCGAAATACCTTTCTACATGATTTAATTCATGTTAAATCAAGTTTGACCATCTCAAAATTATATCCCCACCAGACTCTTATTTATCATCTAAACAAAGAGTCAAAATTTTTACCGTCAAAAGTTATTTAAGTACTTCACGAGCCTTTGAAAGGTATATGTCTAATAAGAAATCTTGCGGCACTTTTTGTATTTTATAGGATCATCCAGATGCAAAGCCATATAGAAGAAAGATAATTGAAAATTGAAAAGATTTATTAGCTATATGTTGAAAAGATTGAGCAACGAGGGAAGGACCTAAAACTGGTGTTGAAGGTTACAACGGGTTGGCATCTAACGCCAATGTAGAGGAGGCTAGTGAAGATCTAGTTAACACAAATGATGCATATCACCCAAATGCACCCTCTATAACTAAGTTACAATCAGCAAGAAAGAAGTCTTACCAGTGATGTACTTGCTATGCCTGTTACTTCAATGTCCAATGTCAGTGACAAGTTATGTGCATCAGAAGCTACAATTACAAGTGCTAATTTTAATTATCAGAAGCTATCAATGGTGCCGGATTTGGAGTGACCTGGCTTGCTCAAAGCTTATGACGTTCTGAGTAGCAATGGGTGGAAGTTTGTCATTCATGTCTCTTCCATTTCACTTGAGAAAGCCATGGCTAATGATGCTAATAAGCAGCCACGAGACTCCATATTTGGAGCATGCAAGGAACTTTTGATCTTTAAATTGTTTGCCAGAGTTGCTGGTGGCTGTGATTCTGGAAACAGGTTTGGCAATGTTTGGCAGAGTTAGTGGTCTTAGAAATTTTGCATGTATGCGAACTCCTTGAATCCTAGAAGCGTAATATACATATAAACTTACAGACATTATGCTGTTCTGCAAATTTTTATCAAGTTTTGATACAGCCCAGAAGTTCCCGGAAACATATGATTTTTTTTTTCAGTTAATCACGTCGCTTTTCTATTTTGATATTATTTCTGCTGAATGTCTGGGAGACTTCAAGTCATTTGTGTCCAAAGGTGATTGACCAGTGTTTATTATCTTGTATTGTTTTAGCGATATGAGGTTCGCTGAACTAAGTTCTAGTCTCTCCCGTGTTGTGGTTTGTCTTTGTCCTCGCGTGTTAAGTTTGTGTATGGTCACAACTTCATGTGGATTTGGCTTGCTTATTGAGTACGATTTGGTAGTTCTTCCTAAAAAAAATTTCCTTTTGGCGGAACCGAGTTTTTGTTGGTCACGGTTTTGTTGGATTTATGGTGGTTGTTACTTGAATCTTTTTGAGGTGGGTACGTGGTGGTCTTTGTCTGATGCCATCTTTGTAGAACATAAAATTTGGCTCATTTTTTCATTTTGTATGTAGTTATCAAAGAACAAACTTTGACTCCTACTCGGGTTGTAGGAATCTTCCTCTAACCCCGTGTACAGTGACAATTAGTAATCGCTAAATGTTTGTGGTGACTTTTTTTTCTAACACTTTCAACGACAATTATTAGCAGCATGTTTTTACTTTAACATGAAATCCCCGTTTGGCATATTTACTTTTCTTTTTCTTTTCTTTTCTTGGGTGGTGTGCGAGTGCCGTGGTATAATTTGGTAAGACAAAAATGAAATCCCCGTTTGGCATATTTGCCTTTTGTTTTTTACTTTAACAATTTCAATTTTTAATCTAATTTTTGTGCTGACCAATCAATGTAATTACGAATTCTATTCAACACCAAGTCAATTCCAATTCGAACTGCACTTGCTAATAGGAGCCTAAGAGATTGTAAACCATAGTTATGAATACCGTAACGGAGTGTGTACTGTTTTTTTCTGTAAAATGGTACGTTCCGGTACCGGTACCGTCTCAAAATTTTCATCAATATTGTACATATGTAATATTCATTTATTGGCGAATTAACTATATAAACATATATTTTGTTACTCACAGCTCTCTAAAATAAAATGTTTGTCCCATAGAGCTTGAATTATCTTAGTTTTCAAATAAACTATTGGTTCCCAAATACGTTGTTTATTTGGCTGTTTGTTTAACAATAACATGTTTTTCTGGATAAGAATAAGTTGTTTGTTCAATAATATCATCTTTAAGTTCAAGAATAAGATGTTTTTCTGGGTGTACGCGCGTGCATGTAATTGAAAAAATATGATCAAAGCTTCCAGGTTGAAGTATATCAAAGCCAAGTGAATATTAAAAACTTATCAGGAAAGATTTTACAAATTGTATTGATATTTATGAATAAGAGGCTAACTTATAGTGTTTTTCTATTTAGTCTTTGTATGGTCAATTTATAAATTTTTTAACAAAAATTGTCTCTTTAATGTTTTCTAAGGGACCGGTACAAAACACACTATCTCGGCCGGTACGCAGTTCTCGGCCGGTATCACCTGTACCGGCCGGTACAACCGGTACGGAGCGGTATTTTGACCGGTACAAAATGTGAAGGATATCGTACCAATAAAAGGCAAAAGCGGTACGTGTCGACCGATACGGTATTGATAACTATGTTGTAAACCATACGAAGTCAAAGACATTGATGTTGAAACAAATACTGAAACCATTGCCGTATCAAACATAAGATCTTGGGTTAGATTAAAAAAAAAAAAACCGTAGTCCATGGATTTGATAAGTACTATAAAGTGGCACTCTTGACGCCGAAACCTTTTTGCGTAAACATGTTGCTTGACCTAATCTCATGGTCTTGAGGATATTGTATCAATGTAGACTTGGGATTTCCCTTGACGGACAGTTCCCTATAAATTAAGATTCGGATCCTTAACTTCCATCTTTCTGCCATGGCTGCTAAGTTTACGATTTCCTCTGTCCTCTTCCTTCTACTGATTGCCTGTCAAAATCGGCCCACGTCTCAGCTCGATATTCTGAATTTGCCTCCTCCTGGCTGGTGTTATGGCTTCTTGTCGTATCCTGCCTCAGAATGGGAATATAAACGCGATATCGAAGTAGGTATCGACTTGGAAGCAATCGTGAAAGCACTCTACGACACGGGTTACAAAACAGCCTCAAATATATTCGAGAAAGATCTCGGAGCAATTTTGGGAGTACGTTACAACCTTGAGAACGCAACAACAGTTATGGGTAACACCACGATTTTCGTCCCACAAGACAATGCTTTCAAGAACAAGTCAAACATGGACTTTGAGCCGCAGATTGTAAGGTCGTTAATGCTGGATCGAGAAGCTTTGTATTCCTCCAACCTTCCTCTGAAAACTTTGTTCGCCATTCGTGACACGCGTGACTACCTCAGCGTCACTCAAAAACCCACTAATTCTCATGGTCATGTTTCTATCAACAACGCAACGATCACAGATTGGGATATTTACCATAACGGGAGGGTGGTTGTTCATGGTGTCGAGGACTTTTTTGGCCCCTACTACGTATTCCAAAATCCACCTCCAGACCATGAAAGTTGCATGTAATATGGATCAACTGTAGAAAATTGTATCCAGCTATGCCTGGACTACCATGTTTATCAAGCAACGCAAGGCTTCCTTCTTGTTTTTTGGGGTTTTTGTTGAAGCTTGTCACTGGATTAGAATTTCTGCTCTTATAAATTTTACATGAGCAAGGGGCAGGTTGTATAGTATTATAGTCGTAGCTTTAGTTCATATGCATTGGCAGTGAATGTCGACTACGGTTTCACCATTGAGTTTATGTTCATCTAGGCCATACACTGTCTATTGGCACAACATATTGTTTAGGTTAACAGCTTGAGCCTAACCTTAACTGTACATCGGTATAATCTAGACACATAAATCAACCAAATTTTGATAAAAACGCATTTTGGGTTCGATATAGCTTGCCACGGTGCAACCCCCTTAGAGTGGTCGAAATGATATCACCTAAGATGATGACTTTGTTAAGATACTACGCATTATTCGGGTGGCATTTGGCATTTTTTTATATTTTTTGTTTGGTTTTGAAAAATGAAAATAGAAAAAAAAGGAAGTTGATGTTTGGTAGATAGCTAAACTTTTTTCCTTGAGATGTTGAAATTAGTTGTCAATTTATGATTTTTTTAAAATAGTTGTCAATTTAGAAGCAATATATAACCCTCATTTTTACAAAACCCACTCATTTCTACCACTGCCACCACCCCAAAAAAAAAAAAAAGCAGACCTAATATCACTACCGTTGCCACCATGGCCATTATCAGGTAGTCCACAATCACCACCACCGTTATCATCCATCAGCACCCCCATCGACAACCCACTTCCACATCTATGTACAACTAAACCTGATCTAAACGCACCACTGCCACCGTCGTTGCCCACATATATGCGCCGCCACCGTCAGCTCCTCTCATCCGCAACCACCAATAATTTCCCCGCTCGTTACCACCACCATCATCAATCGATACCTTTCCATCAAATTTCCATGCCCGACGCCACCACCTCCATCAGACTTTATAAATTATAAGGTGCAAAGAAGGTGGAAGATTTAAGGGCGAGGAGGAAGATGTGTCTCACTTATGTCGGAGGTCAGATCGGTTTCGAAGGTCAATGAAGAATCGACAATGTGGTGGTGGTCGGTAAAGGTGCTCTGGTGAAGTAGAAAAAAATATATAAGAAGGAAAAAACAAGAAAAGGAAATGATAAAAGAGAAAAGTCAAAAGTCAAAAACTTCTAACCAAAGAGCTACCTTTTTTTGTAAAAACTGAAAACCAAAAATGCATTTAATTTTACTTTCTTAAAGCTAAAAACCAAAAAGTAAAAGGGTTTCAAACAGATCCCCCTAGTGTTAAAGTTTTTCACATAAGATGTTAGCTGAAGTGCCACTCGTTCTATAAACAGCGACTGCTGTACGATGGCCGATGGGACAACTTTGAAAATTTTGGGGTCCTTCCGTTCCGATTAGATCTGAGACGTAGTGCCAAAAAGATATATATATATATATATATATATATATATATATATATATATATATATATATATATATATATATATATATATATATATATATATATATATATATATATATATATATATATATGAGAGCTGATCCATTGCTCGCGCTAGCAAATGGAGTTAAGTTGCAAGCGCGATCTGACCGTCCATCCTGAAAAATGGACGGCCCAGATCGCGCCCTTTTCGAATACTGTCAGTCGTCCGCGACACTATGTCACGGACGGACTTTTTTACCTTTTTGCCCCTCCGCCCCGTCCGCTACACTGTTTCCCGGACAACAAGTTTTATGTTTTTTTAAAGTACGTCCGCTACATTATATAGCGGACGTACTTTAAAAAAACATAAAACTTGTTGTGACATTTTTCTCTTTCTCTCTCATTTTCCTTATTTAATGTTCTGACATTTTCCCTTTCTTTCTCCTCTCTCTCTTCATTTTTTTTCTCTTTCTCTCCTTTCTCTAATTAACTCTCTCTCTCTCTCTCTCTCTCTTCCATGCCAGAAACCGAAGGGAAGAGAAAGCCTCTTGGCGCTCGAAGAACCCTTTGTGCGAAGAAGTTGCCTTTAGGAGGAGCAGCAGCGGCTGTTGGACCTCGCGGTTGATCAGGCGAATCAGCGTTGGCGGCGGCAGCGACGATGGCGGCGGTAGCGGTGATATTGTTAGTCATGCTTCGGAGCTGTCGCCGGCGGGGTAGGAGAGAGCAGTAGAGCTCAACTAATAGCACCAGGACCAAGCCTAACACCATCTCGTCCACCTAGAACAACGGCGACCGCGGGATGGACACCATCTTGTCCACCTAGAACAGCTCCGCTTCCGGCGACGACAGAGGAAGGAAGCAATCCACCTGCTGTGGCAACCCCATTTTGGGTGGTAAAACTGAGACCCAATTGAAATTTTGAGACTTAATTCTTCATCTGCTCTCTACCTCTCTCTGTTTAGATTAGTTATTTATCTTGCATAGAGATTTGGGATGGTGGAGGTTTGAATGGTGGTGGTTCGGGGAGGCAGAGGTTCAGTAGCGGTGGCGATGGGTTCAGTGGCGGTGGCCAAATGGTGGTGGTTGTGGGTTCATTTGAGTTTAATTTTTGTTGTGGTTGTGGGTTCATATGAGTTTCTGGTTTTCTTGTAAGGAATTTTTGGTGATGCAGCTTCCTTCTTTAATTCCTATGGAGGCTTTTATAGGTTCAGCACTTCAAAGGGTTGTTGTTTGGCCAAGAAACAAGTAGAAAGATGCAAAAAAGATTCTTCAGTGCTTATCATCACTTGACCAAAAAAGAGCCCAGTAAAGAGCCCCAATCCAACTCACGAAAAATCAACAAAGCATTGCCCAAAACAAAAACAAAAATACAAGAAGAAATACAAGATCGGCAACAAATATAGTACGGCTTGTTGCTGATGGACTTAAACGGGTTCTGTTCGACGGAGCTGCAGGTGGCCAGACACACTCTTTCTCTCTACGCTGTGTGTGAAGTGAAGCAGGATAAACATGAAAGAGAGAGAGGGGGGAGGATGAGAGAGAAAATAAAAAGTGGTGAGAGAAAGAGAAAGGAGAGAGAATATTCATGAGAAAGAGAAAGAGACATGAGCATTGATGAGGGAAGAGAGAGAGAGAAATAGAACATGTCAGACAAATAATGTGAGAAATGAGAGAGAAAGGGGAAAAAAGCACTGCCTACTCGTCCGCTACATAATGTAGCGGACGTACTTTAAAAAAACATAAAACTTGTTGTGACATTTTCCTCTTTCTCTCTCCTTTTCCTTATTTAATGTTCTGACATTTTCCCTTTCTTTCTCCTCTCTCTCTTCATTTTTTTCTCTTTCTCTCCTTTCTCTAATTAACTCTCTCTCTCTCTCTCTCTCTCTCGTCCATGCCAGAAACCGAAGGGAAGAGAAAGCCTCTTGGCGCTCGAAGAACCCCTTGTGCGAAGAAGTTGCCATTAGGAGGAGCAGCAGCGGCTGTTGGACCTCGCGGTTGATCAGGCGAATCAGCGTTGGCGGCGGCAGCAACGATGGCGGCGGTAACGGTGATATTGTTAGTCATGCTTCGGAGCTATCGTTGGCGGGGTAGGAGAGAGCAGTAGAGCTCAACTAATAGCACCAGGACCAAGCCTAACACCATCTCGTCCACCTAGAACAACGGCGACCGCGGGATGGACACCATCTTGTCCACCTAGAACAGCTCCGCTTCCGGCGACGACAGAGGAAGGAAGCAATCCACCTGCTGTGGCAACCCCATTTTGGGTGGTAAAATTGAGACCCAATTGAAATTTTGAGACTTAATTCTTCATCTGCTCTCTACCTCTCTCTGTTTAGATTAGTTATTTATCTTGCATAGAGATTTGGGATGGTGGAGGTTTGAATGGTGGTGGTTCGGGGAGGTAGAGGTTCAGTAGCGGTGGCGATGGGTTCAGTGGTGGTGGCCAAATGGTGGTGGTTGTGGGTTCATTTGAGTTTAATTTTTGTTGTGGTTGTAGGTTCATATGAGTTTCTGGTTTTCTTGTAAGGAATTTTTGGTGATGCAGCTTCCTTCTTTAATTCCTATGGAGGCTTTTACAGGTTCAGCACTTCAAAGGGTTGTTGTTTGGCCAAGAAACAAGTAGAAAGATGCAAAAAAGATTCTTCAGTGCTTATCATCACTTGACCAAAAAAGAGCCCAGTAAAGAGCCCCAATCCAACTCACGAAAAATCAACAAAGCATTGCCCAAAACAAAAACAAAAATACAAGAAGAAATACAAGATCGGCAACAAATATAGTACGGCTTGTTGCTGATGGACTTGAACGGGTTCTGTTCGACGGAGCTGCAGGTGGCCGGACACACTCTTTCTCTCTACTCTGTGTGTGAAGTGAAGCAGGATAAACATGAAAGAGAGAGAGAGGGGGGAGGATGAGAGAGAAAATAAAAAATGGTGAGAGAAAGAGAAAGGAGAGAGAATATTCATGAGAAAGAGAAAGAGACATGAGCATTGATGAGGGAAGAGAGAGAGAGAAATAGAACATGTCAGACAAATAATGTGAGAAATGAGAGAGAAAGGGGAAAAAAGCACTGCCTACTCGTCCGCTACATAATGTAGCGGACGAGATTTTTTAAAGTACGTCCGCTACATAATGTAGCGGACGTACTTAAAAAAACATAAAACTTGTTGCTGATGGACTTGAACGGGTTCTGTTCGACGGAGCTGCAGGTGGCCGGACACACTCTTTCTCTCTACTCTGTGTGTGAAGTGAAGCAGGATAAACATGAAAGAGAGAGATAGGGGGGAGGATGAGAGAGAAAATAAAAAGTGGTGAGAGAAAGAGAAAGGGAAAAAAAGCACTGCCTACTCGTCCGCTACATAATGTAGCGGACGAGAATTTTTAAAGTACGTCCGCTACATAATGTAGCGGACGTACTTTAAAAAAACATAAAACTTGTTGTCCAGGAAACAGTGTAGCGGACGGGGCGGAGGGTCAAAAAGGTAAAAAAGTCCGTCCGCGACATAGTGTCGCGGACGACTGACAGTATTCGAAAAGGGCGCGATCTGGGCCGTCCATTTTTCAGGATGGATGGTCAGATCGCGCTTGCACCTTAACTCCATTTGCTAGCGCGAGCAATGGATCAGCTCCCTATATATATATATATATAAGAGTATGTATGGGCTTAAATGGCTAATCTTTTCTTTTCTTTTCTTTTCTTTAAATACTCTTTTAATTTATAATTGATTTTTTCATAAAAAATTAAGGGTGAGTAACGGCGTTTTTGACTTATAACATTTCTTTACCATTAAATACTCTTATTTGGAGTTTAGATTTATTAAAATATAAGGGTGTACTTGACTTCTTATACAATATCAAACATGTTTCCTGAACAACCCTTATTGAAACATAGTGTGTTATTAGATATAAGGGTTATTACGACTTTTACTGAAAAAAAAAAGGAAACCCGACCCTGTATAATCATGCACGCTCTCCAAGACCTAGCTCAGCTCTGCCTCTATTCACGTCAAACCACAGCCCCCAAACCTCCACATGTTATTGCCATTGTTCAGCAAATTCTGAGAATTCATTCAACAGATCGGTGAAAGGGTAAGTTTTTATGGACTTTGGTTAAAATCCTTAGGATTCAGTACACGTTATTGCCATTGTTCAGCGAAATTTGACCGTGTGTATATAATTTTGCACCTTATTGCCATTGTTCAGAATTTATAGGACTTTGTGTTGATTAAAACTTGGAGAAACTGATTAAAATTGGCACGTAGTACCGATTATATGGACTGTGTATAGTTTTGCATGTATTCGATTTTATATAAGATATTACAGTGATTATATGAGAAAAGCGGAGTGCTTCAGTTGAATCATCTATACATTTAATCAAACAACTTGCATGCCGCCGTCAACCATCGGATCACCACCAGCTTGCATCCCGTCGAATCACATAAAGTTATAAAATCTTCATGTGCTTCAGATAAGATATTATGGTGATTAAGATAAGATATTCAGTTGAAGCCCTTTCCCACCCGTGGAATGTACACTTGATTCATCTCTGATATAAGCAGCAAAGAAGAAAGTGTTTGATTGAGGAAAAGAAGACATTCTCGAGGCTTGGTTTGTGTGGGGGTGCTAATATGGGTTTTTGTGATAGGATGAGCAATTATACAGGACTTAGAAGCCCTGGATAAGAACAGGGGTAGTTGTATTTTGCTTAAGTGAACAATTTAATTTGTGATTGTACATAGTTTTAGTATATTTTTTCTGTTATTTCCTTATACTATTTTATGCTTTTGTTTGAGTCTTTTTCAAGTGTTAATATTTATAGTATATTATTCCTATGATAGTTTAGTAAGTACTTTAAGTTAGTTTTCAAAGTTGCAGTACAATATTTTATTTTTAGGTCAAAATTTTGTTTTATAGTATGTCCGCATATCAATAATGTAGAATTTTAGAAGGTTTGGATGTGCTTTTATTTTTCACATGAATTTGCTTTTGTTTTTTCACATGGACCATGATTAGTAATTTTTTGTAATTATAAATCTGGTAGATATGTTTCATGATATAAGAATTTGAATCAAGCATGACATTCTCTTTTTCTTCAAAATCAAGAATTTGCTATTTTTTATTTTTAGCTATTCGGATTTTTAGTGGCAATTCATATGGCAGGGCAAAGCAGCAGTTTGCTGCATGCGATCAGGTGTCGCTTGGGGTGGCAACTGTTTGCAACCATATATTTTAGAGATGTTTTTTCTTTTGCCATGTATACCTTTGTGTAACTGAACGAATTGGCTCCTGTGTTTGGGGAGAGTTACTTGCCACACGTGCTGCTACATGAGATGTACCCTTAAGGTAGTCTATGTATAGTCATTTTGTACAAAACCTTAAACAACAGATTTTTTAAGTAAAAGATTAAAAAAAGAAGGTAACATTAAGCTTAAGTATAGTTTTAGGTGGTACTCGAAATTTAGTACTTAAGCTAGAAAATTTTGAGAATAACTGTCACAAAAGAACGATAGTGCAACTGTAAGATGTGCCTTCGTGAACAACCAAAAAAATCAGGATCTTCAAAAAATAGGCAAGATAAAAATATTTTTTTTGGCTTAATTATCAGCCTCATATGTAATAACAGCAAAACATTCGTGCCCAACAATACACAAGGTGAGGTAAAAACATTTTTTTTTACTTAATTACTCAAATATACTCTGGACTACTTCGCGCGAGTTATTGACGATCTTAATGGTCCTGAATAAAATATTTCTCCTGTGCCTGTTGTAAGTGAATAACCAAAAAAAAAAGAGAGATGGAAAATCAGCTAACCTTCTTCTTAAATTTTTTGCAGTTAATTCATTTGCAGCCAATTTCTAAAGGTATGTCTTTGACGTTTCTATTTCACTTGCTTAGTTAATGATTTTTGCACTTCAGCAGACTCACTTAGGTTTTAGCTAATTGTTATCATATATTTCTTTTTATATAGCTTATCCACAATATTCTCTGTCGAAAACAAATGAATAGGTTGTTATCTGAAAAAGGTACGATATCGTAGTAGGTTAATAGGAAATAGGAAAAAAAAACATACTTATAATATATTGATATAGGTATATTCACTTGTAACCTACAATAGTATATTCGACCTTACGTTTCAGACTTGAGGCAAAGCTCTGGCAGTCTTAAAAAAAGGAAGAGTTACGTTGCTAATGATGAACAGAAGCAACGCTATAATAGAGCAAAGAGGAGCAAGAGGATGATAGAAAGCAACTCAACTATAAGAGGATAAAATGATAGTAAATCAACTGCTTCTGGCAACAAAATAAGAAGACATGAAGCTTCTTAACCTACAAAATTTTTTGTAAAAAATCTAAAAAAGCACGCTAAGTATCATTACAGTATTTGGATATTTAATTAGATATTTGCTCTATTTGTTTTGCAGTTGATCTTCCTAAGCTGCTGCCTTCCAAAAGGTATCCCCAAAAATAAACATCAGACCTTCTATAATCCCCATGATTGCGTGCGTCTCATAACCATTACTCTCAGATCAGCCCTTCACTCCCCCTCCTCTTCACCTAATCTCACCAAAAACCTCATAAAGGGTCTCTCTTACACTCAACAAAATCCCCAACTGCATTCAATGTTTTTCGGTAGGCATAGATGTGCCTTTGTGAACAACCTAAAAACCAGGAATCTTCAAAAAATAGGCAAGATAAAAACATTTTTTTTTTGGCTTAATTATCAGCCTCATATGTAATAATAGCAAAACCTTCGTGCCCAACAATACACAAGGTGAGGTAAGAATATTTTTTTACTTAATTACTCGAACATTTAATTATTTTTGCATACATTCAATAAAACTCACAAGTATACGTGGAGTACTTATTTTTTTTACTTAATTACTTAAATATTTAACTACTTTTGCATATATTCAATAAAACTCACAAGTATACGTACGGTGCTGTGGAGTACTTTGTACGAGTTCATAATTTTTTTGTATGTGATGATATAAAGTTGTTGACGATCTTAGTGATCCCGACTAAAATATTTCTTATGTGCCTGTTGTAAGTGAATAACCAAAAAAAGAGATAGAAAATCAGCTGACCTTCTTCTTAAAATTTTTGCAGTTAATTCATTTGCAGCGAATTTCTAAAGGTATGTTTTTGACATTTCTATTTCAGTTGCTCAGTTAATAGTTTTTGCACTTCAGCGGACTTACTTGTGGTTTTAATTGCTAATTGTTATCATGTATTTCTTTTCATATAGCTTATCTACAATATTTTCTATCGAAGACAAATGAATAGGTTGTTATCTGAAAGAGGTACGATATCTTAGTAGAGTAACAGGAAATAGAAAAAAAAAACATACTTATAATATATTCCTATAGGTATATTCACTTGTAACCTGCATTAGTATATTCAATCTTACATTCCAGAATTGAGGCAAGGCTCTAGCAGTCTTGAAAAAATGGAGAAGAGTTTTGTTGCTAATGATGAACAGAAGCAACGCTATAATAGAGCAAAGAGAAGCAAGAGGATGATAGAAAGCAACTCAACTATAAGAGGACAAAATGATAGTGAATCCACTGCTTCTGGCAGCAAAATAACATGAAGTCCACGCTGGTTGCTTCGAGCTCTATTAGTACCGCAACAATTTCAAGGTCGCACATTTTTATCAATATCATAAATAAAGAAATCAATATACAATAGAAAAACACCCACAAGTAAGTTTTATAAATCTAACACTAAAGTATAACAATTGTTTCTATATAGGCCAAACAGTATATGTACCTGTGTGCTCTGAGATGCATGAATTAGGGAGCACACCAGCTTGCAGTCATTGTAAGGCGAAGAGATTTCAATACGAGCCGCCAAGTTTTTGTTGTCGAAATGGATACGTTAAGCTAGCTCCTGTAGATGTTGCAGATGAACTACTTTGCTTATTCACATCTCCATCTGAAGAGGCTGAACACTTTCGAAAGAATATTCGTGCATACAATAGCATATTCTCTTTCACATCCTTTGGGGTTAACTTGGATAAGGAGCTTGCATCAGCAAGGAGTGGTGTTTATACTTTTCGAGCACAGGGACATATATATCATGATCTTCCAGCTCTCATACCTAATGAAAATGTCCCGCATTACTTTTAGCTATACTTCTATGACACCCAAAATGAGATGCAAAATAGATTGAATATACTACCAGATGCAAAGTTGAATGAAGCAGTGGTAAATAGACTGATGGGACTTCTTAAGGAAAACCCTTACTCACACTTCTTAAGAAAAACCCTTACTCACAATTCTTGCGTAGGCTAAAGGATTACGCTTCATTTGAGGAACTTCAAATTCATATTAGAAAGGATGTCAAATTTGATCAACGGGTTTACAATGCACCAACAGCTGATCAAGCTGCGGCAATATGGATTGAAGGAAATAATCCAAACATACATCTCGAAAGAGATATTGTAGTTCATGCACACTCAGGAAATAGACATCGCGTGAAGCATTATTACGGTTGCTATGATCCACTACAATATCCTCTTCTTTTTCCAAAAGGAGAAACTGGATGGCTTCAAGATATAAAAAAGAAGAACGCTTCTAGCGAAGAAAAAACCTCAGTGATGCAAAATTTTAACTCTGCCGCAGATATATTTAGTCAAGAACATGAAGGTAACCTCCATAATTTTACATTTTAAATCTATTAAAGTACTGCTACTTAATAATAATTTCAAATTTTAATTGTGTTGTAGATGTTGGCAACCAAACTGATGCAAAGGTGTCATGTCGACAATATTATTGTTATAAACTGCAAGAGCGAGAATCCAAAAACTCAACTCTTATGTTGGCTGGCTGGCTCTTACAACAGTATGCAGTGGATATGTACATCAAGCTAGAGACAACTAGGTTAGATTATTTTTTAAGAAGCCAGTCAGATATTAGATCTGAACTGTATCAGGGCATTGTAGATTCTATAATGGCGGGAGAAACAAGAGGGAGTCAAGTTGGTCGAAGGATAGTTCTTCCAGCATCTTTTGTTGGAAGGCCCCGTGACATGCGCCTTCAATACCTTGATGCAATGGCATTAGTTCAGCGATTTGGCAAACCAGATCTTTTCCTTACAATGACATGTAACCCTGAGTGGAAAGAGATACAGGACCAGCTAAAAGATGGCCAACGTGCACAAGATAGACCAGATTTGGTTTCTAGAGTGTTTCGAGCAAAGTTACATGATCTTAAAGAACAATTGTTTAAGAAAAATATCTTTGGAAGAGTAGCAGCCAATGTCCATGTAATTAAATTCCAGAAAAGAGGCTTGCCACATGCACACATGTTGATTATATTAAGCTCCGAGCATAAGATTAGTACCCCTGATCAATATGATGAATTCATATGTGCGGAGATCCCTGATAAGAATAAGTATCCACAGTTGTATGAGTTAGTCCTTAAACATATGATGCATGGTCCTTGTGGAGATAAACACAAAAAGAACCCTTGTATGGTGAACGGAGAATGTAAGAGCCATTATCCTTGACCATTTTGTAAGAAGACAATGTGTGCAAAGGATGGCTATCCAATTTATAGAAGAAGAGATGACAAGCAAAAGGTGATGATTCGAAATGCTGAGCTCAATAATCAATAGGTAGTACCTTATAATCCTTATCTTCTTACTAGATATAATTGTCATATCAATATTGGAGTATGCTCTAGACTAAAGGCAGTTAAGTATCTTTACAAATATATCTACAAGGGACATGACAGAGTTGCTGTACATATTACTACTGGAGATAATGAAAATGTGGCCGATGAAATCCAATATTTCCAGGTTGCAAGGTGGGTATCAACTCAAGTGCCAATGTGGAGGATATATGAGTTCAATCTGAATGAGATGTACCCAGCAGTTATAAACTTGTAACTACACCTTCCAGGAAAGCAGTGTGTTACTTATTGGGCAAATAAAAAAAACCTCTCACGAACAATGCTCACAGAGTTTTTCAAAATATATGCAGATGGCAAAGAATCAACAAAGTATCTTTACAGAGAATTTTCGGAGCATTACACGTGGAACTACACATATAAGTGTTGGAATAAAAGGCAAAAAAAGGAAGTGATTGGTCGTGTCAATGGCGCAAATCCAGCAGAAGGAGAGAGATATTACTTGAGATTGTTATAAAACCACGTCAGGGGTCCAAAATCCTTTCAAGATCTACTAACAGTTAACGGAAGACAATATATGTCATTTAGAGAGGCGGCATTGAAAAGAGGGCTACTAGAATTTGATCAAAGCATTTTTTATTGTTTGAATGAAGCAACAACATTTCAGATGCCTCATGCCATGCGCAGACTATTTGCTACGTTGTTAGTCCACTGCCAACCAAGTGATGTACGAATGCTACGGGACAGATTTTATGACCCGATGTCTGAAGATTTTAGAAGAGAACCTGAAATTGCACCCAATTCTTATGTGTCAAGCACTCTGAAAAGTATCAACTTCTTCCTTGAGAGCATGGGGAAATCTATCAGCCAATATGATTTACCAAGTTTACCATCCAACCGTGAAGATACTTTAAACCATATTACAAGAGAATTGAGGGATGAATTGTCTGTTGAGACTCCATTTGAAGACTACTCCGCTGAAGTCATGTTGAATCCTGAACAAAAGAATGCTTTTGACGCAATAATAGATCAAGTAGATTCTGGAAGGAGTGGTATTTTCTTCATTGATGGTCCAGGAGGTACAGGGAAAACGTTCTTGTACCTTGCATTGTTAGCAAATGTAAGAAGAAGGAAGATGATAGCACTTGCAACTGCGACATCAGGTGTCGCAACATCTCTATTACCTGGTGGGAGAACAGCCCATTCACATCTGAATATTCCAATTATAGTAAATGAGACAAGTGTTTGTAACATACCCAAGTAAAGTGGGACAGCTGAGTTAATACGTGCATCAAAACTAATTATTTGGGATGAAGCACCAATGTCAAAACGCTGTGCAATTGAGACAGTTGACAGAACATTGAGAGATATCATGGACAATGAAGAAGATTTTGGCGGGAAAGTACTTGTCTTTGGAGGGGACTTTCGCTAAGTGTTACCAGTTATTCCAAAGAGCACAAGAGAAGAAACTATAAATGCAAGCCTTGTGAAATCGTGTTTGTGGTCAAGGATGCAAAAATTCACTTTAACGAGAAACATGAGAGCAAGAGGCGATCCATGTTTCTGAATTTTTTCTACGAGTTGGGGATGGGGACGAGCCAACCAACGAGAATGACATGGTACATATTCCAGATGAAATGGTGATCAAATGTGATAATGATGCAGACCCTGAGCAATCCTTGATTGATTGCATATTTCCTTCTTTACAAGAAAATGCACATTCAGCAGTGTACATGACAAAGCGTGCAATACTTGCTTCCAAAAATGAGTACGTGGATAATCTTAATGAAAATATGATCTCAAAGCTTGCTGGTGATGCAAAAATATACAATAGTTATGATGAAGCAGTTGATGATATCAACCATTACTATACAGAGGAATTTTTGAACTCCTTAAGCCCTAGTGGCTTACCTCCACATTGTTTAGTCCTGAAGGAAAACTGTCCAGTCATGTTGCTAAGAAACTTAGATCCATCTAATGGTTTGTTCAACAGGATAAGAATGGTCTGCAAGAAATTTGAAGACAATGTTATCCATGCAGAAATTACAATGGGCCAATTTATCGGGAAACCAGTCTTAATACCACGAATTCCTCTTTCCCCGACTGAGAATGAAGGCTACCCATTTCAGTTTAGACGGAAGCAGTTCCCAGTACGCCTATGTTTTGCAATGACCATTAACAAGGCTCAAGGATAGATTATACCATTTGTCGGCATCTACTTACCTGAGCCAGTTTTCTCTCATGGACAATTATATGTTGCCTTATCAAGAGGAACATCCATGACAACAACAAAAGTTTTGATCAAGTCAAGGCTAGAAAAAGAAATGATGACATACACGAAAAATATAGTATACAAAGAAGTTCTTCAGTTGAACAATTCTTCTTAAGTTGCTAGGCTTGATGTATTTAGGCTACAAGTTGTTTTATCAGTTTTTTCGGGTTTTATTTTAGACTTTTAAGTTATGGGACATATGACTACTTAAAGGAAAAGGTTTCCTTTTTCCTTTTAGTTACTATCATATTTATTTTTAAAAATTATGTTTATTAATAGCGTATTACAATTGTATCTTTAGAATTAGAAATTTCACAAGTTTTTTGTCAATTTCAACATTATTATCATGCGGATGCACATGACGACTATTGAGATGGAAGCTACTCAAGCAGTACCCATTAACTCTTTGGTGGCGTACCAAAAGACTTGGACTATAAAAGTAAAGGTGTTACGAGTTGGCACGATCGATTCGTATACTAACGCAAAGGGCGCGGGAAGGATATGGAAGCTAATTTTAATTGATGAAGAGGTACTTACACGAGCGTATTTTTTCTTTTCCTCTTTATACCATGATAATACCATGAAATTCACATTTTTGCATTCTAACAATGCAGGGAACAAAAGTTCAGGCCGTTATGTTTGAATAAGTAATAACAAAATTTGATGGCATCTTCAAGTACAACAAGTGTTACAAAATTGGTAATGGAACTGTTAAGCCGATAAATCCAAATTTTCAGAATGTCCATCCGAAGATTGAGATGATGTTACAAGCAAGCACAATAGTTCGTGAGGAAGAAAATGAAATCAATGTTCAGTCCAACATCATGACATTCAAGCAAACTGCAAATGAAGAGGGAAAAAAACCAAACACTGGTACATTATCAACTTTAATTGTATGCATGATTGAAGTCTTACCGAAATGGCAACACCTAATGTCAACAAAAAATGCAGAAATCCTAGGTCTTCTATACAAAGTCAAGAGAAATTTTATCATCAAGAAAATAAGAGGAGGTTCTACTAACAAAAGAGAGGTTATTCTTCTCGCGAAAGAGTAAGTACCCATTCATTTAACTACCTTTACAGTTGTTTCTGCTACAATAATCTATTATTATTATTATTATGCAGGCTAAACCCGATGACCATATGCTTGTGGGGAGACATGGCTCTAAATGAAGGAGAACTACTTGAGGATATTATTAATAAGAATTCAGTTATTGCATTATCTAACCTAAGCGAGTCCATGTTCCAAGGTATGACACATGAAATATATGGACTCTTATAACATATTAGATTCCACTACTGACAATGATGTTGCAAGAGAGAAGCAATACTCATTATCATCACTTTCGGTAGTACAAGTTGAACCTAAGTGCAAAGAAGCAGAAAAGATTAAGAAATGGTATAAAAGTTCAAATATCTTTCAATGCTCATAAATTATGTATAAGTTCTTTCCTTGCATATTATTATCAGCCAATAGTTTGTGATTTTAGGATAAAAAAAGCAACAAAGAACAAAACAATTCACTTCTTATTCTTGGAGAAACAAATGAATCAAGCAAAAGCAGTGACGTTAGGAGACATTATATACAAGCGCACTTCTTTGGAGCAGGTTAGTCAAAATTCATATAGTAGCTCATGCCAACAATTGTATATGAAATTTTTACTGTAGAAATAAAACTCATGTCCCTTAACTTTGCTTATAGGATTCCTTATATTGCTTTGAAGCAACAATTCTTGAAGTTGAAAACAAGAGACAACCTTACTATGATGCTTGCGTACTTTGTCAAAAATCAATTGGAAGATATGATGACAAGACTGAATGCACAAATGGACATGAGCCAAATGCAAAACACAGTCCCAGATTAGTGTAGTAAACACATATGATATCGACAAAATGCACCAACAATCATAATACTAACATCTTCTAATTACATCAAGGTACAACATTAGGCTCGACGTGGTTGATGACACATACAGGGTTACAGTTGTCTTATTTGATGAAGTAGCAATAACGATGACTGATTGCAGTACTGAACAATACAAAGAATCTGTAAGGATTAAGGTCATAATTTAAAAAAATTCTTTCAGGTATTCATGTAAACTACATGTTCTATCCTAACATTATTAATTTAATGCAGAACGAAGACTCTATGTACTACAGAAAGATGGTTAGATGCAAAAATAAAAAGTACAAGTTTCTTATAAAGCTACAGAGGGTCTCTGAAAGTAAAGATGGCAAGACATCAATTATTGCAGAAGCAATAGAAGCAATTGTAGGGAAAAGGATACAAGAAGCAGTTGCAGAGAAAGAGATCATACAAGCACGTGCAGAGAAAGAGACCATAGAAACAGTTGCAAGTAAAGAACCCATACTGATTGATGATGATGAGACTCTCGAATGTTTTCAAAAGAAGAAAAAGGCAAAAAACAAAATAGTTGGATCCATGACCAAAAACGTTTGCAGGAAGAGGATAAAGATTGAAAAGGATTAACATATTAGTATTACTTTATAGGAAAGGAAAGTTTAGACTATTTAGTTATGTTACTTTGACGTTCTACTGTTTTAAAGTCTTTTTATAAATAATTTGAAGTAGATTACATTACAACGTGCAACGCACATGGTCCTTACTAGTATATGTATATGTATATATATGACTGATGTCCGTCTTTCCCTTCTTACTATGCGCTTTCCCAAAAATGACAAAAAAGAAAAAAAAACCAACCTGAAACGTAAAATAGTCCATGAAAATGCATACTTGAAAGTGCCCCTGAATGGAACACTTTCTTCTGTAGGGATGTCAATTTGAATGTGATCAGCCATTTATACTAAGAGAGTTCTTTCCAACTCGAGCCATCTATACTAAGAGGGTTCTTTGGCAGGGAAGGGAGAGGCCTACAAGGTTTATATGTTGATGTATTATTGATTACTTACTCTCAATTTGGTATTAATATCTCCCAACACACACCCTCATGTGTGGCCGCAATAGGCTAGGTAATGTGGCATGGATTGACTAGCTCTGATACTATGTTAAAGCATCCAATCCGGATCCAACTGGTTATGAGGAGAGAGGCCTACAAGTCGTATACGCTGAAGTATTTTTCTTATTTACTGGATGTGGAATTCACATCTTCAATATTGCTGGTGTGTCAAGCTGATCTAGACTGGTCCAAGGTTGGTTTCAAAGCAGAGACACATGCTATCCAATTGGTGTTAATTAGTTGAAAGGTGGTTGTTCTAATTGAGACGCTGCAAACTTTCACCCTACATTCAATCTATACAAAGGGCAGAAAAATAACTGTTACTAGCCAAGAAAGAAGCTCTTGAGCAACTTAGTTTCTTGCCATGGAACTAGTTGCTTCAGCTTCAGTATATTGCAAAATCCTCCTCTTGTAATTTATGATTCTTGCCTCCACATACGTTACTGCAGCAGCAACGGCTGCCACCTTTGCAAAAACTCGCCGTATAGTCACTAAATTTATCCACCGTGATTCTGTTTATTCTCCCTTTTATGTGGCAAATGCCAGAGTCTCTGATCATGCTCGACTAGCTATAGAAAATTCAGAGGCACGCGCTTCTCCATACACGAGCGGATCAGAAATTATGGCAGCATGGATGACTTGGGGGCTAAAGTCGTTGCAGCAGATAAGGGTAATATCTTCTTTGTTAATCTTTACATTGGTGAACCAGCTGTTTCCCAATTTGTTATCATGGATACCGCTAGTAGTCTGTTATGGCTTCATTGTCTTCCTTGCAAGGGATGTGAGGACAAAGTTAACCCCATATATGATCCTGCTAAGTCCTATACGTATGCTAACTTACCATGTGATTCTGCTTATTGTGTTCCGTCAATTCACGGAACTTATGGTCCTAATAGAACATGCATCTACTCACTCGGATATTGTGACGATGCGAGCAGTACAGGATGCCTTGCATCCGAAACGTTTAACTTCATGACATTTGACGACGACACACAAGATGTCCCTGATCTGGTGTTTGGCTGCGGAAATCATAATTCCGACAAAGTTGAACAATCAAATGGGGTTCTCGGATTAGGAGCAGATATCTATTCGCTGGTTTCACAGTTGGGTTCCGTGTTTTCTTATTGCATTGGTAGCACTAAGGATCCTTTTTATGCCCACAACAAGCTCATTTTGGGTGAAGGTGCAAATATTGAGGGCTATACAACACCCCTCGACATCTATAGAGGTTTCTATTACTTGACCCTCGAGGGAATAAGTGTAGGGAGAAATTGTCTGAACATAGATCGGAAAATATTTTCCAGAAGTCTAGCAGGCGACGGTGGTGTAGTAATTGACTCGGGAACAACGCTGAGTTCGTTGGTTCGAGGTGCTTATGAACCGCTCAAGGCAGAAGTGGAACACTACATCGGCAAATCACTATCTCGTGCTTTCATTTACAGAGACGTCGAGCGACTGTGCTATACTGGAATCATTAGTCGTGACCTTGTTGAGTTCCCAACAGTCACAATGCACTTTGCGTCAGAGGCTAACTTGGAGTGGGATAAGGATGACCTGTTTCATCAGCGAGAGCAAAACATCTTTTGTATGGCTATAAAATTGGCTAACGAGACTGCGAAACCCAGGAACTTGAGTATAATTGGGGCACTTGCTCAACAGCATCATAACATTGCTTGTGACATTTCCGAAAGAGAGCTCACCATCAAAAGAACTGATTGTCAAGTTGTATCCGACATGGCCATAAAACCTTAACTCTAATGCACTTTAGTTGTAGAATATCTTCGCGTTATGAAATGAATGGCTATAGCCTTACAAATTTGTGTTATTTATGCTGCTCCTCCTCATTAATTTTTCCTATACATTCACCGATAATTTTCAACAGAATTTTTTTAGCGTCACCAAAGAAAAGTTATTAAAAATATTTAACGACTATTAATTGTCACTATACAGGAGATCGAAATTAAGAAGATTCCTTCAACCCTAGTAGCATTCAAAATTTCTTCGTAAAATATAGTTTCACCATCTTTAAGCTCATCACGAAAATCCTTATTTGTGCTACAACGGATACAAGGTAAAAGTTGTTCATTGTTATGTAAAAACAATTTCGCTTTTATACAGGTTGTAGGAAGATCGTTGTAACCTTCCATATGACGAAAATTAATGGTCTTTAGTGACTTCTATGTATTGATGCTAAAAAAGTATTTCTAAGAATTGTCGCTCGAACTATTAATATTGGTGTCTCTAACTATATCTAGTGACCATTAGTTATTGCTATACTAGAAATTATAACTATTTTTTCTTACAATCCAGGTAGCAATAAAAATGTTTCTGACTATAAATGGCTATCCGGAATCAAATTGACATCCCTACACAAGGAAGTGTTCCCTCCATTCATTCCGTTCAGTGGCACATCTTTTTCCAAGTATGCATTTTCACGAACTAAATTTTACATGTGGGGTTTTCTTTTTCCTTTTTGTCTTTTTGCGAAAGCACCCAATAAGAACGGAGAAACGGATGTCGGTGGCACTTCAGCTAACAGCAACCAGCATCTTAGCCCAAAAACTCTAACGACACTTCAAATAATGTGTACTACTCTAATAAAGGTCATCATTTTAAGCGATATCATTTTGTCTCTAAAAGAGGGTTACGCGATGCAAGGTATATCCATTTGAAATACGTTCTTGATAAAAGATTAATTCACTTATGTGCCTAAATTGTATACCTCCACAGTTAATATTAGTCTCGAGCTGTCAACCAAAAAAACAATATGCTGTGCCAATAGACATGGCATGGCTCAAACGAACAAGAATCCAATGGTTTATGACCATTAAATACTTATTTCTTCTTTTTTACTAATTGATCTAGAGAAATTGATTTCCTCTATTAAACTCACACTTACCTTTTTTTCTCTCGGGAAATAAAAGCGAAGAAAAATATATATAAAGGCAAAAGCACTGGAACAATAATTTCGTAAAACAGTGGAAATTGTTATCCCATGTCAAGCTTCAACAAAAACCCAAAAATAAACAAGTAAAACCTTGCGTTTGCTTGATAAACATGGTAATCCGCTCATAGCTTGATATAATTCCCTATTGCTGATTCATATTACCAGAAATATCGAGGTTCTGGAGGTGGATCGTGAACCAGAGGGGAAGGATGAAAAAAGTCATCGACGCCATGAACAACCACCCCCGCGTTATGGTAAATATCCCAATGTGTGATCGTAACGTTCTTGACAGGATTGAGACCTTGACAATCATCGGGTTTCCCAGTAATGAAGATGTAGTCACGGCTACTCACGCCACCAATGACGACCAAAGGTTCAACGTCTGGTGAGCACAGAGCTTCTTGATCAAGCGTTAACGACCGTACAGTCTGCAGCCTAAAGTTTATGCCTGACCTGTTCTTGAACGCATTGTCTCGTGGGACGAAGATCGTGGCATTACCCATGATTGTCGTCGCGTTCTCAAGGTTGTACCTTACGTCCAAAATCGCTCCAAGATCTTTCTCGAGTAAATGCGAGGCCGTCATGTAACCCTTGTCATTGAGTACTATCGCAATTGCTTCCAAGTCGATAACTACCTCAGCATGGTGTTCTGGGGCAATATACGTTATCATACACCAGCCACGGTGATGCAGTGTGAAAACACCGAGCTGAGACGTCTGCCCATTTTGAAAGGCAATCAGCAGAAGGAAGAGGAGAGAGGAAATCGTGAACTTAGTTGCCATGTTAGATGTAGATGGATGAAAATTGAGGAGCAGGTCTCAATTTATAGGGAACTGTCCGGCAAGGGAAACCCCAAGTCTACAGAAATCCTTAGCAACATGAGATTGGGTTAAGGGCAAACGGGTTCCGCCGTTAAAAGTGCCATTAATTTTGCAAGTTCGTGTTTTAGTTGTTCTTGGGTTAAGTGTAAGGTGCAAGAGTAAAATGTAGTGATATGAACTTGTAAGGATATAAGTGTAATCAAAGTATTCTTTCACTATACTCTCAATTGCATCTTCGTACTTTTGCTTATATTTTCTTCTAGAAGAAGCATACTTTTAGTTTAAGCGTACTTTACAACTTTCATAAACGGGATGCAACCAAGCAAAGCTCATGGTCTTGGAACTACGTCGTTTGGCGAATAAAGGTCCACTTGCCATATTTGGTTCTCTTCTTCTCTTCTTTTCTTGCTCTGATTTTCATGCTAAGATTTCACACAATAAACAAGGTGATATAGCTAAAAATATCCCTCCAATCTACGGACGACACGTGGCAGTTATGACACGTAACCCATACTGGCTCATTACTGATATGACATTTACCGTATTAATCACCGTGTAGAATCCTAAAGAGGCTCTGACTCTATCAGTTCAGATTGACGTGAGATCCTCTAGGATCCTAATTAGATTTTGATTGGAGTTAAGCAAAGCCTAGTCCTATTAGGACTCCTCCTTCTACCAGGGTCAAGCCCCTCAGGTAAGGACAAGTTCACACACATATACATTGTGTCTTTATTGCTTCTCAGAGTTCTACATTATTAGCCATCTCTGACTTAAGTATCGGAGCGTTCCCCCGCCGGAACCCCACCCGGCGGTCACTCCGTGTTCTCTTTTGCAGGCCTGATTTCTGGTGTGGTTCCCGATCCAGTTTTTAACTGCAACACAAGGCTACCAAACCAAAGGCGCTAGATGGCACGGTTGACGCCTCTCATCTGGCTTAGGTTTCTAACCGTCCTTCCCAATTGACGAGAGCTGTGGTTGGTTGTTGACCAACGAAAGCATGGAACCAACCTCCTGTATCTCCCTGGATCTGCTTACAACTCCTTGTTCTATTGTATTGGCGAATTATCTTAATGAAAGCCTTTCACTCAGCACCTTATAGTTAGGGGTACTTAGCAGCGCATGCTTCTAATTTCGGTGCGCTTAGTAACTTCATATTTTCAAAATCTTGGTTGCCAGGTATTGATTCGATACCCCTAGAACAACCTTAGATGCAAAAGCACTACAACTACTCAAGGCAATCCCACCAATATGCTTATGAAATCCATATGAAGTATGAGGAGACTCTACGAGTCCATGAAATGGGTACGCACGTCAGAGGGACATTTATATCTCGTGGTTCTGCTAAGGTAACGAATGGTCGCTAATTAAACTGAGGCTTCGGTATTTAGCATCAACGCAACCGTTATTGGTTCGGCATCAAGGACGAAGATAGCATTTAACGCAATCGGGTAAAGAAAACAAATTTGGTAAAGTCATAGTAGCCCCTGCTGTGCACCATAGGATATCTTGAGGTCTTTAGAGAAAATTACATAGATTGTAGCATATAACAAAATTCCCTTTTCTTTGAAATTATAGATAAAAAGCTTGTTAGATCAGTACAGATGAAGATTTAATTTACTTGTTCCTTTTTTTTTTCCTTTATAACATTTATTCTGGTATGATCTAGTTAGATGCTAAGTCTAGTCCAAGAACAACTAAAACACGAACTTGCAAAATCAGTGGTGCTTTTGACGGCGGACCCGTTTGCACTTAACCCAATCTCATGTTGCTAAGGATTTCTGTAGACTTGGGATTCCCTTGCCGGACAGTTCCCTATAAAAATTAAGACTCTGATCCTTAGTTTTCATCCATCTACATCGACCATGGCAGCGAAGTTCACGATTTCCTCTCGCCTCTTCCTTCTGCTGATTGCCTTTCAAAACGGGCAGACGTCTCAGCTCGGTGTTTTCACACTGCCTCTTCGTGCCTGGTGCATGATATCGTATATTGCCCCAGAACACGAACGCTATGCTGAGGTAGTTATCGACTTGGAAGCAATTGCGAAAGCACTTAATGACAAGGGTTACACCACGGCATCGAATTTACTCGAGAAAGATCTTGGAGCTATTTTGGACGTAAGGTACAACCTTGAGAACGGGACGACAATCATAGGTAATGCCACGATCTTCGTCCCACGAGACGATGCATTCAAGAACAGGTCAAGCATAAACTTTAGGCAGCAGACTGTGCGGTCGTTAATGCTTGATCGAGAAGCTCTGTGTTCGCCAGACGTTGAACCTTTGGTCGTCATTGGTAGCGTGACCGACCGTGACTACATCTTCATTACTGGGAAACCCGATGATTGTCAAGGTCACAATTTTGTCAAGAACGTTACGATCACAGATTGGGATATCTACCATAACGGGGGGGTGGTTGTTCATGGCGTCGATGACTTTTTTCATCCTTCCTCTCTGGTTGACCATCCACCTCCAGAACCTGGATATTTCTGGTAATATGGATCAGCAATAGGGAATTATATCAAGCTATGAGCGGACTACCATGTTCATCAAGCAAACGCAAGGTTTTACTTGTTTATTTTTGGGTTTTTGTTGAAGTTGTCATGGGATAAGAATTTCCTACTGTTTTACGAAATTATTGTTCCGGTAGTTTTGTCTTTATATATATTTTTCTTCTTCTTTTTTTCCGAGAGAGAAAGGTAAGGGTGAGTTTAATACAGCAAATCAATTTCTCTAGATCAATTACAAAGAAAGAAGAAATAAATATTCAATGGTTAAACCATTGAATTCTTGTTCGTTTGAGCCATGCTTGTCGATTGGCACAGCATATTGTTTTGTTTGACAACTTGAGACTAGCATTAACTATGAATGTATATAATTTAGGCACATAAATGGATTAATCTTTTATGAAGAACATATTTGAGACAAAATGCTATCGCTTAAAATGATGACTTTTATTAAAATACTACACATTATTTGAAGTGTTGTTAAAGTTCTTAGCCGAAGATGCTAGCAGATGTCAGTTGAAGGGCCATCTACGCCCGTTTTTCCCGAAAGAACCGGGGCGGGGGGGGGGGGGGGGGGGGGTTAGGAGGACCCCGAATATAAAATTTAGGCTATGTTTGAAAATCATTTGGTCTTTTTTTTTAATAGTTTTGTAAACTAATTGGAAAAAAAATGCGTTTGGCACATAATTTTTCTTTTGTTTTTTTTTTTTACTTCAATTTTGAAAACCAGTTTTTGAAAACTACCATTTAGAAGTTTTGAGTTTTGAGTTTTGATTTTTATTTGGAGACCACCACCCTTCTCTCATCGCTCGCAGCCATCACCCACTGCCTGCCGCGGGCCATTGCCGGAGGCAGGCAGCCACCACCACCACTGGCGACCGCAGCCTCCCCCTCCCTCTCCCCCAAAAGAAAAAACTTAATATAAAAACTGGGTAATCAAACACGCAAAAGAAAAAATTCAAAATAAAAACTAGATAATCAAACACCAATTTGTTTTTGTAAAAAATAAAAACTAAACTGATTTTTTTTTAAAGCAGAAAATCAAAACTGGAAGTGATTTTAAACGCTACCTTAGTTTGTGAGGATGCATACTTGGAAAAAAATGTGCCAATAAACGGAATAGAGGGAGCACTTCCTTGGGTAGGGATCTCAGTTTGATTCAGGACAACCATTTATAGTTAGAAAGATTTTAATTGCTCTTCCGATTGTAAAAAAATAGTTATAATTCATAGTATAGCGATAACTAATGGTCACCAAAAATAATTAGAAACACCTCTACTAACAGTTTGAGCGACAATTCTTAACAACACTTTTTTAGCGTAACTAAACACTACAAGAAATAAGGTTTTTAGGGACAGACTTTTAGCGAGGGAAGAGATTATGTCGCTAAAAGAACTTTCAGCGACGGGTTACACCGTTGGTAAAAGTCCCTCGGCAAAATGTTTTGCCGATGGAAAAATCAGTGGTAAAAAAATTTGCCGAGGGACTTTTGCCAATGGACGTTTATCAACGAAAAAAACTGTCGCTAAATATTTTTAGAGGATTTATAATTCTCGATGGTTTTTTAAAAAAATTTAAGCGACGGAATTCTTCTGTCGCTAAAATTCCGTCGATAAAAATGGTAAAAATCATTTTTATCGACGAACTTTTAGCTACAGAATATTCCGTCGCTAAAACTCCGGCCTTAATTCACACTTACGCCTTTCTTTCTCTCTCCCCGTATCTCTCTCTGTCCATCGTTTCTCTCTCTGTCCCCGTTTCTAGCCATCGGCGTTCTCACCTCTGCCCCCCCTCCCCCCTTCACGGCTGCTAACATCCGGCGACACCCCCGTCTTCCCCCCGACGCCGCGCCACCTCTGGTGACCCTCACTGCCTCACCAACTCCGGCCAGATCTACAACTCCGTTATAGATTTTAAACTTATCTCAATAGTTTGCATTCTTTTATTTTAATTTATTGCTTTTCATCTATTAAATTCAGCATTCCAAACTCAGATGAATTCAAGAGGGAAAGATTGAAAGAAATCAAGAAACGAATATCCACCTTTGCACTCATAATTCATGGTGCTACATAACCAGAGGAAGTTCAAGTCAACAATAGGATTATCTCAAATTTTAAGTCCATAATGCAATACTTCTAAGTCCATAAGGTTAAATTGTTCTAATGCGACACTCATTTCTCCAAAAGAATCTCGTTAGAGTCTTTGTATTTTCCAGTTTGTATCCTGATGGAATATGAGACTAATCATTCCCTAGAGAATTCAATACTAAGTGTTAGTCGACTCATGTGTAGATGTGCGAAAGCTTTCATGATATCCTAGAGCGCAGCCTTCTTGATTGTGTTCTGCATGATCATCTTTAATTGATATATAGCTCCGTCTTGTCTCCCCCCTGCCCCCTTCCCTACACAAAGCCAACTGAAATTTTCAGTTCCAGCACTTCAGGCAAGCACCCTTGGTTCCATAGCCAAACTCTCTTCCTAGTTGCTCGTCCAAGTACTTGGGATGTTGAGCGGTTCTTTTTTGCGAGTTTTGCAATAGAACTTGAAAAGTGCAAATTAATTGCAGTTTTCACAATTATATGCCTTGTTCAGATGACTCTATAATCGTCGTAGAAAATGGATCTATTTTACCTATAAAAGGAGATGTCAGGAAACTTAAAATATAATGAAATCCTCAATTAGAAAAAGAAAAAAAAGAATCTTTTATAAAAGGAAAATAGCATAAATGGTATCAATTAATTACCCCCCCCCCCCCCCTCTCACTATATATCCATGTCTTGTACTACGATTTCAAAATATACATAAACTTCTAGCATTAGTAAAAAAATCCCTGCGAAGATAACCCATAAATAGGCACTAGCTGTAGGTGAAGTGTCCTAAAGAAGTTGCAGTTCAACTGCACTAATTTGAAATAATCCTATAGAGCGTTTTACTCATTGTCCGTGTTATACCTCCCCCCCCCCCCACCCCCACTCTACCCCACACCCGAAAAGAAAATAATAAATAAATAAATAAGCATAATGATTATATTAGAAGTTAATGCAAAAACATCCATTGGCGGAGTAGTGGTGGTCCATAATATATGACGAAATTATTATTTATGATCACCTACACACTTACCCAATATTAGGCTGATATAGGACTTAGTTCCAGTCAAGTTAACATAAAGCTTGACTGTAAACCATGATGAGTACAACTTGACCTAAAATTTTAGGCTAATAGGACTTAGTTTCAGTCACCTACATATATACCGACGGACTATAGCTGGTACCTCATTCCATGTGAATCTCATGAACTAACAAGGAAGACAAAAACAATAAGAGCAATCAAATTACATAAAGAGTTTCAAGAGACAAAGTAACCGACAGAAAAGAATTTAGAAAACATTATCACACCACAGACCTAAATAGAGCTCACCAAAAGACTCAATTCAATTTTTTTGAATTGGTCAAATGTTTTTGTTTATAGTTTACTGGGATGATACGATAGAGACTCTTTAATCTTTGCTTACGACAGTTCTAATTGTTAGATTTCTTTATATCAATTTTCATTCTTTATATAATTTTGTTAACTGTGCATTGAGCATTTGAGAATTGAGATTGTTGACTGTGCATTAAGCATTTGAGAATTGAAATTGTTGACGGAGGATGGGACCCTATTGGATTGAGATATCTGTTAGGTAGCACAGACACGGACACCGCGTCCGATCGACACCGACACCGAAATGTCATATTTTGTCTTTATACTTGTAGACACTTCTTCAAGAGGTGTCCGCCACCTCTTCAAGAGGTTTTCGACACGGTGTCCGGTAATTAAAAAATAAATCAATGTCTTTAGACAGCGCTGAGATGTGTCAGACACGTGTCCAGAAGTGTCGGTGAGGTGTCGGACACCATACCGACACCCTATATGAGGTGTCGGTGGTTCTAGGATATCTGTGATTTTGTTCTAATTGTTAGACTTCTTTATATCAATTTTCATTCTTTATATAATTTTGTTAACTATGCATTGAGCATTTGAGAATTGAGAATTGAGAACTGAGATTGTTGACGGAGGATCTGACCCAATTGGATTGAGATATCTGTGATTTAGTTCTAATTGTTAGACTTCTTTATATTAATTTTTATTCTTTATATAATTTTGTTAACTGTGCATTGAGCATTTGAGAATTAAGAATTGAGATTGTTGACTGTGTATTGAGCATTTGAGAATTGAGATGGTTGACAGACGATGGAACCCAATTGGATTGAGGTATCTGTGATTTAGTGGAATGGTGGGTTGCTGAAATCAGGTTAATTAGGTTAACGCGATATTTTTAGCACCCCTGGGGTAAAATCGTGACTCCGCCACTGGTTATAATTAGCCCTAACTAGCCTCGATTAACTCTAATGAACCTAATTAACCCTAATTAGTTCTAGTTAGCCTAATTACTCGCAATTAACCCTAAGAACCCAATTAACCTTAATTAGATTTAATTAGCCCTAAATAGTCCTAATCAGCCCAATTAAACCCTAATTAGCTCTAATTAGCCCTAATTACTCCTAATTAACACTAATTAGCCCTAACATATCTTATTAAACCCTAATTAGATTAATTAAACCCTAAACCCTAACTAAACCCTGATTAACCCTAAGGAACCCAATTAACCCTAATTGATTATAGCTAGCCTAATTAGTCGTAACTGACCCTAAGAAACCAAATAACTCTAATTAGCCCTAATTAGGACTAATCAACACTAATCTGACAATTAAATCCTAATTAGCCCTAATTAGTCCTAATCGACCTTAATTAGCTATAATTAGCTCAAAATACTCCTAATTAACACTAATCAGCCATAACATATCTTATTAAACCCTAATTAGATTAATTAATTAAACCTAAACCCTAAACCCTAACTAAACCCTGATTAAACCTAAGGAATTTTATTAACCCTAATTGATTATAGTTAGCCTAATTAGTCGTAATTAACCCTAAGAACTCAATTAACCCTTATTAGCCCTAATTAGGACTAATCAACACTAATCCGCACAATTAAATCCTAATTAGCCCTAATTAGTCCTAATCAACCCTAAACCCTAATTAACCATATTTTACCCTAATTAACTCCTAACACATCTCGAAGTAACCCTAATTAAACCTAATTACATACTAATGACTGGAAATAGCCCTAATTACCCTATTTAAACCTACCAACCCTAATTACCTTACTTAACCCTAGTGCATCCCTAATTTATCCTAATAAGCCCTTGTACATCCCATAATTAATCCATATTCCACAGAGATGATTCAATTACTCGTTGTTATTAAACCCTACATTAGGAATATTCATTGTTATTTTGCGAAGTACATTGACAACGAGTTGGTTCAACTCGTTGCCAACGAACTCTAATTACAATGGAATTGGTAACATATGCAACGATCTTTCTAAAATTTTAATATTTCATAAACGTTCTTGCATAAGTTACCAATTTTTGAACGCATGCATGCACAAATCCTTAGTTCCCATTCAAAGGTACTCATTACAACGTAATGCTTTGTAATGAGCCTTTGGATGTCCAGTTTGGACAATTTGGAAAAGCTAAGTGTTTATAAAATATTGTATCGACTCATGCTCTATGTTCAATGCCTTGGATAAATGGTACATGCTCTCCTGTGTTTCTCGGGGTGTATACAGATCTGGTGTTTTGACATTCGTTAAACTTTGCAAGGCAGGATTAAATGAATATTAGAATACCTAATCAATGTTGTGTACTTAGAGATATACAGGGAGGTGCTGCTGAATTTTTTGCAAACATAGGACTAAGCATGAGTTGGTAACTGTTTTATAAACATGTCATTTTTTCTGAATAGGATAGGACCACTACCTATTAGAGAATGGAGGGGATATATAGACTTGTTGTCACATGCATGCATTCATATTTACATTGACCCTGCCTAATTATTGGTCATAATTGAAGGTGGTATATAATATGTAATCTCAGTCATCATGTCGGTCGATCGAAGTTGGATGAAAAGGAAGAATGCTGATGATTTTGAGGATCGTGTTAACGAATTTCTCGACTTCGCTTACGTACATCCTATACATGTTGACTTTGATAAGATAAGGTGTCCATGTGGTAAATGTGAGTTGTGCATTGGAGAAAAAGATTTGAAGTAAAATGACATTTTCTTTAGTACAGTTTTATGGTTGGGTACACAAGGTAGACGCAGAATGGGAAAACGGTAATATTGTCATTCAACTCGGCTAGTCAATTTGAAGTCAGGAAGGAGGCATGGTATGATTTTCGAGATATGATTATGGATGTTGGCCATGCTAATGTTGACTGGGGTGACGACCGCGGCGGCGACAGTCCCCAATAGCCGAACGAAGGGCTCATCAGTTTTATGAGTTGTTGAGAGGCATAGAAGAGCTGTTGTGGGATGGAGCTCCGAAACACATACGGTTATGTCCGGTTAGTAGGTTATTACAGTTGAAATCAGACCACGGGCTAAGTGAGAGAGGATTTAACGAGTTTGTTACTTTAATCAAAAATTTTTTGCCTGAAAGTGAAAAGCTACCCCGTCGTACAATGACGCGAAGAAGATGATGAGGAAACTTGGGTTGAGCTATGAACGGATAGATACGTGCAATAACGATTGTATATTATTCTGAAAAGAGAATAAGGACTTGACACAGTGTCCAATATGTGATCATTCGAGGTACAAACCGGACAAACACTACAAGAATTAATGGCTTTAGCGATCGCTTTTTATGGTGGTCGCTAAATTGGTATTTAGCGACCGTTTTAGCGACTGACATAAATAGCGGTCGCTAAGTATAGGAAAAAAATGGCGGGGTCAAACAAAAAAAATGGTGGCACATTTAGCGACCGCTGGGTTAGTTGCTAAATTATCGACCGCCACTTTGGTCGCTAAATGGGATATATAAAGTGCCCTAATTTTTCTTTCTCTCGCTCTCTTTCCTTCTCTCTCTCTGCCCTAATTGATCGACAAACGCCGCCGACGCTGCCGCTCCGACCACGATTCCCGGCCACTGCCAAGCCAACGGGTTCGCCGCCTGTCTCTCCCAACCACCATGACTGCCGGCGAAGACCACTTCCTCGCCGGCAAGCCTAATCTCCCCGCTGCGACCACGATTCCTAGCCAACGCCAAGCCAAGCTGCGCGCTGCCTGTGTGCCGAATTGTGCACCGCCTGTCTCTCCCAACCATCGTGACTGTCGCAGAAGACCACTTCCTTGCCGGCAAGCCTAATCCCCCCGAACCCTTCCCCCCAGCAAGCCACCTCGCTGGGAACCTGTTGGCAAGCCCAGCTATTTCTCTCTCTTTTTTGTTTCTCTCATCTTACCTGGTTCAGTTTAGGACCCCAAAGGTAACTTCTAATCCGTTAGATTCAATTTTTATTGCATCGATGTTAGGTTACGCTTTGTTGATCTGAATCTGTTTGATCTTTAATTTGTGATACTTAGATTTACTGTCAATTTTATAGAAGTTAGGGTTCCAGATCAAAAAGGCCCTTGATCTTAATTTGTCAATTTCTGAAGTAGATTCGATTTGGTTCTTGATTTTTCTGTACGGTCCTGCAAGTGTTCGATGCAACAATTCTTGAAGATATTATGAGCATTTTCATTACATCTACAGTTCTTGAACTTATACAAGGTTTGGTGCTATTGTTTACTTGGTAATTTTACATAATGGATTAGTTGTTACTAGTGCATGTTGGATTAACTGTCTAAGGATTTTTAAAAGCATACTTGTTCATTTGAGAGTTTTTAAAAGCATACTTGTTCATTTGAGAATTGAGATTGTTGAAGGAGGATGGGACCCAATTGGATTGAATATCGGATACGTGCATTTTGAACAACTTTTTTCCCATTTGAGCATTGATTATTTGATTTTTAATTTTAGGTTGTTAATTATGCATTGAGCATTTGAGAATTGAGATCGTTGATGGAGGATGGGACCCAATTGGATTGAGGCGATCAGATATGTGATTTAGTTGAATGGTGGGTTGAAATTAGGTTAACGCGCTTATGAAACATGACATGGTGGGTTGAAATTAGGTTAATTTGGTTCATCTTCCATAGGATGATTGTGTTAATAAGAATCATCTTCCATGGGGTGAAATTCTAGTTCCGCCACCGATTAGCCCTAATCAACACTGATTAATTCTGATTAGTACTAATCAACACTGATTATCACTGGTCAACACTGATTAGGCTAATCGACCCTGATTATCACTAATTAACCCTAATTAACACTGAATAACACTCCAGAGACGTGTCCGACACCTCTCTGCGGTGTCCCAGTTGGTGTCGGTATCAGACACAATGTCCGTATCTGTGCTACCTACATTAGCACTAATCAACACTGATTAGGCTAAGTAGCACTGATTAGTCCTAATTACCCCTAATTAGCACTAGTCAACACTGATTACCCGCAATTACCCCTAGTTAGCACTACTTAACACTGATTACCCCTAATTATCGCTAATTAGCACTAGTCAACCCTAATTAGGCTAATCAGCCCTAATGATCTCTAATTGACCCTGATTAAAAATGATTAGCAATTATTAGCAATAATCAGCCCTAATTGGTCCTAATTAACACTCACGGACACTAAATAGCCCTAATTAGCAGTAATCAGCTCTAATTAACACTAATAGCCCTAATTAGGACTAATTTGCACTGATTAGCCCTAAATAACACTAATGGCCACTAAATAACCCTAATTAGCACTAATCAGCCCTACTTAACACTAATCAACACTGATGGACACTTAAAACCCCTAATTAGGCATAATTAGCACTACTCAGCCCTAATTAGCACTAAATAGCCCTAATTTGCACTGATTATCCCTAATTAGCACCTACGCAGCACCGACACTTTATATGAGTCTAGGTTTGATGTCCGACAACTACCGACACCTTCGGACACTTGTTCGACACCTCTCTGCGATGTCCCGATTGATGTCGGTGTCGAACACAGTGCACGTGTCAGTGATGCCAAGATTAGCACTAATCAACACTGATTATGCTAATCAACCCTAATTATCCCTGATTAGGGCTAATTGACAATAGTTACGCTAATCAGCCCCACTTAACACTGATTACCCCTAATTAGCACTAGTCAACACTAATTCGGCTAATCAGCCCTAATTATCTCTAATTGACCATGATTACAAACGATTAGCAATAATCAGTCCTAATTAACACTCACGGACACTAAATAGCCCTAATTAGCAGTAATCAGCTCTAATTAACACTAATAGCCCTAATTAGGACTAATTTGCACTGATTAGCCCTAAATAACACTAATGGATACTCAATAACCCTAATTAGCACTAATCAGCCCTACTTAACACTAATCAACACTGATGGACACTCAAAACCCCTAATTACGCATAATTAGCACTACTCAGCCTAACTAGCACTAAATAGCCCTAATTTACACTAATCAGCGCTGATTATCCCTAATTAGCACATACGCAGCACCGACACTTTATATGAGTCTAGGTATGGTGTCTGACAACTACCGACACCTCACCGGCACCTTCGGACACGTGTCTGACACCTCTCTACGATGTCCCGGTCGATGTCGGTGTCGGACACAGTGTACGTGTCAGTGCTGCCAAGATTAGTACTAATCAACACTGATTATGCTAATCAGCCCTAATTATCCCTGATTAGGGCTAATTGACATTAATTATGCTAATCAGCCCCATTTAACACTGATTACCCCTAATTACCCCTAATTAGCACTAGTCAACACTAATTCGGCTAATCAGCCCTAATTATCTCTAATTGACCATGATTACACATAATTAGCAATAATCAGCCCTAATTGGCCCTAATTAACACTGACGGACACTAAATAGCCCTAATTAGCAGTAATCAGCTCTAATTAACACTAATAGCCCTAATTAGGACTAATTTGCACTGATTAGCCTTAAATAGCACTAATGGACACTAAATAACCCTAATTAGCACTAATTAGGCCTACTTAACACTAATCAACACTGTTCGTGTCCGTGGTACCTAGATTAGCACTAATCAACACTACTCAGCTCTAATATGCCCTAATTAACCCTAATTATCCTTACTTAACCCTGATTAACACTCACTTGTAAATGACTACTCAATATATTTTTTGCAAACTGAAAGTTAATTTTGAACTCGACTTGTATAGGTTTAACAGGCAGTGAGAGATATATACCATGTCAGTGGATAGAAGTTAGATGCAAAGGAGAACTGCTCCAAGTGGGATTGAGGTATCAAAAGAGTTTAGATATGGAGTGAACGGGTTTATTCTATTTGCTTTGAATCAACGGGAGTTTGTGGATGACGGCACGATTAAATGTTCGTACAATGCTTGTCAGCTGTTAAGTTGGAAAACCCCCGACAATGTAACTTTTGATTTGTTCCGTAGAGGTTTTATGAGTAACTATACACTTTGGACTCAGCACGGGGAACCGATTCTGAGGGTGCCCACTGAGGTCACCACTGAGTTCAGATAGTATAGTCCTAGAGATTCAGGATTTTCCCAGTATCAACATATGGTAATGGAAGCTGGGCTTAGTGGCATTAATTGGGATAACTATTTTAACGATGGTAACCCTAATGTGGAAGAAGAGCCAAATCCGAGCGCACAGAAATTTTATAAACTGTTACAAGACGCTGAGGAGCCCATATGGAATGGAAGTACAAAGCATATCAAGTTATCTGCACTGACAAGGATGCTACACTTAAAGTCTGAACATGGTCTAAGTGATAGGAGTTTTGATGCTTTTTTGAAGCTTAATAAAGAAATGTTGCCAGAGGATGAGAAGTTCCCTGACGCATACTATAGTGCTAAGAAAATGATGATGAAACTTGATTTGGGGTACCAGAAGATAGATGCTTGTAATAATGATTGTGTCTTATTTTGGAAGGAGAACAATGACTTGAGCAAGTGTCAGGTTTGTGGTCATGCAAGGTATAAACCGACCAGTGAGAATAAAAGAAAGATAGCATGGAAGATATTGCGGTACTTCCTGCTGACACCAAGGCTTTATAGGTTGTACTACTCCTCTAAAACGGTAGAGCACATGAGATGGCATAGCCACGTCCGCAGCAAAGTTCCCGATTTCTGAAGACACCCTGCCGATGGAGAGGCATGGAAAGAATTTGATTATCGACACCCATCTTTTATTGCAGAAGTTCAAAATTTGCGACTTGGGCTCGCAACCGATGGGTTTAATTCTTTTGGGCACTCTAGCACACCCTACTCTACGTGGCCTGTGATCATTGTCACATATAACCTTCTTTCGAACATGTGTATGAAGAAACAATTCATGTTTTTATCATTACTCATTCCTGGACCTACGAGCCCGGGTAGAAATATAGACATGTACCTGCGGCCGTTGATCGATGAGTTAAAAAATATGTGGGAAGTTGGAGCCCCAGCATTTGATGCATCTCTTAAACAGAACTTTAACTTGAGGGCGGCAGTCATGTGGACTATCAATGACTTCCCTGCATACGGTATGTTGTGTGGGTGGAGTACCCAAGGTAGGTTGGCATGTCGTTATTGTATGGAAGTGAGTAAGGCTTTCACCTTAACGCACGGGGGGAAGGCTTCCTTTTGGGGGTGTCACAGACAATTCTTACCACCTAATCATTCATTTCGAAGGCAAAAATATAAGTTTGATAAAACTGTGGAGCGTCGCCTTGAAACACGTGACAGATTGTCTGGCGAGGAAGTGTATATGTGCGTAAAGGACCTTGACATGGATACGGTACCATTTGAAAAGTGTGGTGCTAGTCTAAAACTTCCTGGCTTTGGAAAAAACACAATTGAAAGAAAATGTGCATCTTTTAGGATTTTGGGAGCTGCCTTATTGGCCGACCCTCCTTCTGCGCAACAATCTCGATGTTATGCACATTAAGAAAAATGTTTTTGAAAATGTGTTTAATATAGTCATGAATGTCAAGGGCAAATCAAAGGATCACTTAAAAGCAACCAGAGATTTGCGGGTGATGGGTATATGACGTGAATTGCATCCACGAATGGTTAATGGTAAGTTGGTTTTACCCAAAGCAGTATATACACCGGATAAAAAACAGATACAACAGGTTTGCGAGTGGGTTAAACTGTTGAAGCTGTCAGATGGCTATGCATCTAATATATCACGCTGTTGCAACCTTGCAGATTGTAGGTTTCATGGTCTAAAGAGTCACGATTGTCATGTATTCATGGAAAGATTTATACCAATTGTCTTTCGTGACCTATTACCGAAACCAGTAAATGAAGTATTGACTGAACTTAGTCATTTCTTCTGGGATTTGTGCTCAAAGGTGCTCCGAGAGAGTGATGTTAAGATTCTTGAGAAAAATATTGTTGAGACAGTGTGCAAATTAGAGAAAATCTTTCCCCCGCCCTTCTTTGACTCGATGGAGCATTTGACCATTCACTTAGCATATGAGGCTAGAGTGGGCAGACCTGTGCAGTATCGATGGATGTATCTATTTGAGAGGTGATGTCGCCCATCCATCTTCAAATTGTATTTCATACTTTCACACATGCGTTGATTACTGAAATCAATCCTTATATCTTACATAGGTATATGTTTGACCTTAAGAAAAAGGTGCAAGACAAAGCACGGGTTGAAGGTTCAATTGCAGAGGCTTACATCCTTGAGGAGCTTACCAACTTCTGTTTCCTTTACTTTGAGACTGATGTTGATACAAAGATGAATCGACTTGGTCGCAATGAGAATAGTGTCGACACAGAATTCGATGCGAGTCTTTCCATATTCAAGCATCTTAGTCGTGCACTTGGAGCAAGCAGCGGTCGATATCTATCTGAGGAGGAGTACATTGCCGCAACATTGTACGCTCTCATGAATTGCAATGAAGTTGCAGCATTCATAGTGTAAGTAGTTGTGTACATATCTTCCTTCTCATAGTATTTACTGATATAATATAATGACGATGCTATATAACATGCAGTAAATACGATGAGGAAGTGTTATTAGCAAACCCTGGGATATCAGATGGACAACTTGAAAAAATGCAAAAAAACGCGTTCCCTGAGTGGTTCCGACAGCGCGTAAGTTCTAAAACCTACTTTTCATTTCTAATATAACCCGCATGTAATAAGCTAATACTCTATGCAAATTATTTGCTGTTATAGACCATCCGTGACGGAGTTGATGTCCATCTCAAGTTGTTTTCTGCTGGCCCGAGTAGACTAGTATATTGTCATAAAGGGTACATTGTCAACGAGTTTAGGTTTAACACAATGGAAGTTGACCTTACTAAACAAACCCAAAACAGTGGAGTTTTGATCAAAGGTGATTGTTATAATGATAGAGAGCGTGATTTTTATGGGCAGTTGGAGGAGGTTGTTGAACTAGTCGACATGGGATTGTAGACGTTAATATGAGGTCAAGGCTCGGATCCTATGAACCATTTGTATTTGCAGCTCAGGCAACACAGGTCTTCTATGCAAAGGGTATGACAAGGAAGGATCCAAATTGGCATACTGTTATCAAGACCAAAAGAGGCTTTGTTGATGATGACGTGTTCGTTGAGATGTACCAAGAGGATGATGCTCCCACAGTGATATCGCTTCAGGAGAATAACGATGTTGTTAATGAGCCTCTTTGAGATTTAGGCCATGCTGGAGAAGAGGTCGATGCTGAAGCCCTCCGTGATGATGATGGTGATGACGATGACGACGATACTGAGGAAGACGTTGATGACAAAGAAGAAGACGATGAAGATGAAGAGGACGAAGGTGACGATGAGGAGGAAGATGTTCCGTTGTCTATTAGTGATAGTGATTGACTTTGTAGAGTAAAAAAATTCTTGTCAATGTACTTCTAGACATGCCTGTTTATTATTTACATTGAATTAGTTATTAATTGATGGTGGTTGACTATTTAATTTGGGTTGTCTTTTATAGTCGGCAGTGCCACATTGTTAGCATACTAATTTTTTCACTTAAGTTGTTTATTATTCGGGCGAAACACATTGTTATTAATTTTCTTTTGCACTTAAATTGTTTATTATTCGGGCGAACTACATTGTAGATATGCCGAGATCCAATGCACCTCGAGGTCATGGAGGTGTCCATCGCGGAGCTGCTTCGGCACGGTCAACCCCCCTCCCTAGGATTGGTGATGCGACTACTACTGAGCAGCCGTCATTGTCATCAGTTGCTTCAGACCATGGTGAGACGATATTAGTTTTGTGTAGGATTGAAAGCAATTACTTGCAATATATATAAATATAAATATAATGATTTCCTTTTTCATCATTTTATAGTGTCTAGTTCATCTGTACCGCGAGGTATCACCGCGGAATACTTCTTCCAGCCACCCCAGAGCAGAGGATTACTGCTCATGTTCGAAATAATTAGTATGGTTTTAATTTTCAAAGCTCAATTTTATTGTAATATGCACTTATATTGGGATTGATGTATCTCTCTGTGATTTCTTGTAATTAGTTTTGTTGAGGATTGTGTTAGGACCAAGATCGGTCCTATTATCAAGGCTCACATCCCACAGCCTTATGCGACATGGGGGTCATGGACGGAATCAGACAAAGAGCTCGTCTGGGGGATGTTTTTGGTAAGGAGCGCATTATTTTTTATGTGCTTTACTTTCGCAGTTTTAGAAGTACATTATCGCTGAATTTTTATTGCTAACTGTGTTTTTCAATTGTGTTGAATTATGTTTAGGACTATTTCAAATTTGAGTCGGATGGAGAGCGAGATCTCAGGAGGTAGGCGTGGGAGTGGCATTGTGCCGAGAACTATAAGAAATGGATGCTGAATGCGAGGAGGTGGGCGTTAGCTCGGGCGGGTACAACAAATATATCTATGACGAGGGACCACAACCCCGAGTTCTTCTCTAGAACCATGTGGGGGCAGCTGGTGTCGCATTGGAGTACTCCAAACTGGGCGAAGCTGAGTAAGAGAGGCACTGAGATGACTCACAGCGAGAAGAAGATAAAGCACAGTGCTGGTTCCCGTCCATTTACCGCGCACGAGCTGAGGTTGATAGAGAAGGACCCTGACAGGAGGCCTCCTACGAGGCTCCGCCATTTTGAGCGCACACACCAGAATAGTGATGGGAAGTGGGTGTCTGAGAGAGCCGAGTAGTTTGCAATGAGCACGTAACTCATGTATTAGTTTTGTATTCCTATTGTATTAGTTCTGCGATTGCGGCCAATGGAATTTCTCTAACATTTTTGTTGTTTTCTTATACAGAGTTTATTTAGAGAGAGACTTCAGGCCAACTCCCAGCGAGACGGTAGCCAGACAGTGGACGAGTTCTCGTTGTGGTCAGACACTATGGGGGGCCTAGGAAGGACCGTATACTCGGCCACCCTCGTCAGTCGTCAGTTCGCACGAGCGTTGCTGGCCGGCAGACCTCAGTCATCAGGCGAGACCAGTTGTACTGGTCCTCGGGCAGATGCGACGGCTGTGACGGAGGAAGAGAGCTTCAATACAATGTTTGATGCGCGGATGCGGATGATGCTCGATGACGGTTATGTAATTATAAAGGGGCCCAAACTACATGAAATACAAATTTTCTCAAGTACTTATGTATTTTGTGCTCTATATGTGATCTTGATTTGATATATGATGTTGAATCATTTGTATGGCTTCATGCAGGGCGATACCGATGATCCTAGTGCTGGTGACCCCCAGGGCGATGAAGATGCTGTTGGATCGAACGTGCATTCTTCATCGAGGAATGAAAAAGATGATGACGGGGCTGGTTATTCTGCCGACGAGTGATTTAGATAGGGGTTTGGTTAGATTTATGCAATGAATGTTATTTTATTATTTTGAATTGATCATCGGTACTTAACTGTATGAATTCTATTATTTTAATGCATATGTTAACGTTTATCTATATTTTGATGAATGCGACAAGCTGTTTGAATGAATGCAGGACAGGGGGTTGAAACGGTTTTGAATGAATGCATTGAAAGCTTTCAACGCATACATTCAAAATCGTTTCAGCCGAGGTTAAATCGGTTTTTGGATCGATTGGATTGGATGTGAATTGCTTATAAATTGATATTAGTTTTGCGACAGGTTTTGGACAAATTATTTGACCATCAATTTTTTTTTACAAATCCAGGTTTTGCGACCCCGATGTGCGCGGTCGCTAACTAAAATAAGCGATCTCTAATTTTAATATTTAAAAAAATAAAATAATATTTAAAAATATTTAGCGACCGCACATAGCGGTCGCTAAATTAAATAAGTGCGGTCGTTAAATACTTTCTAAAAAAATAAAATAATATTATTTAGCGATCGCAATTTTTGGTCGTTAATTCGGTCGTTAAAGATATAATATAATTTAATAAAAAAATAAAAATTTTAAATTCAAAAATATTTAGTGACCGCATATGGCGGTCGCTAAATGTAGTCAACGCGGTCGCTAATTTTGGCGACCGAGTTTCATAAGCGGTCGCTAAAATTTAGCGACCTGCCCTATAGCGACCGGTTTAGCAACCGCTCTAAAGCGGTCTCTAAAGGGTTTTAGCGACTGCGTTGGCACCTTTAGCGACCGCATCTGGCGGTCACTAAAGGAACTGTTTCTTGTAGTGAAAGGGAAGAGAAAAAACATTGCATGGAAGGTATTGTGATATTTTTCAGTTACACCAAGGCTTCAGAGAATGTACTACTCTTCTAATATGGCTAAACATATGAGGGCTTACTGTGAGACTCCTAGCAACGATGCTAATGTGCTAATGCACCCAGTTGATGGAGAGGCGTGGTAGGGCAACGATGCTGATGTGCTAACACACCTAGCTGATGGAGAGGCGTGGAAGGAGTTTGACCGCAGGCATCCAATCTTTGCTCAAGAAGTTCAGAATATTAGACTTGGTCTAGCAACCAATGGGTTCAACCCTTTCAGTCAGTCTAGCACGCCTTAGTCCACATGGCCTGATATTATTGTCTCGTACAACCTTCCACCAGGCATGTGCATGAAGAAGCCGTACATGTTTTTGTCATTTCTTATCCCGGGGCCGAAGAGTCCCGACAAGGACATAGATGTGTATTGAAAGCCGTTGATTGATGAGTTAAAACAGTTATGAAATAATGGAGTTGAAACATATGATGCATCCCTTAAACAGAACTTTCAGATGAGGGCTACTTTAATGTAGACTATACATGATTTTCCCGCATTAGGAATGACGTGTGGCTAGAGCACACATGGGAAGTTAGCAATGGAAGAGCTTATAAGCTTTTGTAGCCAATATTTTGGGCCTGATATTGATACAAGGTTAAATCAAATAGGCTGAAATGACTCCGGACCGGGTACAAATTTGGAAGGGCAATTTTCAATATTCAAGCAATCAGGTAGTCCGTTCGGTCGAACCTATACTAGATGGCTAACGGATAAAGAGTACAGTATTGCAACAATATATACCCTTCTAACTTGTGATGAAGTTTCAGCATTCGTTGAGTAAGTTAATGTCTTAATTAAAAAAAATTGTTGTACATAACTGATAATGTGTGATAAGCGGGTCAACTATATTGGTTTGCAGTGAGTTCGATGTGAAATTTTAATCACTGATCTCGCTAGACTTGAATCTCATCGGAAATCACAATTTGTACAGTAGTTCAGAAGGCGTATAAGTCTTTAACGAAATTATATTATGTGTTATATACATTTATGTGGCCAATTAGTACACTGATCAATCCTTAATTTTTACCGTCATCTATAATAGGTTCAGTCAATAGATAGACCAGTAGCCTCCTGCTTGAAATAACTAGCTCAAGGCCCTAATAAACAAGCATCCTGTCATGGAGGCTATATCATCAACGGGTTTAGGTTTAACGTAAAAGATGATGATCGAACAAAATAAATCCAAAACAGTAGAGTCTTGGTCAACGGCGACTGTTATGACGAGAATTGCATGGACTTTTATGGACAGCTAGATGAGATTGTTGAGCTAGCATATTTGGATTCTAAAAATTGCCTGATAGTGTTCAAGTGTACATGGTTTGATGTCACATGCAGTAGAGGAATCCGTGTTAGCTCTCAAGGGATTGTAGATGTCAATGTCAAGTCAAGACTTGCATCGGACGAGCCGTTTGTATTTGCTAGTCAAGCTGCAGAAGTCTTTTACGCGGAGGATGTCACAAATCCCAAATCTCATTGGTATACAGTTATCAAGTCAAAAAAATTCACTGTGGCATATGACAGTGAGGTAGACACCTTTCAAGCTGACTAAACACCTGTCTTGGTACATGTTGAAGTGAACAACGAGGAGGACAATCTTCCTCTTCCAACAACACTTCATGTAAGAGAAGAAGTCATAGATGATGACGCGGAAGACGTGAAAAGTGTTGAGGATGATGTGACTGAGTCTATTGATGAAGAGGATGACTTACAAGATGAAGAGGATGATGAGTCCTATGAACAAGAGGATGACGAGTTTAGCGATGAAGATGCTGATGATTCCCAAACTGAAAATGATTGACTTGTATTATTGTAACATCATGAAAGATATGTAGTACTTAGTTCATATTGTGTTTTTATACTCGGTTCATATAGTGTTGTAACATTTTTTCTGCCTAATTATTGTTTTTAATGTGTTAATTTCTTTGCACTATATCTATACAAAGTCAGTTATAGATAGAATACGGGCTGTTCGTTACGGGGGTGGACACCGAGCTGCCTCCTCCCCAGTGGGTCCCACCTCGTCATTGCCCTCTGATGACAAGGCATAGAGTGCTCACGTATAGCAGACAGGGCCCCAGCTCCAGCTCCAGTTCCAGTTCCAGCCTCAGCCCCAACCCCAGCCCGACGCCAATTCCTCCCACACGCGCGTTGATTCTCCTTCTTCTGTGGGTTCTACCTCAGGTATATTTGATAACTGTGATTAGTCAATTTTCGCTAGCCTTATATTTAAATTATATTTGAACTGTATTAATGTCGGTGTTTTGTAGGATCTGGACGAGGCCCTGGCCCGACACGCGGGGTACGCATCGACCCCCAGCGTAAATAGAGAGTTACTCTCACCCAGGAGGACCAGTAAGTAAAAAAAAATCACATCATGCCTTATATTTAAATTTTGCTAGCCTTAAATTATATTTGAACTGTATTAATGTATTTATTTACTTCTTTGGCAGGATCCTGGAGAATCAGGCGAGGACGAAGATCGGCATTCTTCTGAAGGGCCGATTCTTTGAGCCACGACTGTAGTGGAAGGACTGGGGTGCCGGAAGGAGGGAGTCCCTATGGGAGGAGTGGCTGGTACGATTAACTATTTTCGTCTGCGATAGCATTTGTTTAATTAGAATGCCTTATATTTAAATTTTGCTAGCCTTAAATTATATTTGAACTGTATTAATGTATTTATTTACTTCTTTGGCAAGATCTTGGAGAATCAGGCAAGGACGAAGATCGGCGGGCTGATTCTTTGAGCGACAACTGTACTGAAAGGACTAGGGTGTCGAGAGGATAGAGTCCTTATGGGATGAGTGGCTGGTACGATTAACTACTTTTTTCTGCGGTAGTATTTGTTTAATTAGAATGTAGTATTTAATTAGAATGGCTGCACGATGCACAAGACCGGGCGAAGAAGATGCTGCCCAAGGGTGCCCCGATGCAGGAGTTAAAGAAATATCCCCCACATAGGATATCCCCTTCTGTTTGAGGGCAGATGATTGATCGATGGGATACTGATCCAGTATGGGACACCAAGAGTAGGAGTGGGGCTGAGAGTAGATGTGAGAAATATCCGACGCACACGGGGGGGGTCGGTGGCATAGGATGTCATCCAACACAAGAATGCGGTTGAGCACCCGGACCTGGAGAAGGATGAGGTCATAGTTCTAAAGTATAGTCAGATGCACATGAGGAAGAAGAACATGGATGTGGCGCACCAGGCGGGGGACTATGTTTCAGATATTGCCCGGCAAATTGATGTAAGTTCAAGTCAATTTGTTTAATTTGTTAAATTTTTGTCTTTGTATTCAATGTTTGTTGTGCTAATGCCCTAACATATATTTAAATCACTATTTTTGTAGGTCTCGTATGAACAGCTTAGGGGGTCCGAGCAGCAGTCCAGATAGCCATCAGCATCCACAAGTACGGGCACGAGTACTGGGGCATTGAAGCGATGGCTGCGGCCTGCCTAGCACGACTGCACGTGCAGTGATAGGAGCGTCCCCACCCCCGCTGCCCCTCCACAGACACCGGCAGCAGTTGCGCAGTTTTTGTTGGATGAGGACGAGATCCGCCGCATTGCTACGCATGTGTTCAGGATGATCAGGGTACAGGATCATCAAGGCACTGCTGCTGGACATGCCGAGCCGGCTCCGGATCAGCAAGATCCAAAACCGGGACTCGGCAAACCCTGATGAACCCCCTCCTATGCCCTCCCAGCTTGTACTCCCCTTCTGCTCTCGTGCCCTCTTAGCTTGTACTCCCTTCCCCTCCCTTAATCTATTGTATTTGGTTCCTGTGCCCTCCTGAACTATATGTACATTTTATTTTTCATTATAGTAAATATTTTTTAAAGTTATATAGTTGTTTTGTGTTTGTTTTAGGATTAAATAATTGCTGATGGATCAGCAATTGTTTAACCCTAATGTGCATTTGGGGGATTGTGCCTTATTGTTGAGAACTTGAATTTGTAATTGTATTTTTGGACATTAAAAAAATAAAATTTTCTTTAAAAAATTGACTTTTAGCGACGGATTTATTACGTAGCTAAAGAGTATTCCTAAAGCTCCACTTTTAGCGACGGAATATCCGTCGCTAAAAAGTGAACCTTTACGACGGAATATCTGTCGCTAAAAATATTATTCCGTCGCTAAATATTTAATGAAGTAAATTATTTTCAAAAAAATAAAATATGAAAAATACATTTAGAGATGGAAGTTCCGTCGCTAATGTATAAAACAATCCATCGCTGAAAATCCAATATTAGACGACTGGATTTTGAAATTCCGTTGCTAAACTTTTAGCGACGGGATTTTATACAAGGGTCTTTAACCGACGGGTGTTCCATCGCTAAAAACTTTTAGCGATGGATGCTATGCTTTTAGGGACAAAACTCCCCGTCGCTAAAAGCCTTATTTCTTGTGGTGAAATAGAAGTCACTAAAGACATTTAATAACCACTAATTTTCTCTATACAGAAGGTTATAACGATCTTCCTATAATCTGAATAAAAGCAAAATTGTTTTTACATCATAATAACAGTTTTTACCTTGTATCCATTAGAGTGCAAATAAGAATTTTCGTGATGAGCTTGAAGTTGGTGAAACAATATTTTACGAAATTTTTTTGGATGCTACTTGGGTTGAATATTCTTTCTATCTCCTTTATAGCGACAATTAGTAGTCGCCAAATATTTTTAGTGACTTTTATTTGGTGACGCTAAAACAATACTGCTAAAAATTATCGGTAAAAGTTTAAGCAGAAAATCTACTCGAAATATTTAGTGACAATAAATTACCACTATGTACCATATTAGAGGAAGATTCATACAACCACAATAACAACCAAAATTTGTCTTTCTTTAAAGTTGTCGTGTCTAGCTGATCTAGCTAGGCTGGTCCAAGGTTGGTTTGAAAGCATAGAACCATGTTATACATACAATGCAATTTTTTTGCACGCTACTCCCTAGTTCCGCACAATTATGCACTTGTAATTTATGCATCACAAATACTCTTTTGCAATGGCAAATTAACATGTTACACTAATGACTATTCCAAATAGTTTAAGTCAAGTTTATTTTCCAACAGGCCGGATCAGTCTTTTTTAATTAACCTGTGATACTCTTTTGCAAGGGCACATTAACATGTTACATTAATGACTATTCCCAAGATTTTAAGTCAAGTTTATTTTCCAACGGGACAGGCTGGGTATGATTGCAGATACAAAGTATCAAAACTTTTAATTAACCTTCAGTACGACAGGACGTCAATGGTTAATGTGCAATTCAGACTACATATTCGGAGGTCTACGGGATAGCATAATGAGGAGCAGCAGCATAAATAACAAAAATTTGTAAGGCTATAGCCGTTTATTTGATAACACGAAGATATTCTACAACTAAAGTTCATTATAGCTAAGGTTTTATGGCTATGTCTGATACAAGTTGACAATCAGTTCTTTTGATGGTGAGCTCTCTTTCGGAAATGTCATAAGCAATGTTATGATGCTGTTGAGCAAGTGCTCCAATGATACTCAAGTTCCTGGGCTTCGTTGTCTCGTTAGCCAATTTTATAGCCATACAAAATATGTTTTGCTCTCGCTGGTGAAATAGGCCATCCTTATCAATCTCCAGATTAGCCTCCGATGCAAAGTTCAATGTGACCGTTGGGAACCCAACAAGGTCACGACTAATGATTCCAGTGTAGCATAGTCGGTCGACGTCTTCGTAAAGGAATGCACGAGATAGTGATTTGCCGATATAGTGTTCCACTTCTTCCTTGAGGGGTTCGTAAGCACCTCGAACCAAGGAACTCAGCGTTGTTCCCGAGTCAATTACCACACCACCATCGCCTGCTGGACTTCTGGTAAACGTTTTCCGATCTATGTTGAGACAATTTCTCCCTACACTTATTCCCTCCAGGGTCAAGTAATAGAAACCTCTGTAGATGTCGAGGGGTGTTGCAAGGCCCTCAATATTTGCCCCTTCGCCCAAAATGAGCTTGTTGTGGGCATAAAAAGGATCCTTAATGCTACCAATGCAATAAGAAAACATGGAACCCAACTGTGGTACCAGCGAATAGATATCTGCTCCTAATCCGAGAACCCCATTTGATTGTTCAACATTGTCGAAATTATGATTTCCGCAGCCAAACACCAGATCAGGGACATCTTGTGTGTCCTCGTCAAATGTCATGAAGTTAAACGTTTCGGATGCAAGGCATCCGGTACTATTCGCATTATCACGATATCCAAGTGAGTAGATGCATGTACTGTTAGGACCACAAGTTCCACGAATTGACGGAGCACAATAAGCAGAATCACATGATAAGTTAGCATACGTATAGGACTTAGCAGGATCATATATGGGGTTAACTTTGTCTTCACATCCCTTGCAAGGAAGACAATGAACCCATAATAGACTACTAGCAGTATCCATGATAACAAATTGGGAAACAGCTGGTTCACCTATGTAAAGATTAACAAAGAAAATATTACCCTTATCTGCTGCAACGACTTTAGCCCCCAAGTCATCCATGCTGCCATAATTTCTGATCCGCTCGTGTATAAAGGCGATGCGGCCTCTGAATTTTCTATAGCTAGTCGAGCGTGATCAGAGGCTGTGGCATTTGCCACGTAAAAGGGAGAAATAACAGAATCACGGTGGATAAGTCTAGTGACTATACGGCGAGGTTTTGCAAAGTTGGCAGCCGTGGCTGCTGCATTAATGTATGTGGAGGCAAGAACCACAAATGACAAGAGAAGCATTTTGCAATAAACTGAAGCTGAAGCAACTAGTTCCATGGCAAGAAACTAAGTTGCTCAAGAGTTTCTTTCTTGGCTAGTAACAGTTCATTTTCTGCCCTTTGTATAGATTGAATGTAGGGCGCAAGTAGGTTTGTAGCGTCTCAATTAGTGCTTCTTACCTACTCCTCAACATGAAATCGATGTCATGCTGCTTGCAACGATACTGATAGCACCATGCAATATTACCCAATACGTGAACAACAACCTTTCAACTACTTAACACCAATTGGATAGCATGCGTCTCTGCTTTGAAACCAACCTTGGACCAGCCTAGATCAGCTTGACACAACAGCATTGAAGATATGAATCCCACATCCAGTAAATAACAAAAATACTTCAACATATACGATTCGTGGGCCTCTCCCCTCATAACCAGTTGGATGTGGGTTGGATGGTTAAACATAGTATCAGAGCTGGTCGATCCACATGCCACACGTTACCTAGCCTATTTCGGCCACACATGAGGGTGCGTGTTGAGAAATACTAATCCCAAATTGAGAGTAAGTAATCAATAATACATCAATATATAAGCCTTGTCGCTTCTCCCTTCATTGCCAAAGAACTCTCTTAGTATAGATGGCTCAAGTTGGAAAGAACTCTCTTAGTATAAATGGCTGATCACATTCAAATTGACATCCCTACAGAAGAAAGTGTTCCATTCAGGGGCACATTTTCTTTCAAGTATGCATTTTCACGGACTATTTTACATTTTGGGTTGGTATAATACTATACACAACCTGCCCCTTGCTCATGTAAAATTTATAAGAGCAGAAATTCTAATCCAGTGACAAGCTTCAACAAAAACCCCAAAAAGAAATACAATTAAAAAAAAAAAACCTTGCGTTGCTTGATAAGCATAGTACTCCAGGCATAGCTTGATACAATATCCTACTGCTGATCCATATTACGTGCAACCTTCATGGTTAGGAGGTGGATTTTTGAATACGAAGTAGGAACCAAAAAAATCCTCGACACCATGAACAACCACCCTCCCGTTATGGTAAATATCCAAATCTGTGATCGTCACGTTGTTGATAGAAACATGACCGTGAGAATCAGTGGGTTTTTGGGTGACGCTGAGGTAATCACGAGCGCCACGAATGGCGAACAAAGTTTTCACCGGAAGGGTGGATGAATGCAAAGCTTCTCGATCAAGCATCAACGACCTTACAATCTGCGGCTCAAAGTCTATGCTTGACCTGTTCTTGAAAGCATCGTCTCGTGGGACGAAAATCGTGGTATTACCCATAACTGTCGTGCTGTTCTCAAGGTTGTAACGTACGCCCAAAATTGCTCCGAGATCTTTCTCAAATATATTTGAGGCTGTTTGGTAACCCCTGTCGTAGAGTGCTTTTACGATTGCTTCCAAGTCGATAGCTACTTCGACATCGCGCTTATATTCCCATTCTGAGGCAGGATACGACAAGAAGCCATAACACCAGCCAGAAGGCGGCAAATTCAGAATATCGAGCTGAGACGTGGGCCGATCTTGGCAGGCAATCAGTAGAAGGAAGAGGAGAGAGGAAATTGTGAACTTAGCTGCCATGGCAGAAAGATGAAAGTTAAGGATCCGAACCTTAATTTGAAGGGAACTGTCCGTCAAGGAAAATCCCAAGTCTACACTGGTAGGATATCCTTAAGAACAAGAGATTGGGTCAAGACTGCCACTTTATAGTAGTTATCAAATCCATCGACTACGTTTCCCACTTTATGTTTGCCACTTCATGTTTGATACGGCGATGGTTTCACTCTCTGTTTCAACATCAATGTTTTTGACTTCGTATGGTTTACAATCTCTTAGGCTCCTATTGGCAAGTGTAGTTCGAATTGGAATTGGGAAATTGGAATTGACTTAGTGTTGAGAATTCGTAATTACATTAATTGGTTAGCACAAAAATTAGGTTAATAATTGAAATTGTTAACGTTAAACAAAAACAAACGGGAAATATGCCAAACGGCCGGGGATTTCATGTTTGTCCTATCAAATTATACTGCGCGGCACTTTCACCCCACCCAAGAAAAAGAAAAGGAAAGAAAGCATGCATTTGATAACTACATACAAAATGAAAAATGAGCCAAACTTTCTGTTCTACTAGGATAGCATGAGCCAAAGACTACCACATACCCACCTCAAAAACATTCAACAACACAACCACCATAAATCCACCAAAACCCCGACCAACAAAAACTCAGTTCCGCGACGAGGAATTTTTTTTAGGAAGAATCATCAGATCGTACTTAATAAGCAAGCCAAATCCACACGAAGTTGTTGTTGAAAAATTTAGGCTTTGATTTGTACTTTCTATAATAGAAATACGAGCAATGGTGAGAGATAAATATAACAATATTATAGTAAATAATTAAAGGTAATTATGTATGAACTCTTGATAAAATTATGTAATCAGAGAAGTAAAAGGATATAGAAATAGCTGGTTCGTGAGAGTCATGACAAAGTCGTTGTCCTAGAAACATTATCGCCTTCCTTCGTGTCACGGGCTGCCCCTTGCACCCGCCTAGCACAGCGCCCCCGCGCCCATCCAGCTCAGCGCCCCCGCGCCCTTCCAACAAGCGCCCATGCGCCCTCACAAGTTCATCAAGTCTCGCGCCCATGCGCCCGTCAAGCACAGCGCCCGCGCGCCCAATTGCAGTGCCCGCGCACGTCAAAAGCCAACTATGAAGATCTAAAGATCCAGGCGTGCGTTTTTGCTCAATTTTGGTGGAGACCACCGTTGTATATATTTAAGTTTCCCTGTAAAATTTCAAGTCATTTCGAGTTGTATTTTTCTAAAAAGGGGCACTATGACTCCTCACACATAGTTACGTCTTCTACTGTCACTTTAGTTTTTCCTCCTAATGGTACTATATGGGAGTCATGCACACCCATACCCGAGAGTCCCTTGTTTTGTTTTAGCTTGCCTGTCTAGCTAGATTGCACACTGTGGATGCAAACAAAGCCTTTTGTAAGTTGTAATGATGCTATTGAAGTAATGAAGATATTTGTGACCGTTTTGCCCTCGTGTTGAAATTTACTCTTTGTGCACTGTTTTATGCGATGTTGATGCACTGCTTACTTTAAATTGTTGGGATTGGTTGGCGGACTCTTCTTGCGAGCGGCAAGTCGAGTGCCACACACGGTCTCCTTGTGCCATCAAGGGCCACCGTGTGTCAGGTGGTATCAGAGCCGCGGTTGTCCAAGGGACCGTGACTTCAGCTAAGAAAATATTGTGGGATAGTTTGTTGAGAAAAACTATGGCCAACACGAAAGAGAGAATCGATGCTTTGGAAGCACAGATACATGACATGTTTAAGAGTGACCAGGATGCCCCTGGCATCCTGAAGCAATTCTCCCTTCGCCTTGACGCGTTGGAAGTGAATCTTGAAGCCACTGATAATACCCGATATGCTGAGAGCATGGAATGGGAGGGGAAGTTTCAGGAGCTTCAAGATCGAGTGGAACACCATACACGGCACAGTGGAGGTATAGACTGGGAGTCTAAATTTCAAGAACTCCAGGATCGAGTGGAGCTTCTTAGTCGTGCAGTGGTTAACACACCCGCTGGGGGTGCGGAGCACTCGTCGAGGCCCCGAGTGCCAGAGCCCAAGAGTTACGGGGGAGCCCGTGACGCCAAGGAATTAGAAAATTTCCTTTTCGATATAGAACAGTACTTTCGAGCCATCAGAGTAGACTCGGAAGCGACAAAGGTGTCGATGGCTGCCATGTACTTGGTTGGAGATGCCAAGTTATGGTGGCGGAAGAAGTACGCAGAGATCGAAGATGGGTCTTGCGTCATAAACACATGGGAGATACTCAAACGTGAGCTAAAGAGTCAGTTTTTCCCAGAGAACACCGCATTCAACGCGAGAAAAGCGTTGCTGGAATGCAAGCACACCGGATCGGTCCAGGAGTATTGCCAGGCATTTTCTGCCTTGATGTTGGACATCAGTGACATGTCCGCAGTCGACAGACTCTTCTTCTTCATGGAAGGGTTAAAACCATGGGCTCGCACCGAGCTTAATAGATGTCGGGTGAACAACCTTAATGAAGCCATCATCGCTGCCGAGAGCCTTTCAGATTACACCTCTGAGCCACAGAGACCCCCTCAGAGAGGAAATCCAAGCAGAGGTATTGGTGGCAAGAAGCCAGGGGGTCCAGTGCCAAACCAAAGTTGGGGCAGTAAAAGCAGTTGGGCGTCAAACTCTTCTACCCAACATAAGAGTGGAGTTGGATTCAAAGCCAAGCCTGACGCTAGCACCAGTGGAGAAGTGAAGAAACCTCCTTTCAGGGGTTGCTTCTTGTGCCAAGGACCGCACGTGATCGCTAACTGTCCGCAGCGACAGATGATGAATGCCTTCTTTGATAACATTGGGCAGGTGCAACGTGGGGAACAATCTGGCTCTCGACCAAGGCACCCACCAACAGATGAGCAAACAGACACACAAGATTATGAAGAGGAAGATGCCGTCGGGGCCTTTCCTCAGTGGTGTAATGCGGTGACAACACAAGTTGGGAACCCCAAAAAGAGCTCGACTGGAGAAGAGCCTAAAGACATGCCGCCAAAGAAAAAGGGTGATGTACCAGGAAAAGGCTTGATGTATGTGGACATCAAGGTTAACGGGAAGGCCATCAGGGCCATGGTGGACACAGGAGCTACCCATAATTACATTTCTAGCACCGAAGTGGAAAGACTGGGTCTAACTCTAGAAAAAGGGTGCGGACGGGTGAAGGCTATCAACTCCGCCGCACAGCCAGTAGCGGGGATAGCGAGATCTGTTTTGATCAAGATTGGCCCATACGAAGGAAGGACCAACTTTTCAGTAGTCATCATGGACGACTTTAAACTGATCCTTGGGTTGGAGTTTCTGCGTGACACGAAGACCACAGTGATGCCATGTACCAACTCGCTAGTCATGCTTGGGAATAAACCATGTGTCATCCCAACTATATCTTCTAGGGCGGGAGAGCGTTCTATCTCAGCCCTCCAGTTGAAAAGGGGATTAAAATGGGATGAAACAACCTACCTTGCCATGCTACGGTGGGACGAAATTGAAGAAGTATCGGGACCATTACCGAAAGAAGTTAAATTCATATTAAACGACTTTGAAGATGTGATGCCTGATGAATTGCCGAAGAAATTGCCACCTAGAAGGGCAATTGACCATGAGATAGAGCTCGTGCCAGGCACGAAGCCACCCGCCCGAGCTCCGTATCGGATGTCACAACCAGAACTTGCTGAACTCAGAAAACAATTGACGGAGTTGCTAGATGCGGGTTTGATCACTCCAGCAAAGTCGCCTTATGGTGCACCAGTCCTCTTCCAGAAGAAACAAGATGGTTCTTTGCGGATGTGTGTGGACTACAGGGCGCTAAAGAAGGTGACTATTCGGAACAAGTATCCTATTCCTTTAGTCGCCGACTGTTTTGATCAGCTTAGTAGGGCGAGAGTGTTTACCAAGTTGGACTTGAAGTCTGGGTATTGGCAGGTCCGAATTGCCGAAGGTGACGAGGCGAAGACAACTTGTGTCACCAGATACGGTGCGTATGAGTTCCTGGTCATGCCGTTCGGCTTGACCAACGCCCCGACCACATTTTGCACCTTGATGAATCAGGTTTTGCGGGACTACATTGACGATTTTGTAGTGGTGTATCTCGATGATATTGTGATCTACAGTTCCAGCTTGGACGAGCATCTGAAGCACTTGAGGAAGGTGCTTGCCCGACTGAGGGAGCACGAGCTATACGTGAAGCTGTCGAAATGCACTTTTGCCCAGACCAAGATTAAATTCTTGGGCCATGTGATAGAACAGGGTCAGATAAGGATGGACTCAGCTAAAGTTCAAGTGATACAGGAGTGGCAGCCGCCAACGAATGTTTCAGAACTGAGATCTTTCCTTGGATTGACCAACTATTATAGGAAGTTTGTCCGAGATTATTCGAGAATGGCCCATGCCCTAACCGAACTTTTGAAGAAGAGCAATGTTTGGGAATGGTCCAAGGAGTGTCAATCGGCCTTCTCGGCTATGAAGCAGGCTATGTCTGAAGATCCGGTACTTGCTCTCCCTGATGTGTCGAAGTCCTTTGAAGTTCATACAGATGCTTCTGACTTTGCACTATGAGGGGTTCTAATGCAAGAAGGCCACCCGGTGGCATCTGAGAGTAGGAAGCTCAACGAAGCAGAACGTCGCTACACCACTCATGAGAAAGAGTTGCTCGCGGTAGTACACTGTCTCAGAATTTGGAGGCACTACCTGCTTGGTTCTAGCTTCATAGTGCAGACGGACAACACTGCAGTGAGCCACTTCTTGAGTCAATCTAAGCTCACTTCGAAACAGGCCAGGTGGCAGGAACTTTTGGCAGAATTCAACTTCATGCTTGAGTACAGGACAGGCTCAACCAACAGCGTAGCAGACGCCCTCAGCAGGAGAGCCGAACTAGATCAGGTAGCATTGATGGCCATGAATGCTATTGTTAGAGCAGATAGCCGAGTTGCCATCAACATCGGAAAGAAGATCAAGAAGGCCCTTACCAGGGATCCGGTTGCCCAACAACTACTGAAACTGATCGAGAGCGGTAAAACTCGACAGTTTTGGCAAGAAGATGGTTTGCTGATGACCAAAGGAAGATGGGTATACGTTCCCCGAGTCGATGATCTGAGACGGACATTGATTCGAGAATGTCATGACACCCTTTGGGCAGGCCATGCCGGAGGAGAAAGAACATTAGCTCTCCTTCAACAAGGTTACTACTGGCCCCAAATGGGGGATGAAGTGCAAGAGTATGTGAAAACATGCCTTACTTGTCAGCAGGACAAGGTGGAGCGTAAGAAGAAAGCAGGGTTACTACAGCCGCTGCCGGTCCCCAAGAGACCGTGGGAGAGTGTGTCATTGGATTTCATCACTGGTCTGCCGAAGGTTGAAGACTTAGGCACAATTCTTGTTGTCGTTGATCGGTTTAGCAAGTATGCGAGCTTTATCGCAACACCGAAGTATTGCTCAGCCGAAGACACAGCGCAACTTTTCTTTAAGTATGTGGTGAAGTATTGGGGAATGCCTCAAGACATTGTCAGTGATCGGGACTCCCGCTTCACTGGAAACTTTTGGACTGAACTCTTTAAGTTATTCGGATCCCAACTTTCGATGAGTTCAAGTTATCATCCAGAATCAAACGGTCAGACGGAGCGGTTCAATTCCATGTTAGAAGAGTACCTCCGCCATTTTGTCAGTGCAACACAGAAAAATTGGGTAAAGCTACTGGATGTTGCCCAGCTGTGTTTCAACTCACGCAAAAGCTCTTCGACAGGGAAGAGTGCTTTTGAGATTGTAAATGGACAACAACCGTTACTACCCCACACGGTAAACGTCCCCAATGCCGGGAAATCCCCAAGGGCCATAAGCTTCAGTGAAGAATGGAGGCAGAATATAGATCTAGCTCACTCCTACCTTGAGAAAGCAGCCAGAAGAATGAAGAAACACGCTGACAAGAACAGGAGATCTCAAGAGTTTAACGTGGGCGACAAAGTTATGGTTAAGCTACTGCAACAGGATCGCAAATTTCTAAGGGGAAGAGACTCTCGTCTTTTGCAGAAATATGAGGGACCCCTGACTATAGTGAAGAAGATAGGCAAGATGGCTTACAAAGTTGATCCGCCTCATTGGTGGAGCCGCCAGCTCCATCCCGTCTTTCACGTCAGCATGTTGAAGCCATTCTATGAAGACACAGCCGACCCCTCCAGGGGCCAAATCAAGAGACAAGGACTCAAACCCAAAGCAGCAGGAAAGCGAGTTGCCGAAGCTATTTTGAATGATAGAGTGATTATAGCTTCCCGCAAACGCCATCAGGAGTACCTAGTCAAGTGGCAGGGACAAATGGATGAAGAAAACACTTGGAAACGAGCAGCAGACTTATCAGCCTACGCCGACAAGATTGAAGCCTACCACATGCAGAAGTTGACGAGGGCGTCAACAGCTCTAGTGGGGGAGAATGTCACGGGCTGCCCCTTGCACCCGCCTAGCACAGCGCCCCCGCGCCCATCCAGCTCAGCGCCCCCGCGCCCTTCCAACAGGCGCCCATGCGCCCTCACAAGTTCATCAAGTCTCGCGCCCAATTGCAGTGCCCGCGCACGTCAAAAGCCAACTATGAAGATCTAAAGATCCAGGCGTGCGTTTTTGCTCAATTTTGGTGGAGACCACCGTTGTATATATTTAAGTTTCCCTGTAAAATTTCAAGTCATTTCGAGTTGTATTTCTCTAAAAAGGGGCACTATGACTCCTCGCACATAGTTACGTCTTCTACTGTCACTTTAGTTTTTCCTCCTAATGGTACTATATGGGAGTCATGCACACCCATACCCGAGAGTCCCTTGCTTTGTTTTAGCTTGCCTGTCTAGCTAGATTGCACACTGTGGATGCAAACAAAGCCTTTTGTAAGTTGTAATGATGCTATTGAAGTAATGAAGATATTTGTGACCGTTTTGCCCTCGTGTTGAAATTTACTCTTTGTGCACTGTTTTATGCGATGTTGATGCACTGCTTACTTTAAATTGTTGGGATTGGTTGGCGGACTCTTCTTGCGAGCGGCAAGTCGAGTGCCACACACGGTCTCCTTGTGCCATCAAGGGCCACCGTGTGTCACTTCGTGCAGGTGTTGACGGTATATAAAATCTCCAAGATAAAACTCATTAACGCAGCTATATCTCCTCCATGTGCACGTCCACAGGAATACGGTACGTATCAGTTCACGATCACGTTGACCAAGTATAAAATATGAAAATAGTTAAAGAGCAAAAATATTGTGATAGTGAAGTAGAAAATACTAAGCATGGAAGTATAGTTGCTTCAAGTTTTTCTATGTCACACCCAATTGCCTTATATACATGATCAATCATAATCTATTTATTGGCCACATAAGTAAGCTTATAAAAGTTTTTGTAACTTATGAAATAATGATAATCTTCTCAATAATGTCAAACAATAAAATATATTATATACTCTATAAAAAAATATGAGTTAATAATACTCATTATTACATTTATAACTCATTCATAATTTACATGTAAGTAAATATAATAGAGTCATAAATTGTAATATAATTATAATGTCATAATATACATTTTATTTTATTAAAATATTCCAATAGTTGTGACCATACACAACCTTAACACGCGAGGATAAAGACAAACCACAACACGGGAGACTAGAACTTACTTCAGTCTAACCTCATATATCGCTAGAACAATACAAGACAATAAACACTTGTCAGTCTCCTCTGGACCCAAGTGACTTGAGCCTCACAGGCATTCAGCAGAAATAATGTCAAAATAGAAACGCGGCATGATTAACCTAAAAAAGAAATCAAATGTTTCCGAACTTCTGGGCTGTATCAAAACTTGATCAAAATTAGTAGAACCGCATAATGTCTGTAAGGTTATATGTATATTAGGCTTCTAGGATTCAAGGAGGTCGCATACATGCAAAATTTCCGAGACCACTAACTCTGCCAAACATTGCTAAACCTGTTTCCAGAATCACAGCCACCAGCAAATCTGGCAAACAATTTAAAGTTCAAAAGTTCCTTGGTTGCTCCAAATGTGGAGTCTCGTAGCTGCTTATTTGCATCATTAGCCATGGCTTTCAATTCTCAAGTGAAATGGAAAAGAGATGAATGACTCAAACTTCCACCCATTTCTAGTCAGCACGTCATAAGCTTTGAGCAAGTCAAGCCACTCCAAATCTAGCACCATTGATAGCCTCTCATAATTAAATTAGCAATTGTAATTGTAACTTTTGATGCACATAACTTGTCAATGACATTGGACATTAAAGTAACAGCCACATCAAGTACATCACTAGTAAGACTTCTCTTTTTGGCTGGTTGTAACTCAGTTATAGAGGTTGCATTTGGGCGACATGCATCATTTGTGTTAACAAGATCTTCACTAGCCTTCTCTACATTGGCATTAGATGCCAACCCCGTTATAACCTTCAACACTAGTCCAGGTCATTCCCTCGTTGCTCAATCTTTTTGACATATAGCTAATAAACCTTTCCAATTCTCAATTACCTTTCTTCTATGTGGCTTTGCATCGGGATGATCCTATAAAAGTACACAAAGTGCCGCAAGATTTCTTATTAAACATATACCTTTCAAAGGCTTGTGAAGTACTTAAATAACTTTTGAGGGTAAAAATTTTGACTCCTTGTTTAGACGATAAATAAGAGTCTAGTGGGGATATGATTTCGAGAAGATCAAACTTAATTTACATGAATTAAATCATGTACATAGGTGTTTCGCAAACATTAAAAAACTGATTAATTTAACTTTGCAAAGCTAGACTAACTAATTAAAGCTCAACCCATGAATACGAGGATTATGATTTAATCACTTTTTTCGAAACAGGTGTGACCAAGTAAAGTACCAAAATATCTCTACTCATTATAAAAACTTTTAGTACATTTCATTCAAGCACTAATTCCGTGGTCATTTTGCCACATAGAAATTGCTTTTAGTAATTTTTTAATCCAAAAATCATTCATATAGCAAGCTAATTTTGTTGACGATAGTCATTCCACTCATGGCCTTTTACCGCACACGACGTATACCCCTCAAGAGAGCCACATGGGGTGCATCTTCAACTTTCTTCATAATAGTTGATCTGTCGTTTTGGTATACACCGGAGCATCATCTCACCGGAGCATCATCTCAGAGAATGGCAAGACATTTATCAACAAAGACCTGTGTGCCCTAACGGTTAAGTACGTATCAACCATTTTAACTCTACTCATCGCTACATGGCATAATTGCCAAGCAAAAGCCTTAAACAAAACTTTGATGCGTGTCTTGTCGCAGATGGTCTATGATTAGAATAGTCCTGGTATGTTGAACATGGAAGTTTGGGCCTTCCGGAGTTCAAGATATACCAAAGCCAAGGTGACGCCCTTGTTTTTATCTACGGCAATGAGTGCGGTCCCTGTGGAGATTGTAGTTGCATGCCTTTGTGACACACGGTGCCCTTGATGGCACAAAGGAAATCGTGTGTGACACTCGACTTGTCGCTTGCAAGAAGTGTCCGCCAACCAATTCCAACAATCTACAGCAAGCAGTGCATCAACATTGCATGAAACAATGCACAAAGAAGTAAATTTCAACACGAGGGCAAAATGGTCCCAAACATTCTCATTACTTCAACAACATAATTACAACTTACAGAAGGCTTTGTTTGCATTCACAGCGTGCAATCTAACTAAACAGGCAAGCTAAAACAAAGCAAGGGACTCTCGGGTATGGGTGTACAATGACCTCCCATATAGTACCATTAGAAGGATTTTCCTAAGTGACAGTAGTAGACGTCACTATGTGTGAGGAGTCATAGTGCCCCTTTTTAGAGAAATAAAACTCGGAATGACTTGAAATTTTACAAAGAAACTTAAATATATACAAGGGTGATCTCCACCAAAATTGAAAAACAATGCACGCCTGGATCTTCAGATCTTCACGGTTGGCTTTTGGCATGCACGGACACTGCAGTTGGGCGCGCGGGCACTGTGCTTGACGGGCGCATGGGAGCGAGACTTAAAGAACTTACGAGGGTGCATGTTGGAAGGGAGCATGGGCGCTGTGCTGGATGGGCGCGGGGGCACTGTAATGGATGGGCGCAGGGGCGCGGTGCTAGGCGGGTGTAAGGGGCAGCCCGTGACATTCTCCCCCACTAGAGCTGTTGACGCCCTCGTCAACTTCTGCATGTGGTAGGCTTCAATCTTGTCGGTGTAGGCTGATAAGTCTGCTGCTCGTTCCCAAGTGTTCTCTTCTTCCATATGTCCATGCCGCTTGACTAGGTACTCCTGATGGCGCTTGCGAGATGCTGTAATCACTCTATCATTCAAAATAGCTTCGGCAACTCGCTTTCCTGCCGCTTTGGGTCTGAGTCCTTGTCTCTTGATTTGGCCCCTGGAGGGGTCGACTGTGTCTTCATGAAATGGCTTCAACATGCTGACGTGAATGATAGGATGGAGCTGGCGGCTCCACCAATGAGGCGAATCAACTTTGTAAGCCATCTTGCCTATCTTTTTCACTATAGTCAGGGGTCCCTCATATTTCTGCATAAGACGAGAGTCTCTTCCCATTAGAAATTTACGATCTTGTGGCAGAAGCTTAACCATAACTTTGTCGCCCACATTAAACTCTTGAGATCTCATGTTCTTGTCAGCGTGTTTCTTCATTCTTCTGGCTGCTTTCTCAAGGTAGGAGTGAGCTAGATCTATATTCTGCCTCCATTCTTTGCTGAAGCTTATGGCCCTTGGAGATTTTCTTGCATTGGGGACGTTTACTGTGTCGGGTAGTAACGGTTGTTGTCCATTCACAATCTCAAAAGCACTTTTCCCTGTCGAAGAGCTTTTGCGTGAGTTGAAACACAGCTGGGCAACATCCAGTAGCTTGACCGAATTTTTCTGTGTTGCACTGACAAAATGGCAGAGGTACTCTTCTAACATGGAATTGAACCGCTCCGTCTGACCATTTGATTCTGGATGATAACTTAAACTCATCAAAAGTTGTGATCCAAATAACTTAAAGAGTTCAGTCCAAAAGTTTTTAGTGAAGCGGGAGTCCCGATCACCGACAATGTCTTGAGGCATGCCCCAATACTTCACCACATACTTAAAGAAAAGTTGCATTGTGTCTTCAGCTGAGCAATACTTGGGTGTTACGATAAAACTTGCATACTTGCTAAACCGATCAACGACAACAGCGGTAGTAGTAACCATGTTCCTTTTTACGCTCCACCTTGTCCTGCTGACAAGTAAGGCATGTCTTCACATACTCCTACACTTCATCCCCCATTTGGGGCCAGTAGTAACCTTGTTGAAGGAAAGCTAATGTTCTTCCTCCTCTGGCATGACCTGTCCAAAGGGTGTCATGACATTCTCGAATCAATGTTCGTCTCAGAGCATCGACTCTGGGGACGTATACCCGTCTTCCTTTGGTCATTAGCAAGCCATCTTCTTGCCAAAACTGTCGAGTTTTACCGCTCTCGATTAGTTTCAACAGTTGTTGGGCAACCGGGTCCCTGGTAAGGGCCTTCTTGATCTTATTTCCAATGTTGATGCAACTCGGATGCCTGCTCTAACAATAGCATTCATGGCCATCAATGCTACCTAATCTAGTTCGGCTCTCCTGCTGAGGGCGTCTGCTACGCTGTTGGTTGAGCCTGCCATGTACTCGAGCATGAAGTTGAATTCTGCCAAAAGTTCCTACCACCTGGCCTGTTTCGAGGTGAGCTTAGATTGACTCAAGAAGTGGCTCACTGCAGTGTTGTCTGTCCGCACTATGAAGTTCGAACCAAGCAGGTAGTGCCTCCAAACTTTGAGATAATGCACTACCGCGAGCAACTTTTTCTCATGAGTGGTGTAGCGACGTTCTGCTTCGTTGAGCTTCCTACTCTCATATGCCACCGAGTGGCATTCTTACATTAGAACCCCTCCTAGTGCAAAGTCGGAAGCATCTGTGTGGACTTCAAAGGACTTCAACACATCGGGGATAGCAAGTACCGGATCTTCAGACATAGCCCGCTTTATAGCCGAGAAGGCCGATTGACACTCTTTGGGCCATTCCCAAACTTTGCTCTTTTTCAGAAGTTCGGTTAGGGGATGGGCCATTCTCGAATAATCTTGGACAAACTTCCTTTAATAGTTCGTCAATCCAAGGAAAGATCTCAGTTCTGAAACATTAGTTGGCAGCTGCCACTCCTGTATCACTTGAACTTTAGCTGAGTCCATCCTTATCTGACCCTGTTCTATCACATGGGCCAAGAAGGGCAAAAGGGCATTTTGACAGCTTCACGTATAGCTCGTGCTCACTCAGTCGGGTAAGCACCTACCTCAAGTGCTTCAGATGCTCGTCCAAGATGGAACTGTAGATCACAGTATCATCGAGATACACCACTACCAAATTGTCAATGTAGTCCCGCCAAACCTGATTCATCAAGGTGCAAAATGTGGCCGGGGCGTTGGTCAAGCCGAATGGCATGACCAGGAACTCATATGCACCGTATCTGGTGACACAAGTTTTCTTCGCCTCGTCACCTTCGGCGATTCGGACTTGCCAATACCCAAACTTCAAGTCCAACTTGGTAAACACTCAGATCAAAACAATCGACGACTAAAGGAATAGGATACTTGTTCCGAATTGTCACCTTGTTTAGCGTCCATTAGTCCACACACATCCCCAATGAACCATCTTGTTTCTTCTGGAAGAGGACTGGTGCACCGTAAGGCGACTTCGCTGGAGTGATCAAACCCGTGTCTAGCAACTCTGTCAATTGTTTTATGAGTTCAGCAAGTTCTGGTTGTGACATCCGATACAGAGCTCGGGCGGGTGGCTTCGTGCCTAGCACGAGCTTGATCTCATGGTCAATTGCCCTTCTAGGTGGCAATTTCTTCGGCAATTCATCAGGCATCACATCTTCAAAGTCGTTTAATATCACTTTAACTTCTTTAGGTAATGGTCCCGATACTTCTTCAATCTTGTCCCACCGTAGCATGGCAAGGTAGGTTGTTTTATCCCGTTTTAATCCCTTCTTCAACTAGAGGGCTGAGATGGAACGCTCTCTCGCCCTAGGAGATATAGTCGGGATGACACACGGTTTACTCCCAAGCATGGCTAGAGAGTTGGTGCATGGCATCACTGTGGTCTTTGTGTCACGCAGAAACTCCAACCCAAGGATCAGCTTAAAGTCGTCCATGATGACTGCTGAAAAGTTGGTCCTTCCTTTGTATGGACCAATCTTGATCAAAACAGATCTCGCTATCCCCACTACTGGCTGTGCCGCAGAGTTGATAGCCTTCACCCGTCCGCATCCTTTTTCTAGAGTTAGACCCAGTCTTTCCACTTCGGTGCAAGAAATGTAATTATGGGTAGCTCATGTGTCCACCATAGCCCTGATGGCCTTCCCGTTAACCTTGATGTCCACATACATCAAGCCTTTCCCTGGTACATCGCCCTTTTTCTTTGCCGGCATGTCTCTAGGCTTTTCTCCAGTCAAGCTCTCTTCGGGGTTCCCATCCTGCATTGTCACAGCATTACACCACTGAGGAAAGGCCCCGACGGCATCTTCCTCTTCATAATCTTGTGCATCTGTTTGCTCATCTGTTGGTGGATGCTTGATTGAGAGCCAGATTGTTCCCCACGTTGCACCTGCCCAATGTTGTCAAAGAAGGCATTCATCATCTGTTGGTGTGGACAGTTAGCGATCACGTGCGGTCCTTGGCACAAGAAGCAACCCCTGAAAGGAGGTTTCTTCACTTCTCCGCTGGTGCTTGCGTCAGGCTTGGCTTTGAACCCAACTCCCTTCTTATGTTGGGTGGAAGAGTTTGACGCCCAACTACTTTTACTACCCCAACTTTGGTTTGGCACTTGACCCCTTGGCTTCTTGCCACCATTACTTCTACTTGGATTTCCTCTTTGAGGGGCTCTCTGTGGCTCGGAGTTGTAATCTGAAAGGCTCTCGACAGCGATGATGGCTTCATTAAGGTTGTTCACCCGACGTCTATTAAGCTCGGTGCGAGCCCATGGTTTTAACCTTTTTATGAAGAAGAAGAGTCTGTCGACTGCGGACATGTCACTGATGTCCAACATCAAGGCAGAAAATGCCTGGCAATACTCCCGGACCGATCCTGTGTGTTTGCATTCCAACAATGCTTTCCTCGCGTTGAATGCGGTGTTCTCTGGGAAAAACTGGCTCTTCAGCTCTCGTTTGAGTATATCCCATGTGTTTATGACGCAAGACCCATCTTCAATCTCTGCGTACTTCTTCCGCCACCATAACTTGGCATCTCCAACCAAGTACATGGCAACCATCGACACCTTCGTCGCTTCTGAGTCTACTCTGATGGCTCGAAAGTATTGCTCGATATCGAAAAGGAAGTTTTCTAATTCCTTGGCATCACGGGCTCCCCCGTAACTCTTGGGCTCTGGCACTCGGGGCCTCAATGAGTGCTCTGTACCCCCTGCGGGTGTGTTAACCACCGCACGACTAAGAAGCTCCACTCGATCCTGGGGCTCTTGAAATTTAGACTCCCAGTCTATACCTTCAACATGTCGTGCATGGTGTTCCACTTGATCCTGAAGCTCCTGAAACCCGCCCTCCCACTCCATGTTCTCAGTATATCGGGTATTATCAGTGGCTTCAAGATTCACTTCCAACGCGTTAAGGCGAAGAGAGAATTGCTTCAAGATGCCTGGAGCATTCTCGTCGCTCTTGAACATGCCCTGTATTTGTGCTTCCAAAGCATCGATTCTCTCTTTCGTGTTGGCCATAGTTTTTCTCAACAAACTATCCCACAATATTTTCTTAGTTGAAGCCACGGTCCCTTGGGCAACCGCGGCTCTGATACCACCTGACACATGGTGGCCCTTGATGGCACAAAGGAAACCGTGTGTGGCACTAGACTTGCTGCTTGCAAGAAGAGTCCGCCAACCAATTCTAATAATCTACAACAAGCAGTGCATCAATATTGCATAAGACGGTGCACAAAGAAGTAAATTTCAACACGAGGGCAAACGGTCCCAAACATTCTCATTACTTCAACAACATCATAACAATTTACAGAAGGCTTTGTTTGCATCCACAGTGTGCAATCTAGCTAAACAGGCAAGCTAAAACAAAGCAAGGGACTCTCAGGTATGGGTGTACAATGACCTCCCATATAGTACCATTAGGAGGATTTTCCTAAGTGACAATAGTAGACGTCACTATGTGCGAGGAGTCATAGTGCCCCTTTTTAGAGAAATATAACTCGGAATGACTTGAAATTTTATAGGGAAACTTAAATATATAAAAGGGTGATCTCCATCAAAATTGAAAAAAAACGCACGCCTGGATCTTCACGATTGGCTTTTGGGGTGCACGGACACTGTAGTTGGGCGCGCGGGCACTGTGCTTGACGGGCGCACGGGCGCGAGACTTGAAGAACTTACGAGGGCGCATGGGCACGTGTTGGAAGGGTGCATGGGCGCTGTGCTGGATGGGCGAGGGGGTGCTGTACTGGATGGGCGCAGGGGCGCGGTGCTAGGCGGGTGCAAGGGGCAGCCCCTGACACTTTGCCTGGCTTGTCATGTGCAGTCGCATGGAAGAAAGACATTAGATTTGCACCCTTTCGAAGGGCTTGAAGATAATAAGAGCCAAGGCTTTGGACCAAATGCATAACTGCCACCAAGAGGCTTACATGCGCCGTGTAGCATGTGCACGTCAGACGTCTGCCCCCAAGTTCATGAATCCAAACAAAATCGTTCCTTCCTCCTATCAGCAGCTATACCTGAAAAAATATTTTGCCTAGTTGGTCGTGAAATGTGCCCCCACCCGTCCAAGCACTGAATAATTTGAGGTGGCAATAAGAAACAGTTCTTTCTATTTACACTTGCAAATCTTTTGGATGATTATAAATTTACATTCTCTATCTCTCTACATTATCTCTCTCTACATTAAAAGTCTAAGGAGTTTAAAAGTGTTTCTACACATTTTTATGACCAAAGAAAAAAAACCAACCAAAAGAAACTGCTCCATTTCTACTCCTGCAGCACCAGCAAGTTCTCCACTCCCCAACTTGTCATGCTGCTATAGCAAAAGAAACTGTTCCATTTCTACTCCTGAAACACCTTTACCAAAAAGAGCAACTCAGTAAGATGCCATTCTCCTTTTGTGCAATATTGTGCACAGACAACGAGGGCATAAGCGACCCGCTGTAGTCGTGCCGGGGTGAAACAATGCTTCATAAACGTTGGTTTTCATAATCTGATTCAGCTATCTTTTTTGATTGTTGAAGCACTTCTAGGAAGATACATAATTAGTGTTCTGTAGAGGTTGTTTCAAACAACCTTAAGAAGGTAATATTCCATAACGACATACATGGAATTGGGGCTTCTTTATTCATAATATCAATTGCACATATGCCTATGTAAAATTTCCAGATGCGGTTGGCATGCAAAAGACTCGGGAAGTGATATCCTGTTGTTCTTCTTTCTTCTCATTTTTTCTGACATCCACCGAATATAAATCATGCTGAGAGTCGCTATAGTGAGTAATCGCAGAGTCACATGCAATGGGTGGGAACGCGTCTGATATGGCTGAATTATTTGCAAAGTAGAAAATCGAGTCTGTGAGTCTTTCGAAATTCTGTTTTCATCATACATTGCCTTTCAATTGTGTATCAAGCCCTCATATTATGAATTATACGTGCTACCACTTGTGATCTTGTTGGGCTAACAGTATGACTTCAGCCGAGTGTTTGTTGAAATGCTGTTTAGTTATATAAAATCAAGCGAGTGAAGTAGATTCTTTTGTTCTGCACAACTCAATATCATGATTTATATGTTTGTGTTAGCAAGTTACATGACGTTTATAGGTGGGTTTGATCTACTTAACTCTGGAAGAAACAATTGTTTCACATGGGGCTGATCCAGGTGACATTTTCTAATGGCACGCAATAGATATAAATGATGTCTTTAGAACTCCTTTTACAACCAGTGATTTTGCAATATTTTAGGATTTAAGGTTGTAGTTGTTGGACGAGATGCAAGTTATTCAAAATACTGACACAAATACGCGCCAATAATCAACATATTTAAATTTGACATAAAAGAATGCGGATTACGGTTTTGATGGAAAATGAGAAATTTAGTGGATTCATCCATTTGGGCACACTCTTCCTTGCAGATTGAAAACATTTGCACTAATTTAGAAACTTGAACACCTAAGTTTTCTCGAGAGTTGCAGAAATTCTCTGTAAAAGAAAATTGTGCATCATTACATGTTTTTTTTAATTGTATGTGGAGAATCTATATCTTTTATGAATAGGCCACAAAGCAGTGGTGAATGGTGCATCTAAGGCGGCTTGGGCTTGGATGTTACGTAGTGAAGCTGTTTGACTTAAATAGGAGGAACCGTTTATATGAATCTTGTTGCCGTGGCAAGTATAAATTATCCTTGGAGAAAATCTTGAGTATGTCATGCATTGTTTTTTGGTATATCATCTTGTGTTGAAGCTACTTGGGGTAGCAAAGACAACTGATCTGAATGCTTGAGATTCGTTGGAATATGCCAAGAAAAGAAGCAAATAAGAATAATGAATTTTGGGCTTAATCACACAATTCTTAGCAGGAGGATGTTAATTTCTTGTTTAGAGTAGATCTTGGATTTATACCTTTGAGATGCTTGAATTATCCTTGAATTGGAAGCATCAGCTGCATCTGTGAACTATTGTCATCAATCAATTTTAAAGGGATGAACGTTTTAGAGTAGATATATTAGTGGGCAGAAAGAAATAATACAGGCATTGTTTTTAATTACACTCTGACATGTTTTAGCTCAAGTACATGACCTGTTTATGCTTAAAGCACACCTGGTAAGGGAAAAATGAGATTAATTACATAGCAGATTTTTAATGTGTGAATGACATCAATCTACTTTTTCAGCGATATCTTTGTTTAAGTTATATTATTTAAAAGAAAAGTTTATTAGAAGGGATTTTACGTCTATAGAAGCCTTGTTAAAAGATATATGGTTGTTTGGTAGAATGTTTGTGAGAATTAGACTCCATTTACTTCCCAAGTATGTTAGCTGAAAGTTGGAAGGATGTATCCACCCGAAAACAAAATATTAAGTTAAAATTTACATTTTGAAATATCTTTCCATAAAGAGTATCGTGTTAGAAAGCCCTTCCATGATGAATACAAAATCTTTATATGTAGTTGTAAGGACTTTTTTTTCTTTTAGCATATTACTGTGTTGCATATACAAACATGATAAAAAGAAGGTACCTTTTCATGTCTTTAGATATATGATATGTTTTGCATTCATCTTTAGCAGTTTGATATTTTGTAATGATTAAGCACCTTGTACCTGCTCTCCCTAAGTTTTGAAGTATAGGTACAACAGCCGCAAATGTAAATATAATAAACTGTGATGGATGGTTATATGGATTCAACCACTTGACAATTATCGTTATGAAAAATGTTTCTGAGAATCTTCGGATGAACCTTTGGTACCTGACCATGATGTTAACTTCATTAAAGAAGCGTTACCGTTTGACTCAAAACTGCAGCCTTTAATTTGATATGGGAACACAAGGGAATCGGAACTAAATTGGAGATTATAATATTTTAACATTGTAATTACTTAATCTGGGACATTATTACATAAAAAAGCAAATCTAGTGTTCTGTCCACCCCTGCTACTTGGTTCACACTTATTTATCTTATGTATATGTATAAGCTATGACTTTCATCAATTTCCTCAGTACCTGATTGAAATTTTGGCTCTTCAAAGTGGTAAAAGGAATTTTTAAAATTGGCATAGTGTGCTCAGCAAAAATATTAAATTATAAAAAATGCAATTTCATGTGTTACATGTTATTTATCCATACCAAATGAGCCTACCATGAAGCCAAATACAAAATGGTTACTGTAGTGGGTAAACTTCTTGATCTTGAATAGTAAGGTTCCCTGTTGTAGGTCCTTTTTTGCTTTCTCTTATAATATTTACAAGTTCCAACTACATAAATTGCGCATGTTTATAGTTAGTTTCTAAATTTGATAAGTGTATCCATATGGCAACTTGCCATGTCATTTATGTAAAAGGATGGTTACATAACTTTCATCATTTTTCTTGTGCTTTATGCATATTTCCTGTGTGTTTTGGATACAGAAAAGGGGCAACACCATGGTTAGAAGCTACTAAGGAATCCCGTTCACAATCTCTATCCTGGTATGGCCGTTGGCCTAAAATGTACCGTAGTTTTTTGAAGTTCATGTTTAGAGGTGAGTAATGTTGTCAAGAAATGCTGGTTGTTGTTATTCGTACCTTAATCACTCTACCTTAAAAGTCTGATGTGTTAAGACATGCTTCTACACATTTTCATTACCAAAATACTCTTTGAAAATATTCCATATTACCTCTGATCCACCTGTTTTAAAATAACAATACAGACACGTGCCACCCACTCACGCGAACTCCAAACGACGCCATAAATGAAAAGTCGTTGCTCCTCTCAACTGATATCGCTTCTCATGGACACCTCTATTTTGCCTCAACAATGACATGCAAAAAACCATGCTACAGAAGAACTACCAAACTGTGAAACGGCAAATAGTACGTCAATCAGCAGAGCAGCCGCAGATGGTACGTCAAGAATGCATATGTGGCCCAATATTTTATTTAACAGAATCGCATTTTGTTCCCTCTTGATTCTTTGGTGCAAGCATTCTATTCTTTCATGTTTGTCTATCGAACATGCTATTGTGAACACTAGCAGAAGAAGTACTAGGCTATTAAATACGGAATTGCAAGTCAATCGCGCGTCAATCTGCAAGTCATCTGCAGATTGCTACTTCAACAATTCATATGTAGGTCAATCGTTGATTTAACTGAATTTGGTTTCCTTTCGATTTTCCTTTTGATTCTTTTGTGCATGCATTCTGTTATTTCATGTTTATCTACGACGCATCTGATCAATCTACTGCACATGCTATTGCTTCTTTTGTGAACACCGCCAGTTCTTCTAACTCAAACTAGGATAAGGATTTACATTACACACACATGTATGATGTACTTTAAATTTACGATTTTGAATTTTGGGCATAGACATTCTTGTCTGGGTTACCATCTCAATTTTCTACCTTATGTGTCTCCTCCACACCTTTCCTCCATTCATCTTGATCAAAGAGTTTCATGTTGTCTTTCCCTTACCATTGCATACAGGGTGTTTAAGAATATGATTTCATTATGCCATTTCATGACTGCTACGTTGATAGCTCTTTGTGCCTATTGCTTCTTTAGGTTTTGGCTTTCCAGCAGTGTTGCGCTGACCGTTCTTCTTAATAGATACTAATATTCATACATATGAATTTCTTGACTCGTACTTAGTTGGTGTTTCTTCCCAGTGTTGCGACCATCCTTATCTTGTGGATATGCTTTTTAAAATCTCAATAACAAGAGGTATCCCTAAAGTTGACAACTTGGGTGTTGGAATAAATGCTAGTGGCAATTTACAACTTCTTGATAAGATCCTTTCAGAGATAAAGAGACATGCTTTAAGAGTCCTCATCCTTTTTCAGACAGCCGTTTGATTTCTTTGCAAATAGCATTGTTTGTGACACCTAGGTTGTGTCAAAGCAATAGTACATATATCTTAGTGTCGATGCTTATGGCACTGTTATGAGCATGCCTATCACTGAGTTTTACCCACAAAAAATGATGCCATTTTTTTGTAAAGGGAGATGCAGCAGCAAATATACCCAAACCGGTAACATAACGGGTAAGCCTTGTGTTACTGAGCTGCACTTCCTTTTGCCCACAAAGCATATGGGATAAGAGGCCGCTATGGCACTGGAGCAACTCAGTAAAGGAAGAAGAGATGGAAATTAGTGGCAGGCTCGAAGATTGTGTGAATACTTAGGAAGCATTTAACAACTTTGCTGTGTTTCGAGAAAATGCTCCTACTGAAAATTAAATAACTGTTGCATTGTGGTCATAACCAATTTAGTTCGAATAAAGAAGGTAATCATGTACCATTTCTGTCACCAAATACCAACTGGGTTGAACAGATATCTTCAGTCCATTTTTTTGTTCTGAGATAGGAAAGTGGGTAATTTACATACATTCAGTTCAGCTCTTCTACATTGACATTGTCTAATTACACTCTTTCACTCTTAGGATGGACCTACCAAGCTATATCGGCATGTGTTGTAACGGATTGTTAACTTCGAGAAGGACCGTATAATCATAGTTCAAGATATTTTTTATGGCGATTCTAGCAAACCTAACCTCTAATTTCAAAACTTTCTTACCAGTGCTCCCAGGGGATTTTTTTAATTAGTCTTAGCTCTTAGGATTACCCTAGGAAAAAGTGCATTAAGAATCAATAGAAAACTTCCAAGAGCGTAGGATATGTGTTGTTTCCGACTATGCCTTAGGTGGACAGATTACATGAATTTGCTAAATTGTTTTGGTTCTTAGGATTAACGTGGGAAAAAAAGGGATTCAAGAACCAGTTGGAAAATTTGAAAGGCTTAGAGAATATGTTGTTTCTGATTATGCCTTAGTTAGATATGGATGAGAGAAAAAACATTATCTATATTTGAGAAACTTCTGATGGGGAGCAAAAAATGAAGCCCCGTGTTTGGATATCTTGGGTGATGCCAAATCAGTTTCTTCGTTGCTTAATTTCGGGGCTGAGTGGCATATTTTGAAGCTTAGGCATCAGAGCTGGATAGCAGCTCATCTATGTCTGGTGGTGTCTTCGACATCTTTAATTTGCTGCATCTCTAGGTTAAGAGGTATGGGTAGAAGCCAAGGTGTCGCCTGTGGACTACGGCTCTTCGATGCCTTTGCTTCTTTTTTTTCTTTTTGGCATCTGTGCTGCATCCAAATCCTTATTTTTCATATTATTCTAGCAAATTTAACCAAAAACTGCAGAGCCGAAGCAATGGGATACCTTTGCAAACGGTCGTTTGACTTACGAAAGCTTCAGAGATTGTTATGTCTAAAGCTATCCATTGCATTGATTCCAAATATTTTGTGTTGTTTTTTTGCTTTGCAGTAAGATAGTTAATTTGATAAAAGGAGATATATCTTCAAAAAATATGTGAGTTCTATGCTTGGTTGAATGCTTTATAAAGAAAATGGTGTCATTTTGGAGTGAACATGTTCATAGCTAGTGCGTTCGTGTACATGCATGCACGCATACCTAATGATTTTCTTGCAATTGTGTGACATAGTAACAATTCTCAACAATTTTGTAAAAGCAAACACACTACCCACTGTTGGTTCCGCATCTTGCTTTGAATATCCAAACACTTGACCAAAGGTATGCCGCCATTCCAACACCAAAATGCCTTCTTTATTTCTTATGATTTGGCAGCTTTGCTGCATTTCTTGGTTAGGAGGTGTGGTTAGAAGCCATGGAGTCATCGATGGACTGTGGCTCCTCTATGTCTTTGCTTCTTTTGTTCAGCATTTTTTCTGCATCCATATCCTTATATTCCATATTATACTAGCTAATTAGTAGGAAATTGTAGAGCCAAAGAAATAGGATACCTTAGCAAACTATAATTTGACTAGCGTAAGCATCAGATATTGTTATGTCTAAACCAATCCACGACATTGATCCAAATATTTTGTGTTGTTTTCCTGCTTTGTAGTTAGATTGTTCATTTAGCAAAAAGAGATATCTTTAAAAGGAATATGTTATTGCTATGCAGTGAGTTCTTCTGTTTTACAAAAAATGCTTGAATTGAATGCTTTATAAAGAAAGTCATCTCATATTGGTTTGGAAATTTTCATAGCCAGTGTGTGAGTATGTATGCATGCATGCTTGTCCAATGGTTTTCTTGCAATTGTGTTGCATAATAATCTCCGCAATTTTGGACAAGAAACACAAGACCGCTACTGGTTCGGTTGCTTGCTTTGAGTATCCAAGCACTTGACCAAAGGTATACCTTCATTCCAACACTGATATACCTTTTTCTTTTCTTCTGCCATTGCTTTGAACAGCATCCAACAAACAAGAAATGCAAGGTATGTCATGCAGTGGCTATGATTGTCTATAAGTTTTCCATTTATTGAAACTTATCTTCTTACTTGACACAGTATCTGGGTTATAAACGAGGATACTTTGCATTCATGTTGCTCTTTTTCACTTTAGCTAATAGAATTTGAAACTTGCAAATTTGACCATTGATTTTTACGATCCTTTAATCACAGAATAAAATGAAAGAGCATGAGTCTCTAATGTTTGTGTGTTTGTGTTGTAATTTTTGCGACTTAACAATCAGAAGAGCAATAAAGATAAAGTAGTTTAAGAAGCAAGTAGGTTAAAATTAGATATAAATTTTATGGAGCCAAAGAGTCAATAGCTCCGATCAGATTTGCTCCCCAAGCATTAAGAGTTGCATAATGTAACAGAAGATAAGTCACTTGTTGGATTGAAGAAGCTTTGCGTCAATTCTAACACGAGAGCATCTCGAGTGTGGGAAGAGAGCTCATTTTCAGTGAAAGGATTGGAAAGTACGCTCAAAAGTAGTAACCTATGGGGAATTGACGTTTACAACTGTTATGAGGTGATCTTGTCGAAGTTCATTTCTATGGGACTGAGTGAATTTGGAGAAGGCATCTTGATCTGTGCTTGCAGGTGGCCAATACGTCGATTTATAATGGCATGATGGTAGCTCATCTCAAGTTTCAGCATCTTATTAGATTAGCGATGGGTAATCTGGCAAGAAATGTTATGTTGAGCTGATGGAAACCACTTTTAGGAGGTATTTTATGGATTGAGAGTTAAAAGTTATAGGGGATAATTGAAGCCATTTTATTTTTCAAGAATGCTTGTTAGAGTCCCCGAAGCTTCCCTTACACAAATGGTGACAATAAAGTAAAATCATAATCAAATATTAGAGCCTGAACATGGGCTTCACTGCATCAAAAACAATGTAGCCCAATGTCATTTGTCATCAAATGGTTCTATTAAAGGTTTTTGTCAGAGAAGAAGTTACCATGACAATTTTGGTAACATGTGTGTACAATAATAAGAATCTGGGCAATTTGAAACTTAGTTGCAAAACTTTATTCTTTAATTGAGGTTACTTAAATTTCTTCTTCCCATGATTTTGTGCTTTCTCTAACCCGTTCCAATTGTAGCTCCATTCTTCTACTTTGGTTTGTGAAGGTTAGAGACAATTTTTATTTTCAATTTCAGGAAGTATTGCTTCAAATTCTTTGAAAAGGAACCTGCTTGCATTTAAATACATCAGATTATCTTGACTGCTTTAATAGGTAGGTTAATGATTTGTTACTATGGCCTTGAAAGTCTGCAACATTTACAGCAATACAGATACTCCCGACCACGTTGGGTCTATACCGTGGTATTGGTATGTGTAATATTACAAGGAAGTGCTAGACTTTGACGGTAGCTGATTAGTTTACCAGGATTTGAAATGGGAGATTATTTCAGGTCTTGCCTGGAAGGCTTACATCTGCTACCTTAGTCTACCATCTATGGATCATTTTAGGCCTTGACATGTGCTACCATCTCAGGGTTAGACTTTGGTCAGAGTCTTCATTTAGTCCAAACTGTAAAGGTTCCGTCCACGGTCAACTTTAGAATTGTAGCAGTTTTCTATTTTCTTTTTCTTTTAACTTTTTAAGGTTTTGCTATAATTTTCAGATGCTTCTGCTTAGATATTTAAGGGTGGGCAATCAGTAACTATATTTCTTCTGTGCATCCTTCTATACTACCTTACTTATAAGTAGGTAAGACAAGCACAAAGAGACCTCAAAAGCATGTGTTTCACATGCAGAATGGCCCTGGATATCCCTTAGAGTGACGCCTATGAAAGACAAAAGAGTTGTTTCCCAACTGTCACTAGGGTTTCTTGACAAACTGCTGAGCCCCCCATGCAATTCTTCTGAACTTATAATAGTATTCGAGATCCTCTGTGTTTGATCATCTAATATATCACTTACAAAACGTATATGCTCTTTCCATTCATATCAAAACTTCGATAATCTTTTTCGGAACCAAACATAAATCTTGGGCATCATCAAATATACCCCAAAAACTAGAGAAAGTAAAAGACCATATCCCTTGGGAAGCAGCTTTTTCTTCTAGCTTTGAGAACGAGACTTCTAATTTATTATTATTTTTTATCCTTTTTGGTCAGGGAAACAACAGCTAAATGATAGCACGTGAATTTGCGATGTCTTCCAATAACATAATTATCAATTTCCCTCTGCTATGAACTAAATTTGGTAAGGTTTTCACAATTGAAAGCTATGTAGCTTTGCCTTAAATAGACCACCATAGTTCTAAACCAACACATATGGTAGAGAGAGCGAGGAAGAGAAATCATATAAGCAAAATATGAATGGAACTTCATCTACAAAGGAAAAACAAAAAGGGCCAAATGTCTATAGACAAATGTAATAGTTCACAAATAGAGGGCTACTGAAGCAGGGGTGTAGTCTTTCCTAATTAATCATTAATAAGAAAGTAGAGAAAGAGTCGAACCCTCTTAATTCCACCACCTGAATAGGTGGTTTCCTCTTCATTGGCAGCTATCCCTTGCTCCTTCCACGAGTATGTATGTACGTATGTATGTATGCATGTATGTATGTATGCAAAACTTTGTAAGAGGGTATCAGGATAATGATCCTTCCACTTTGCTGATATACCATAAAGTGAAAGTTTTTGCAAACTGAAATCCCCTCACTTAAGAACCAATATATATATATATATATATATGTGTGTGTGTGTGTGTGTGTGTGTGTGTGTGTGTGCAAAGGAAAGACTAATTAACTAGAAAAGTTAGTCACATAACTGAAATTGACCTGCCCAGCAGTATCCTGCCTTAATAAAGGAATTAGGTCCTCTAGAGGCTGTTCAAGAAAATCAAAAGCCCTATCCTGAATCACTCCAAGGTGTGCTAGCTTATCAACACACTTGTTTCCTACACCTGGAACATAAACTACTGTAGTGCCCGTAGCTCTCACTAAGAAGCGGTAGTCTAGGATTAGGAAGTTCAGAGGATGCCATGGGTTGTTTTCCTTGGTCAGCGGGTCTATGACAACTTGGGAATCCGTTTCCAAGGTAGTTTATTGGAATCCTTTACCTTTGATTACTTGCAGACCTTTGAAAGCACCATGTAGTTCTGCTTCCAGAGCATTGCAGATTGGTAGATGACCGAGGAATCCTCCCATCCAGTTGCCTTTGTCATCTTGTATAAGTCCTCCAAATCCTCCATGATTCACTTGGCAATGGCTTCCATCTGTGTTTATCTCCATTTTCCCTGTATTTGGAAAACACCAGATAATTAGTTTTTGGGTCTTTAGTTCTGCCTTGGATTTAGCCTTGTGAAGGCTTCCATGGCCTCCTTAGCCATATTTATGACAGATTTCTAGGAGATTTCTTCATTAGTAATCGGGCCTTCTATCCTCTCTTTCTTCCTATCTTTCCAGATCTGCCAAAGGCTAGCACTAAAAATATACTTCCATTCAATTCCACCGAAATTAGTATTCCATTCAATTCCACCGAAAAAGTTAAACTCAATTGTCCACAGGACATGCATTTCTTCCAAATAGCAACAACTTTGGGACAGCCTTTGATTACGTGGGTGGTGGTTTCGGCTTCCAGCTTGCATCTCTGACATGTGTTGATACTGGTCAGATTCCTGGTCATTCTATGGTGTTGGAAGGCAACCTATCTCTCAAAATAAGCCATATAAATAGGATTAACTTTTGTGACAGAGGTTGCTTCCAAATCCAGCTCCAATGGCTCTTATTTTGTCCACCATCATCTCTGTTCTGGATTATTAATTCATAAGCACTCACAATACTAAAATTCCCTTTCGAGCTTACTCCCTAGGTAGGCTGGTCCTTCCCCTCCTTTTGGTCTCGCAAGGGTGGATGAATTCTAAGAATTTCCTTTCCAACATTTTCTTGAACCATCTGTTTTATCCTATCCAAATCCCAATAATTATCTTTGATGATCTGCACAACCATAATCTTCCTTCCTCCTTGTCTATTGGTAGTGTTGAGGGGTTCTCTTCCACATCACCAATCCTCCCAAAAATCAGTTTGTTCCCCTTTGTTAATGGATCATTTAATGCCTAGTCTAAGGTTTTAATCCCACTCCGGATGCTTTTCCAAACCTGGGATCCATTTTTCACAGCCTCCCAATCCTTAATGTTTTTCTCTTTAATGTACTTCTCTGTTATCACCTTGACCAACAAGAGATTTTCCTGATTATCAAGTTTCCAACCAAGCTTTAATAACTACCATGTTATTATCTCTGGCTTTTCTGAATCCAAGACCCCCTCTACTTTTAGGTTGGCTGACATTGTCCCAATTCACAAGATGAATTATTTTTTCTGACTCAGTGTCCCCCGTAAGAAAGCCCTATTGATTTTATCAAGAGTGTCACAAGTCGCTTGGGGAAGAGCTTGGATTTGCATAGTATAGGAAGGTATGGTCGAAGTGACCAACTGAATCAGAGTGGTTCTTCCAGCCAAGGACAAGAGATTGATTTTCCAACCAGCTAACTTTCTTTGAAATTTTTGAACAATATTGTTGAAAAGGTTTTTAGATATTCTACTATGTATCAAGGGTATCCCCAGATAAATGCCAAGGTTATCAGTAATAGATATACCACATCTTCTACTTATGGCTTGAGCTTTATCCCTAGTAATGTTTCTGGAAGCAAACATCTTGGACTTACTGCAATTTATACTCTGACTAGAAAGCTTACAAAACTTCTTTAAAGTATTCTTGGTCAAGTAACATTCTTTGGAAGCTCTCAGACCTATTTGAGTTTTCCAGCTATTACAGCTGCTAAACATTTCGGACAAATTTTCAATGCATGAAACAAAACTATAAAGGGATAAAGAATCCCCTTTGTCTAATCCCTCTTTGAGGCTTGAAAGCTTCATGAGGGTTCCCATTCCACAAAACAGATATAGAAGCTCTAGTGATCTGAATAGATTAATCCATTTACTAGGAAAATTAAAATCTTCTATATTTTTTTTGATAAAACTCCAACTGAGTTTATCATAGGCTGTTTCCAAATCTATTCTAAAAATCAAGCCACCTTTTTTTTCCCCTTTTTTGTTCTTCAGGGAATGTAATATTTCCTGGGTCACAATGCCATTGTCAGTAGTAGATCTTCCAGGGACAAAACTACTCTGGGCAGGGCTAATAATTCTACTCAGCAAGGGTCTTAATTTATTAACCAAAATCTTAGGTAGAGCTTTGTAAGAGACATTAAGTAAGCTTATGGGTCTAAATTGAGCTAAGATCTGAGGTTAATTAATTTTGGGAATCAAGGTAACATAAGTAAGATTATTGCTCTCAGGCATAGCTTCCTTAGTGAAACAGTTCTGTAGGAAAACACAACAAGGACCCACAACATCCCAATATTTGTGGTAGAATAAAGCATTAATACCATCAGGCCCAAGTGCTTTAGTAGTAGCATGTACATTAAAGAAGGCATCCTTAATTTCTTGATCGGTCAAAGGAAAAACAAGGGAATCCTTATCTCGGTCAAGAATTGTAGGGTTGTTACTACCCCTCTCCATGTTATCAATGTTGTCCAGCTGGTCCGAACAAAACTTCACAAAATGGTCATTTATATGCTCTCTAATTTGGGTGCTATCAGTTAACCAGTTGCCACTAGAGTCTTTTAAGTGATAATTTTGTTCCTCTTTCTTCTAGCAATCGTAGATATATGAAAAAAAAAATCTCGTATTCCTATCCCCTTGAGAATGCCATTGCACTCTGGATTTCTACCGTCACAGAATCTCTTCCTGGTCCAGAGTTTCAAGATATTTTTTCCTAATATCTTTCTCTAGAAACTCTAAGTTATGATAGCAATGCTTCCTCAAGACGTATTGAATTCCCAGATGTCCAGCCCGTAGCCTACGTTTTTTCTTAAAGATATTTCCAAATATTTCTTTATTCCATACTTTGACTTTGCTACAAAAATTCTCAATATCGTCCATAATCCTATTGTTGTTCTGCCAGGAATTCTGGAAAAGATCTTTAAATCCCTCTTGAGTCATCCAAGCATTCTCTAATCTAAAAGATTTTTGATGAGAAGATGAAGGATGTTTGAGGAGCATACCTGAACAATTTACCATTATCGCGCAATGATAGGAGGAAGTACGAGGAAAGTTGCACATCGAGGCCTCTGGAAATATAACAGACCATTTGGGATTTGCCATTGCTCGGTCGAGACGTTTCTGCACAATTGCCCACCCTTGCCTTCTGTCGGACCAGGTAAGCTTTGGGCCATTGCATCCAAGGTCAACGAGCGAGTCCACACTCGTTGATATTTTCTCCAAACTTTCCCATACAAATACTTTCTGAGCTATCTTCCCTTCCTTTACGTTTGTTTACATCGGCTATATCGTTAAAGTGCCCTCCCAGAAGCCAGGTAACTTGTTCTTAGAAGCAAAGTCGATCAAATTTTGCCATAAGTGTTCCCTCTTGTTTGGGTTTGGGCTGGCGTGAACTGCCTAGAGGACCCAGTCTTCATATTCCCTTCTGGAGATCAAAGTATGTATTACTTGATTTGTTGCCTGAAGCACCGACACACTGACTTGCGGAGAGTCCCAGAATAGTAATAGCCTCCCCCTACGACACTCTGGATTAATGATACAGGAGGTGCTGTACCCGTTTTCATGAAAGAAATTCCCCATCTTTGGGTACTGGACAATAGGCTCTAAAATAGCTATGACATTCGGTCTGAAACTTCCAACTATTTCTCAAAATTCCTGTTAAAATTTGCTGTTTCCAGCTCCTCCACAATTCCATATAATTATATCCGTTCCTTTACAATCCAGGATATCAGGAAGTTGGTCAGATACTGGGATCTGAATGACATGCTTTATCCTTAGTTCTTCTTGGATCTGACTCCTGATCGATGTCAAGCATGCTAGATGCACCGACATTGATGCTTCTCCAGTTTTGGTGTATTCCACCTTCATTTGGATTTCTTCGTTCGTCCATAATACCCTGGTAACATGCAATTCCGAAGTTCCCCTCTTGATTATTAGGGATACCTTGTGGCGGTGCCTTGTCATTAGAGAATATTGGGTCGTAAGGCTGATTCGAGTTTTTGGGCTTCTGCTTTGACGTGCCTGACACCCGATTAGGGTCTTTTTGGGGCTGGGTTGCTCGTCTTTCTGAGGGAGGCGGCTGATATTTAGTGTTCTTTTTCAATGTATATATAGGATGTGCTTAGGTCATTTAACCCTAAAACAACTGGGTTGGACTTATCAATATCCATGCTGCTTTCTTCCTGTTCAGAAACCCGGTTATTGGACCAGAACCTACCCTCTATTGGTTGGCCCATGTTTTTGACTGTTGATTCTTCACATCTAAAATGGGCTTCATCCAATTTTCTTACCTGTCTCGTTTGTCTTCCTATTTCCTTTACCTTGTTGGACGAGCTCACAGTCTTCCTCAGTTTGGGCCTAACCCAATTCTTTTTGATCTTTTTCTTTAGGTTGGGCTCTTTTTGCTTTTCGTCCCACTTTGGATATTTCACTCCCAAAGGGGCTATTCCTAAGTGTTTCAAATCTGTTTGTTGGGCTTAGAACATTCTGGCCTTTGCCCACAATCGACCGTCTTCCCTTTCTTTTTCGCGATCATCCAAGGACCGAATTCGTCCTTGGTTTCGTCTGTTCTGAACTGTAATGTCTTTGTCGTGGGCCTTCTTTGTTCCGTTGAACAGCTCTAACCTTCTATTCCTCCTGTTGTCCCATCTGTACCTTCTGTTTTCCGTTGGGGTTATCACCCGTACGTGCTTTCTTCTCTGGCGTTTCGCTAGCCGGTTCCCGGTAGGTTTCTCTGCGATGTCCGATCCTGCCACACAAAAAACAAAAAATATTCATATATTCATATTCCACTCTGTATTTCCTATTTCTTAGTATGTATGCCCGGATTAAAGGCTTGGATAAGTCCATTTCAATACAAATCCTCGCGTACTTCCCCCTGAAAGATGTAGCTGTATTCATATCTATCTTGATCGGTCGTCTGAATTTTTGGGCAATCTTGAACAACACCGTCTCTTCATAATATTTAATTGGGAGTTCAGGAAGTCTTATCTAGGTTGCAGTTTTGACTTCCTGTGCTTCTAAAGGCTTAAAATCTGGCTCCCATTTCGTGATAGTAAGTTAGTGGTTAAGTATTATCCAAGGACCCCCAGTAGAAATAATCTTCTATAAAGCTAAATTTGATAAGGAAGAAGCCATTATCAAAATCAACTAGGTCGAAATCTCCTTGTAGGCTCCGTAGATTCCATAATCTTGTGGTTAGAGCTCTGAATCCTATTGTTTTACCCATCAATCTAATAATCAGACTTGACTTCCATTGTTTCCGAATCTTTCTAACTAGGTTTGGGGACAGTTATTTTCGGAAGCAGAGGGTTTCTATTGTCTCCTTCCTCCATAACTTCATCCTCTTCACCCTCTGTGTAATGATCAAACTCCATTTCCCCCTCAGATATATTCCTTGTTGTTGAAACAACATCTCTTTATGACTTGTGATGTTTCTCTTAGTGGGTTGTTGTTCTTGGACCGGGTCCTCAATAACGATATTACTGTCTAGTTGTTGGTGAACCTCCAGGGTTTCTTCATGGTTGTTTTTTAGTTTCTTGTTGCTTTGCACCCTCGAATCTTCATCACTTGACTGATTTAACCTCATATTTGTATCCGTATCACTTCTCACTCAAGGTGGTTGGTTGCCATGAAGAGCGTCATGGCTCAAGCTGCTGTAGTCTGATTGCATCTGTGATTTGTAACCGGCAACAAAGGAGGTAAGTGAAGGCTCAAGTTGAGATGTACGGAGAGCGTTTTTTGGCTGTTGCTTTTGTACAAATACACTTAAATGAACCAATATGCCTCATTTAAATCTGCACAGCACATAAGTCTCAGATATTGTTATGTCTAAAGCTTTCCATTACATTGATCCCAAATACTTTGCGTTGTTTTTCTGCTTTGTAGTAATATTATTAATTTGAAAAAAAAAAGAGTAGAGGAATAAGTGAATTTTATGCAGAGCGTTTCAGTTGCCAAATATGCTTGGATTGAATGCTTTATAAGGAAAACGATGTTTCGCTTTGACTTGAAAATGTTCATAGCCGGTGTGAGTATGTATGCGTGCACGCATGTCCACTGATTTTCTTCCAATTGTGTCACATAATAGCCACTCTCAGTAATCTTGGAAAGCAAACAAAATGGCCACTACTGGTTCCGCAGGTTGCTTTTAATATACAAGCACTTGACCAAAGGTATGCCTCCATTCCAACACCAACATACATTTTTCCTTTCTTGTGCCTTTACATCTTTACAGCATTTCTGAGTTGAGAGGTGTGGTTAAAAGCTACGGCGTCCTTCTCGTAATACTTTAGTTATTCATGTCAGTAAATGATATGACAAACTACAATTTTTGCTTAAAATAAGATAGAAAACACTGGAAAAGGATACAATCTAGCCTCACAAACCTCGAATTAACTTAAATTGGCAGATTAATTATTAAAATACAACCAAGCCTCACAAACAATTAATCTAACGGTAATTTTCAATCGTTGCTCACTCCGACACTCAATGTAAACGAAAACGAATCGGATTCTTCAAACAGTTAAACCTAACTAATAACCCTGCACACTCTATAACGCATAAGACACTCCAAAATTCATAAGAATTGCGTATAAAAATTTTTTATACCTTAAAATAGCATAACAAGTTACGATATAAATTTTCAGGATTTTTTTGAATATTTTTGAATTAAAAATGATTTTCTTAAATACCAGAAAAAAGCCCAAAAAATCTGTTTTGGTTAACAAATCGGAGTTTGTAAATAACAATTAATACTTCTAACTCAAATCAAAGTCCCATAATTTTCATAATAGCTTTATAATATATAGGAAAAATACAAAAACTGAAGTTAGGATTTTAAAAAAAAAATGCCGAAACCATTTTAAAATCGTATGTTCTGCTAAATCAAATGCGATACGGATTTAGTAACAAATCAAGTCTAAAAATTACGAAACTTAAGCTGAAACTTATTTATATCAAAAAATCATTATAAAAATTTTTTAAAAAGTTTTTAAGAATTTTAGGGGCTCCAAACTAATTTTAGAGATACTAAAATTGCAGAAAATATCAAATATATCAAAAAAAATCTGAAATTTTAACAGTAATTTTGATATTACCCTATGACTCTTCCTATAAAGTATCAACATTTTTTCTAATTAATACCCAACATCTACGTGGCACAACCACTCCTTTTGCCGTTAACGCACTATTATTTTCATTTTCCTCTTCCTTTCATTTTCATTTTTCAATCAACACCCCTTCATTCCTTTCATTTCAGTTTCAGTTTCAGTTTCAGTTCTACCTCCTCTCCTTTTTTTTTTTTCTTTCCAACATATCCACCATTTTATTTCACTCACGCACACGCAAACACACGCGCGCACGCGCGCACACACGAAACACAACACACTCATATTTCGCCACATACCCACTGCCGTCCAAATCATTCACATGCACATATCACCAACCACTTTCACATTCACATAAAACCCATCACAGACTCATGCACATACCTTCGTTATGTATCTATCTCCCATGCCTCTTAGACCCACCAAGGCATAAACGATACACACCTAAATATACACAGCACTTATATCTCACACTCTCTCCCACACGGCAGTCTCATGGCTGCCCAAGCTTCCCTCTTTCTCTTGGCAGCCATGGCCGCCACAGCCACAAAGCTACAGAGCTTTCTTGGCTTCACACTCTATAACATATACAAACCCACTCCACTGTAATACCTACACAGCAACGAATTTCCAAAGCCTTAACCATGGAGCAACCTCCAAGCCTCAAGTATCTAGCCAAGAGGAGAAAACCAAAATCTACTATCGAGGCATCCCTCCTCTCTAGAGTATCTCCAAAACCATTTCCACAAAAGAGCCTGACAAGCTGCTAGATTTTTTATTTTTTTGTTTTTTTTTTTTCCATTTGCAATCCTCCGCGTTGTTAAAAAATTCTAGGCTTTGATTTGTAGAAAACAAAATATTAGCAATACCAAGAGATTAAACGTAACAAAAATAACAGTAAATATTTAAAAGTAACTCTATATGAACTCTAGATAATATTATGAAATTTAAAGTGAGAAAAGGATATGAAAATAGCTGGTCCGTGAGAGTCGTGACAAAATCGCTGTCCTAAAGACGTTATCGCTTCCCTACGTGCAGGTGTTGACGGCAGATAAACTCTCCAAGATAAAACCCATTGATGCAGTTTTGTCTCCTCCATGTGCACGTCCACAGGAAGACAAAATGAACCAATCCACGATCTCGTTGCTCAAGTGTAAAATATATAGTATAGATATATAAAAAAATATATTGTGATAGTAAAATAGAAAACACTAAGTTTGGAAGCATGGTGGCTTCTAGTCTTCTATGTCACACCACATGGCCTTATATACTTGGCCAATCATAATCCATTTATTGGCAACATAAGTAAGCTTAAAAGCTTTTGTAACTCATGGAATAATCATAATCATTCTCAATAATGCCAAATAATAAAGTATATTATATATACCATAAACAGATTTGAGTTAATAATAAATATTATTGCATTTGTAACTCATTCATAATTTAAATGTAAGTAAATACCATAGAGCCATGAATTGCATTATAATTATAATGCCATAATGTAATTTTATTTTATTAAAATATTCCAACAATCCCCCACTATTTTGATAAAATGAAATGATAATTTAAAATACTTAAAATGCCACTGATGATATGTTTATAAAGTCTCACAATTCTAACAAAATCTAAAGCATTTAAAATAAAACCTCTGTATTATTATACTATTTTTTCCTCAAAACAAAGCCATGATTATTGAACATTATAAACTCGTAAAGTAAAAAATATAAAATACATCAATAAGATGGGCAACTTGTACTGTGCAATAGGTGTTGGTGCCTTCTGGGCTTGAACCAACATTTAGTGTTGACAATTTCCATTTGAGAGAGCCGTAATAGACTACACCTTGAATTAGGTCCCTTGACCAAACTTCAGTTGTCAGACACACAATACTGATATGGTACTTAGTTAGCGGATTAGCCCTATATATTAATGGCCACGCTCTCTTATCTTGATTCTAATGAAAGTCTTTAGGGAATGGCCCATAGTTCCCACAGTCGCGGCCTCACCACCACCCTCATTTAGGTGAGTCCTTCAAAGGATGTGTGACATGTACCTCGCAAAAATTTTCGCCTCTGGCTCATTCAGGAAAAATCCCTTCCTGAATGTCACACTAAGTAGCACGAGCACGTACGGATGGGGAGGAGACATTCTCCTATTAACAAAAGGGTGTTACTTTTATCATGAGTCACGCTCTACGGGTTGTTTCTATCCATTGAACCTTCTTCATAGGATCTCCAATCACAAAAGGTGGGTTACTCCCGCTGGTGACTCCCTGTGGGCTCACTCCATCCGCCTCAGGTGAATAAGGATCTAGCCTCGATCTGTGCTAGTCCCGAGGCAAGTTGCGCAACTTTTATGAAGCCTCTATAACTTATTTTCTCTTCAACGATGAAGTATCACAAGTCTGCAGAATTTTAAGGGCCTAGTAGTGCCCATCGAAGCAACATTATGGATCTCATCAAGTAAATTAAGTTTCAGTGGTAACATCCACTTTGCTTAGCATCAAAGATGATATTAGTTGGTAGCCTCACTACTAGGAATCAAACATTTGATCAGTAGTCTACTACTAGGAACTAGTCTTTTAATATATCTATATTGTGACCAATAATCTTTCACTTACTAGGAGCCACATTTTTCTCAACATGCATCATGCTTCGCATAACATAATCTTACATCCATGGCAACTTCATAAAAATCCTATCATAAATTTCAAGAATTTTGAATTCTATTCTCAAGCTTTGAAAAAGCTAGATAAAACCCTTTTGCAAATATGGTTTTGAATTTGCAATCGTATTATAAATATTTGGTATACAAGATTTAAAATACCAAAAAAAAAATTCAACGCACCTTGTATTTTAGAAATCAAAACTTGGATACCATTTAAAATAGATTCCACAGCTATAAATATCAAAATAGTCAAGACACTCCAAAGTCAAAGACTTCGGTTATCATGATTTAACATTGTCAAAGTATAATTTCAATCACTAAACTTTGGCAACACTCTGCATTTTTTTTTCCTTCACATTTTAAGCTTAATTATACAATACAACTATACATGCCCAAAGATCCAAGCTAGCAAAGCTAATTGCAACGAACAGAAAGTACATGCATGATATACGTTGTATAATCTCAGTGCACATACATGCACGCAACATGCTAAAATGTACCTAAACAATAAAGAACATACTATAGATATGTATATCTTCTCGTTATTAAAATCTTCTTTGTATATACATGACTCATGATATCATAATTGTCATCATATCATGTACCCCACATTTTGCAGCCTTGTAATTATCAAAGAATTTAATATTAAAATAAGAATTTGAATTTTTTTTTAAACGAGTTTATCAAACAAGATTTATTTTCATTGACACATTCAGTAAAATAAAATTAGCTACAAGTTACTTATTTTACAAAAAACCGGTAATCCCATGAAATTTTCTCTCTTAAAAAAAAACTCCATAAACTGACTTTAGGTGGTTTACCAAACTATAACTCTCTCTGTAAAAACTCAAAATTCCTTTTGCCTTTTTAGACCAAAGCCATGTGCCTAAAATTAGAAAAGAATAACTATAGGTATTTTCTAAGATACAATTACTTACAGGCAAACATGATAATCTACAAGTAAAGGCATATTTATTATTGTCACTAAATGTTATGTTCAGAAAGAGTCAAAACATGGTATCACTAAATCTAAATAGCAAGTTTTTATTTATTTTAGCATAAACCATTTGAAAACTATTAATTTATTCCAAAACATATCAAACTAATACTTTAAATTTTGAATCCGATACACACAAAATATCTAGCAAAAGTTCAGTTTCTTTATTGTTATTATTGTTATTTTTAAATATTTTTATCAAACGAAAAGTTTTCCTTTTAAATACGACTGTTATAATTTTTAGGTGATCGTGAAAATGGAATTGTCACGTAATTTTCAAACATTATAAGATGAGCTCATTAGCCCAAAGGTGAAGTCCATGAAAATTGGCAAAAATAAAAACATTTCATAGAAAATTGAATAGATACCAAGTATCACACAAAAGCGTCTTGATTTAAGAACTCAAATCAATTGCTTTTTTTTCATTAAAATCTTCATCATGCTACCAAAATTAGTAACTGAAAATCACTTGCATGTAATTAGTAAGGAACCCACACTATGTCACATCGTGTCAATATTCAAATAAATTTAACTAGATAAAAGGGCCAAACAACACAAGATTTATGCTAATACAACTTAGCACAAGCACAACGTAGTAGATAATCCCTAAATTCTTAATTTTTTTCTTTGCAATATGACTGCATTTCATATTACTTGATTAACTTGTAAAACTAACTAAACTAGCTACCAACTAATCTTACATCTTTGTAGAGATGCTACTATCTAAAAAAAAAACTTTAGAATTATTATTAGTCTTCTAACCGGTATACCAAAATAATGATCATATTAGTAATTGAACACAATGGAGCCTTATGCGGTCTATAACCCAATTTTTTTTTTATTTCATAAGTTTTATTGCTCTAAAAATATAACACATAAGGTATGCATATTTTCTTACTCATTTTATGCAAGTATCAAGTATGTAAAGAGCTGATTGCAACTTAGAACTTACCTCAAGGTGATATGAAAATATCAATGTCTCGTACCAATATTCAATTTTATAGCGTCTGGAGATTTTTATGACCAACATAAGTGATCTTTTGTAGCAAGTGCTGCCATCTGAACTTTGCATCCAAGATGTCGTGCGCCAGCCTTATAAAGTTCCTAGACGAATGATACTCGACATCCTTAGCACCTCGACCACCATAATTAGAATAGTCTCACAATTTAATGTCCTATTATCAAGGTTCACAAATTTCCGCTCCCTCAGTTATCTCCTCCTCAATTGAAACAGCCCCCCTATGCTGTCATGCCATTAATTCATCCTCGTGCGAAGCTTTTAAGGGGTGAGATGAAAAGATCAAGATTGGTTGGCCAACTATGTATAGGACATACCTTTAAACCTAAAGAACTTGCAAGATACGTCTATTATTAGTTCGATAACATAACAACACGAGGCTATACAACTCAAATACAAAGCCAGCAGAATCAAACAAAAGAACAAGAAAATTACCCTACACTAGCCCTTTAGGAAAACCCTTAAATATAGTTAGGCTTTGAAATGTCGAGAAAGAAGATGAACCAATATTTATTGCTCTCAGAAGCCTCTAGACTTGAGAAAACATGGTATCATTTTCATGAAAAAGGCAAGAGTCTACTGATTGAGCCGTTTCCAACTTATGTAACCAAACCTTGTCTGGCCGAAGGATCTCGTTGACTGTGATGTACAGTAAGACATCATCACTATGTGACTTGAGAAACGTAATCTTGTGCTTAGGTGCCGGTGGCTGCCTGACACCTTGTTGGCTTCAAGTTTCGGATCCTCCACAGTGCGTTCTATTTAACTTTCTCTAGAGGGATCAAGAAAGCACAAAAAAAAATTTCCAGAGAGAAAAAATAAATTAAAGCTATATACAAATCAAAACCAATAACGTCTTTAGCTGTTGAAAAATTCTAGGTGTTGATTTGTAGAAAACAAAATATTAGCAATACAAAGAGATTAAACGTAACAAAAATAACAGTAAATAATTGAAAGTAACTCGGCATGAACTCTAGATAATATTATGAAATTTAAAGTGATAAAATGATATGAAAATAACTGGTCCGTGAGAGTCGCGACAAAGTCACTGTCCTAAAGACGTTATCACCTCCCTACGTGTAGGTGTTGACGGCAGATAAAGTATCCAAAATAAAACTCATTGATGCAGCTATGTCTCTTCCATGTGCACGTCCACAGGAAGACGGAATGAACCAATCCACGATCACGTTGCCCATGTATAAAATATATAGTATAGATATATAAAAAAATATATTGTGATAGTAAAATAGAAAACACTAAGTTTGGAAGCATGGTGGCTTCTAGTCTTCTATGTCACACCACATGGCCTTATATACTTGACCAATCATAATCCATTTATTGGCAACATAAGTAAGCTTAAAAGCTTTTATAAGTCATGGACTAATCATTACCATTCCCAATAATGCCAAATAATAAAGTATATTATATATATCATAAACAGATTTGAGTTAATAATAAACATTATTGCATTTGTAACTCATTCATAATTTACATGTAAGTAAATACCATAAAGCCATAAATTGCATTATAATTATAATGCCACAATGTAATTTTATTTTATTAAATATTCCAACACCCGTTTCTTTAGTTAACCAAAATTGAAGCCCCTCACACCCGTTCCATAAAAATCTTCATGACTTTATCTACCTGAGAAATGCTCTTCTCAGTGACCCAGTTTGGGATCTATCAAGCCACTGCCGTCTCTCTCTCTTTTCTCTTCAGTACATCCACACACACTAGTTCAAAACTTCGGTTACAATCACACCACAGACATGCATGACTTCACTCTTATGTCAGCCATCTCTAAACCCACTTCACAGCCATAAAACCCACACACTCACGTATACACACAAGCAACACACACTCACAACAGCCCTAAACTCACTAAATCCTCATGGTTTCTCTCATGCCCTCCACCCTATTTAAACTGTAAGTATTTTAAGCACAAAGATGGCTAAAAATATACTTACAAAAAGGAATTCTCGCTAAAAACCTCGCCGGAACCCTTTTTCTTCACGTTCTCTCTCTGCCCCTCTCTCTATTTTTTAAATAGGATAAAGGATGGAAGAGGACGGCTATTATTATATATATATATATATATATATATAACAAACCCTAAATTGGAAACTACCAAAAAGTCCCTAAACTTCCGTTAGTCATTTTAACTTTTAACCGGCTACTTTCTATTATTATAAATAGGTCCAAAATGAATTATTTACTATAGTTTATGTGCTAGAAAAATTTAGTGGGTTCGTTAGATAACCTTGCTTTATTAATCGTTGCTAATAGTTGCCGATAAAATTTGGTCACGCCAATCGTCACTAAGGATTTAAATTGGTATTACTTATAACTGCATCGGTTAACTAATAACGTATGGTTTTTCTAAAAAAATTTAGTCGCTAAAGGTTACCTACAAAATATCACCTATGCAAATCGACCTACATATTGCCTATGAAAATTGTTGCTGAAAATTTAATTAACCGGTTAGACAATATTAAGGTTCAGAGTATTATAGAACAAATGTCAGACCACTTAGTTCTCCCGGTCATTGTGAGTCCCAATGGTAATTAATTAAGTGGTCTGAAATCCTATATTATGTATGGATGTTGGCTGGCTAATTGTATGTTGTCAAGGGCAAATTACCTATAGGTGAGAAGTTTAAGGAATTTCTATAAGAGTTGTCAGAGTACTTGCTTCTAAGAGTACGTATCAGTCCCTCACAAGATTTTGAAAAGTTACACTGTTCATGACATACAAGGCAAAAGAAGTTAATATGATTTAAAGTTTTTGGATGCCTTAGTTTACGATGAACACAGATGCTTGATATTGCAGATGTTAATAAGTCACCTGATAATGGTGTGAACCTCGTTTCTTGGTATGAATAGATCCAAGTTAGTGTATATGAGAATTGCATTCTCGAGTTGGCTAATCTCTTTTGGCTCTACAACTTCTAACATAAACGATTTTCGAAATCCAAAAATGGATGAGATATCTTCTAAAGAGCCATCTTACCTACAATGCATAATCTTTGAGAAATACGATTGCAGTTGTAGACACCAAAAAAATTATTTTACTAGCCAACAGTAAATAATTTAGTATCTAGTCGATTATTCAACGCCGTGAAAAATACGGGTCAAGATGCGGACTTGGGGCCAAGCAAAAGAACGGGCTCAAACCAAAGTTAAATTTGAAGAACCAGTCCAGATAAAATTATGCGGTCCAACCCATGGTCATGTTACCAGAAAAGTCAAATTTGACTAAAATCATTCCCAAAATTAAATGGAGACAAATATCCATTTAATTGAGGAGATCAGATAATTAAGGGGACAAAAATCTCCTTAATTACAAAATCAAAGCTCAAATTATGGAATTTCCAAAAATAAGCCTACCACCTTGCCTATAAATAGAGGGCTTGAGGTAAAGAAAAAGGAACACACAGGGTCTCCGCAATCAAAGCCTAAGCTCCACCGAAACGCTGTCGTCTCACATGTTGTGCTTCATTTGAAGAACAATGCACACTAACGCAGTGCCGTTCTTCAATCGAGCACTTCGAAGTCACGAAGATCGGTTTCTCTTTCGCCTCAAATCGAAGAGGAATTTGCCTTCAACATCAGTAATTCCACAAGTCAAGATTCGCCATACTTGTTTGGGATAAAGCCTTGAAGCCCTCGATCAAGCATCATTTTGACAATCTTTCAAAGATTGAAGAAGCCAAATCCACGTTCTAGGATCAAGCTATTTCAGCCCTTGGATCGTGAACAAACCGGAGATCGAATCAGAGAATTTACATTCGTTTTATGTAAAAATCACAGAGTGGTGTAACCTTATTACATAAAATCTTTAAATTGAATTTTTGTACAATTATTTCTTGTCTTGCAGTTTAGACACGAAATTTGTGTGTACAAATTTGGCACGCCCAGTGGGACCACTCTGCCTCTCATCTCTTTCTCCATAAGAAGATAATCAAAGCCTACATTACACGTCAATGGCGTCAAATACTTCCGAGCATCATTTCAATTTGCCGGTTATGATGACTAGTGCCATTTCATTTGAAGAGCAACTGGGCGCTATGTCTCGTGCAATTGAAAAACTGACAAAGACGGTAGAGGAAAAAGATCTTCAGATTGCAAACTTGATGAACAAGTTAGAATCAAAGAAAAGTGAAGAATCAAAGTCAGGTGATATGGATGACGCGGATGAGGCTCTCAAGCAAGCTGATACCAATGAGCATCCAGATGCATCCACCTCCGGTGGATATAAAAAGAGTAAGTCCATCTCTGCCGCTTCTCTATCTGTCCAGCAACTGCAAGACATGATAGCAAGCACAATCAGGGCCCAATACGGAGGACATTCTCGCGACACTCTCAGGTACTCGAAGCCTTATACAAAGAGGATCGACAACATGAGGATGCCAGTAGAGTATCAACCGCCTAAATTCCAACAGTTTGATGGAAAGGGCAATCTAAGGCAGCACGTCGCCCATTTCATTGAGACTTGCAACAATGCTGGAACGGAAGGGGATCTCCTTGTGAAGCAATTCGTCTGATCTCTTAAAGGGAACGCCTGATTGGTATACTGACTTGGAGCCCAAGTCGATAGATTGTTGGGAAGAAATGGAGTGCGAGTTCCAGAATCATTTCTATAGCACTCGCCATTCTGTGAGCATGATGGAACTTACAAACACCAAGCAAGGAAAAGAGGAGCCTGTAGTGGATTACATCAACAGGTGGCGAGCTTTGAGCTTGGACTGTAAAGAAAGACTGTCTGAAGCCTCTACCGTAGAAATGTGTATGCACGGCATGCACTGGGCTCCTATACGTTTTACAAGGTAACAAACCTCGTACCTTTGAGGAGCTAGCAACACGAGGCCATAATATGGAGATCACCATATCAAGTCACGGTGGAAGTAATCCACCAATAGGTGACCCCCGTGAAGACACTAGAGAAACGAGATGGCGATGGGCTTCAAAAGCAACCACAGAAGATTCAATGGTTGTCACGGCAACTCCATTAAAGACCTCCGATAAACATAAAAAAGAGAAACAAGACAAGAAGAAAAATCAGTCTCAAGAGAGAGAAAGACAACAACCAAAGTTCAAAGAGTTAGAACAAAAAGTCTATCCCTTCTCAGACTCGGAAGTCCCCGGGATACTAGACTTCTTACTCGAACATAAGCTTATTGATCTCCCTAAGATGAAACGCACGGAAGAGGCGGGGCACGTTAACGAGCCAAGATACTGCAAGTACCACCGGCTCATCAGTCATCCAACTGATCAAGCTTCAAGCCCAAATTCGAAGGTCAAAGTCGTATCGTCTTGTTGGAGATCAAGCACTGAAGCCCTTCAACTAGCTGCAAGTCATTTTCATCTGATCAAGCTTCAAGCCCTGATTCGAAGGTCAAAGTCGTATCATCTTGTTGGAGATCAAGCACCGAAGCCCTTCACTAGCTGCAAGTCGTCTTCATCCGACTAAGCTTCAAGCCTAAATTTGAAGGTTAACGTCGCATCATCTGGTTAAAGATCAAGTGCTGAAGCCTTTCAACTAACTGCAAGTCTTCGTCATCCGATCAAGCTTCAAGCCTAAATTCAAAGGTCAACGTCGCATTGTCTGGTTGAAGATCAAGCTCCGAAGCCCTTCAACTAGCTACCAGTCTTCTTCATCCGATTAAGCTTCAAGCCCGAATTCGAAGGTCAAAGTCGTATCATTTGGTTGAAGATTAAGCTCCGAAGCCCTTCAACTAGCTACAAGTCGTCTTAATCTGATCTAGCTTCAAGCCTGGATTTGAAGGTCAAAGTCGTATCATCTTGTTGGAGATCAAGCACTGAAGCCCTTCAACTAGCTGCAAGTCGTCTTCATCCGACCAAGCTTCAAGCCCGGATTCAAAGGTCAACGTCACGTCGTCTGGCTGAAAATCAAGCTCTGAAGCCCTTTCAACTAGCTTGGTAGTCCTCATTCGACCAAGCTTCAAGCCCAGATTTGAAGGTCAACATCGCATCGTCTGGTTGACGATCAAGCTCTGAAGCCCTTTAACTAGCTACAAGTCGTCTTCATTCGATCAAGCTCGATGCCCGAAGTGAAGACCGGAATCAAATATCAAAGCTCCTCGGCACGAGCCTAAACTGCAAGATCAAAGCTGCACACTTAACGCTCCTCAGCATGAGCTTAAACTGCACGAACGTCGCTCCTCAGCACGAGCCTAAACTGCAATATCAATGCTCCTGGCCCGCACGAGCTAAAACTGTGAATAGCCTAGTAAAAAAAAAAGGAAAAATTATATATATTATTATGTGATGGTTTAAAGGAGCATGCTGCGTGACTAAAAATGACAATGATAAGAGCACAAGAAAAAGTAGATAATGCAAGTAAGATTCATGAGCGGGACGCATCAAATGCACTCCTGGAGCTAGCTGATGGAGTGATGCTACAGTCACGATCATAATGTTGGTCGATAGAGGACTCGCACATGAGGAAAAGTCAACGTGGGAGACGTGTCAAGCGCAATTCTTAAACTAGCTGACGGAGTGATGCCACAGTCACGATCATAATGCTGGTCGACAGAGGACTCGCACATGATGAAAAGTCAACGTCCGAGACGTGTCGAGCGCATTTCTGGAACTAGCTGATGGAGTGATGCTACAATCACGATCATAATGTTGGACTCGCACATGAGGGAAAGTCAACGTGAGAGACATGTCGAGCTCATTTCTGTGGGCCAGTCAAAGGAGCCTCACTGCTGTCACATCTACTAGGTTGACAAATGACCTGCACACATGAAAAGTCGAAATGCAATGTTAACCGAAGAGCACACAAAAGAAGGCAAGACCCACTGCATGTCTTGTTGAGCACGCTTTCAATCAGTCAAGTGCAGAGCTGTCATGATCGAGTCAAAAATGCCGGTCAACGAAGGACCTTGCGTACGAGGGAAAGTCTAAACACAAATTTACTGAGCGGGTTTTCGTAGCAATCTTGTCACGTGGCATATTGTAGTAAAAGATTTGGCACCAGAATGTTTACCTGGAAAAAAAAAAAAGAGCGAGAGTCGTTGTCATTGCTTGTGTAATGTACATGACTAAAAAAAATAGGGGATACTTCTTTTAGTTTTACAAGAAAGATATTGAAAAAAAAAAAAAAGGAATGGAGGGGGTTCAGAATGTTCAAGGAGAAACAAACAAAGAAGAAAAAAAAATAAAGAGTAGAAAAGTCAAAGACAGGAAAAAAAAAAAGAAGAAGAAGAAACCAAAGGAGAAAAGGACAAGGAGATTAGAAAGAGAAGAAGTGCGCGTAGAGCCTAATGGAAAAGAAAACGAAGTGCGCGTAGAGCCTAATGGAAAAGAAAACAAAAGAAGACCGAAGAAAAAGAAGACAGAAGAAGAGAATGAAGAAACAGAGGGAGAGGGAGATGAAGAGAAGAAACAAAATCACAAAGAAACAGAGAGAAACAGAAATGGAGGCTCCAGACAACGCCGCCAACAATCACAACAAGCACCGGCCAACAATCACAACAAGCACCGACAGAGGCATTAGGGAAGATCAGCGACGGCCCGAAAGACGTCAAGGTGGAACGCCGACAGCAGCATCGGCAATGGCCGACGGCAACCACGGTAAAGGACGTCGACGCAGGTTCCTTTCTCCGGTCATCAGATCAGCCGCTGAACACCGTGCGCTGGCCACGCCCGCTACGGTCAGCCACCAAAAGCTCCACCGGCCATCTCTCCTTCAACCACTCCACCGCCACAAACAGATGGCCATCGGTCAGTCAGGAACCGCCTGCCGCCGTCGCCGTCACTAGATCTTCTCTATCTAGCAACCTTCAGATCTGCGACCATCGAATCTACAGCCAGTCCTCAACAATCTTCACCGCAAAACGGGTGCCGAATCTTTCTCCTTCCGTCCATAGTCAACAGACCACCACTGTCGGCGCCGCAAGAAACATCCCTTCCTCTGACGAACACCATCTTGATTGCGTGGCCGTGGAGGTATCAGTCGGGTGCACGGCTGTTGGCGATGAAACGTGATGACGCATCTTGATGATGACGCCGGGATGGGCATGGGAGTGACCGACGGAGACGTTGATGGGCTCAGCCTTGAAGGCGGCGCTTACTTGGTTGTCGAGGGGAAAGTTCAGAGGTTGGAGCTCGCTATATAAAGGCATCAAACCCTAAGCAGACAGGGCAACGAGCCTTGGGTTGGCGCCAACTTCATTGATAAAGCGCATGCCACAGAATAAAAAAAGAAAGTCATTCGGGACATTGTGTGCTCACACGATGACCGTTGACCGAGGCGCTCACATCATCAACGAACTTGTTAATCACCAAAGTTCTGGATTAGAGTGTCACAGCCGTCGAGACCGTGTACCTTGTGAGTTGAGATTACTTTGTAAAAGCATAAAACCTTAAAGATCCATGGACGACAAGAACCGAGCAAGTGAGTCGATGCGGATTTCATAGGTGGGGGCGCAATCAAAATAATTTTCTGGTCAAAAAAAAAAAGAAAAGAAAAAAAGAGGCAGATACTTCATGCCTTGCACAGTAACCAACAAAAAGAGTACTCCACAAGTCTTGAAGTGGGGACAATTTGTAGACACCAAAAATATTATTTTACTAGTCAACAGTAAATAATTTATTGTCTAGTCAATTATTCAACGCAGTGAAAAATACGAGTCAAGATGCGGACTTCGACCAAGCAAAAGAACGGGCTCGAACCAAAGTTAAATTTGAAGAACCAGTCCAGATAAAATTATGCGGTCCAACCCATGGTTATGTTACCAGAAAAGTCAAATTTGACTACAATCATTCCCAAAATTAAATGGAGATAAATATCCATTTAACTGAGGAGATCAGATAATTAAGGGGACAAAAATCTCCTTAATTACAAAATCAAAGCTCAAATTATGGAATTTCCAAAAATAAGCCTACCACCTTGCCTATAAATAGAGGGCTTGAGGTAGAGAAAAAGGAACACACAGGGTCTCCGCAATCAAAGCATAAGCTCCGTCGAAACGCTGTCGTCTCACAGGTTGTACTTCATTTGAAGAACAATACACACTAACGCAGTGCCGTTCTTCAATCGAGCACTTCCAAGTCACGAAGATCGGTTTCTCTTTTGCCTCAAATCGAAGAGGAATTTGCCTTCAACATCAGTAATTCCACAAGTCAAGATTCGCCATACTTTTTCGGGATAAAGCCTTCAAGCCCTCGATCAAGCATCATTTTGACAATCTTTCAAAGATTGAAGAAGCCAAATCCAAGTTCCAGGATCAAGCTATCAGCCTTTGGATTGTGAACAAACCGGAGATCGAGTCAGAGGATTTACATTCGTTTTATGTAAAAATCACAGAGCGGTGTAATCTTATTACATAAAATCTTTAAATTGAATTTTTGTACAATTATTTCTTGTCTTGCAGTTTAGACACGAAATTTGTGTGTACAGCAGTAACCGGTAACGCCCTTTATTTTCTTCTATTGTTATCCTGTTTCGTGCTCAATTTGCTATACTTAAATGTTTTTTCCATCTTGATCATGGCTCTATAGCAACCAAAAATAGCGAAAATGATGTGCAAGCAACAAGATACAACTCCAAAACATGCTTAACATGTTATGTGTGGAGTCAAACCGACAAGTATTAGACCAAAGCAAAGAGACAATTATGTGGGATCACAGAAGAGAGGCCTAAACAGATTCAGAGAACCATTGTATCCGGTTTTCTAATGAAGCAAAACAATGTTTACAATGTTTTGGAGAAATCCTTTTCTGATGAAGCAGCTGTTCGCGAAGATTTTCTTGAAAAGGCAACGACATTTGATTTGTAAGTCTCGAGCTCAAATTTTTTAGGCCGTTTCCAAGTTTGAATCGAATATTTTGAAAAAAAAAATAATAATGTTTGATCAACCCATGGCCGTAAATATTTGCACCTTTCGTTTAAAACTAATTCAACTGACTTACATGCATTGATTAAGGTTTTCAACAGGATGACTTACCAGTGACAACTAATAAGAAGCTAGGGATAACAAAGACTCTTTTTCCTGTCATATGAGCCCCTTCTTAGATCTAACATGATTGTTCGCATGAATACATAGTTCTCAAGAGCATATAATCTTTCTAATAACCAAGACGCCTTTTCAAACTCTTGAAGCAATTTTAACTTCTTGTCTACAAACTTGAGGCATGCGCACCTCTCAAATATAGAATACAAGATTTATGCATTTCAAAAAAAATTTTACATTCACGTTTTCTTTTTACTTATTGTAGGCATCATTATGGAACAGCAAGATAGTCTTTGACTAAAGCTGCTCTAAATCCTTATGATGCATTTTATTTTCCCTTAATAATATTTGTATTGATATATGTTGTTGACGTTTGCTCTAATTACATAAATGAACTCCATTGTGTATTCGTACATCTTCATGAAATTAGTTCATAGTTGGTTTCTTATTCTTATATATGCGCATTGGTCTTATTGCTGATCATGCACAGACTTAAGTTTGCTGGAAATCTTTTTCCTTCCTTTCCTTTTTGTAATTTCTGGTACCTCTGATTCTGATATATGATTTGATAAAATTACATTTACAATGACCTTAGAAATTTGATGCGATCATGTTTATGCATGCTTGTGTTAGAGAGTTTTTCAATGGTGATACTTATACATTTTATTAGGTCTCAAATGAGGTTAGGCAACTAGACTAAGTGGCAAGTTTGGCTTGTGTATTTAAATTGAAAAAAGAAAATGCCCTATGTTTGATAAGAGAATCCTATTTTCATTAAGGAGAAGGAACATGATAACATATCTTTCCTTTCGAAATTCTAATACAAATTGCTTTACTACAATTGGCGGGATTTTCTTAATCATGTGATCAGTTCTTTATATGCTACTATTGATCCCAACAGTAAAGTAAACTTAGATGTAAATGAATTTCTACCTTCTTAAGAAATATAAACCACTACATAGACAAATTATCCACGTGCATCGCACATGCACAACATACTAGTATGTATAAAGGTATTTAGCCTCTTTACAATTAGTAAGCTCAAGTTTTACCCCTATGACTTTTCTCAAGATATGTTTCTCTTACGATTGAATGCAAGATTCTATAAGCCTACCTGTACTTGTAAAAAAATTTGACAATCGAAATAAACACAAGTATCAACATAAGTATTAAAAAAGACAAAAGGAACTGTTAAGAAAAACATACATAGACAAGTTTGAGCATAACTCAAAGAGTCCATTCCCTTCCTCAGGCTTTGTCTTGATAGCCTTTGCTTCTGCTCTTGCTCTAACTCAGCTCCATTTGTAGACATACTACCCTTCATGTCGTTGATACACAGCTATCCTTCCATCTTGTCCTTGGCCAACTCTGGATCGATGCCCACAAAGCTATCCCTTCAACTTACCATCACTGTGTCAAGCTTGTAATTGGCCACCTAGATGTGAAACTGCCGTTGACATCCCCGCCACCAAGGCCCCCTTTGAATGTGTCCACAACTATCTGGCTGATGCTTTGTCAAATAATGCAAATAAAATGGGTTCGCAGTATATGTAGAGGTGCCTCAAAGAATACATTCTGAAATTACCAAGTATGCTAGTGTGGGACAGAGACGGCCGGAGGTTTGACAGAGACCAAAGCGACCCAAACAAAGCTTGAAAAGTGGCACTACTACAACAGCTTTGACATAGAACGAGTATGGACTAAAAGCCAAATGTACAACGCTTATGACCATGGTCAAGTTCCAGACTCAAGATCTAAATTCTAGGGTCTTTCAATTGGCCTATTCTGTATAACTAGCTTTGTCTCTCTAGTATGACTAACTCAAAACAATGCCGATGTCGCTAGAGAACGCCCTTAATCTAGCCACTAATCCAAAGCCTTACTGAGTCTTACATGAGGCATCATGAGATGCAGAGAATATGGTAGAGATGTGAATGCCAAATGCCCAACTGTCAAGCGAACAAGGCAGGATGCCCTACACAAACCTGCGCGTCTCGGACGATAACATTAGTTAACATGAGATCATAGTTTATGCATGCATAGTGTCATGCGAATTGTCAATGGTGAAGATAGTGTCTCAAAGAGCGAACATATTCCACTATGAAGGTTCTATTGAGTCACAATCTTTTCTTTGGCATAATCATTTAGGACACGTTAATACTTGGAATATGAATAACAAGGTTAAAATGAATTATTTGCCTAGTATGCATGTAGATAAAGGTTTTAGCATGACTTGTATGCTAACTAAAATCACTAGAATTTATTTTCTAAAAAGACAAGGAGAGTCAAAGATTTTAGATTTAGTTCATAGTGATTTAGGAGAATTTTACTCCTCTCCTTCTATAGGAGAAATTCGTATTATGTGACCTTTATAGATAATTATTCTAGATATTTCTATGTTTATTTTTTGCATAGTAAAAAATGATGTCATACCTAGTTTTGTCACATATAAGAATGAAGTAGAAAACCTTTTATGATGCAAATATATTAAAGTCCTTAGAACCAACAGGGGATGAGAGTACTAGGAGCCACCATTCATTGAAGAAAATGACAAACTATATGAACTTGACTCTAGAGCACTCATGAAAAATGAGATACAAATTACAAAGCCTTGATTTCTTTATTTGTGTATGGGCAGGAGTTCCATGTATGATATGTTATCGGTTAGTAAACAAGGATCGTTGACTGAAAGTTTATCTACCACACTATTCAGATTAGCCATGTTATGTAAAAACTAAGTGAAGATTCAAGTTGTAAGACATATTCATTTATACATGTACTTCACTGGATTATAGGGTCTAGCTTTTATTTATACTTTTCTCATATTTTGTAAAATGGTGGGGATTGTTGGTGTTTTTTTCAAAATATAGTGTACAAATGTATTATTTTTAGGGTTTATTTTGCATGTCAAAATAGTATGAAAGGAAGGTGAAGAGACGAGAAAGGACTATCCCCCACAGAAAAATGAAAAAGTGGCTGAGTTTATAATAGTGTACACCACTTAATTGAACGGGTACATGAGCCTATAAATAGAGCCTATAAATGAGCCTGGGTAAGTTGCCACTGGTTATCTATAAATAGAGCACATGGATCATTTCGTCACCTAATTAGCTTCTAATCTATTTTCCTTTCTAGAGATCTTCTACAACAAAGAATTTTGTAGAATTTTTTACTTGGTAAAATTACTTTCCAGATCTCCATACACTTGTCTTGTGGTGTTCATCGTTTGTGCAAACGTTGTTTAGTGTTGCGCTTTCTTATATCTTGAAGAAAATTTTTCTGCAATCCATTGCATATAATTTTTTATGGAGGCAAATATAAACTTAAGAAAAACGTTACTAATGCCTCAAAGCCATTTTATTTTGAGTCACAAAACCATATATTTTTCCCAACAGTGGCTGTGGTTGTGATATGTTTGGACCCTCTCTCATGCAATAAATTCTGAGACTCATAATGCAAAATATAGGAGAGATTTGCGTCTTTCCCTTCTTCTTGGGTGCTTAACTTCTCGAAAAGGAAAAAGGGTAAAAAAAAACAACCCATAATGTAAAATTGTACCTTAAATGTGCCATTTATGGCAACACTTCTTTCCTTGTATTCGTTATAGCTCAAAGGTGGTGAAATAATATTTATTCAATGCTGTTTTGTCCCGCTGATATGGGCTGATAAATTGTTGTGTACATAATGGGAAAATGAGGATGGTGCTATTAGCTTCTTTGCAAGGAGTGTGACAGCGATTTCTTGTTTGAGTGAGCAGGTAAAAAACACCAATTCAGGCGCTGCAAACATACTATTAACTTTCATCCTACATTCAATTGATACAAAGGGCAATATAATTCAGAGAGTATGAAAATGCCTATTCAAATCTTTTCAGAGTTGCAGATTTTTCATGACCTATACATGTGTTTGGAGAGACATTTGAAGTAACTACGTCAATTGGCTGAAACTTACACCAAATATGGTGCATGTAATTTACGAACTCAATGGAATGTAAAAATTAGCAAAAAGAGTTGGATAATATATCTTCTGTTGCAAAAGGCACAAAGAGTGATATTTTTGACAATATAATAGTTTCTACACCAGCAGAAAATAGAAATGATGGTACAAGGGGGTATGTTGATGCTCCACAAGACCATAAAATGGTATCTACACCGAAAAAAAGAATAAGAATGGTGTTATCGGGAGGCATATTAATGCTCCACGAGACCATGTAATTGTTTATACAACAAAAGAAAATATAAGTGGTGTAGGTAATGAATGTCCGGCAAGCATTTTCCGGCTTTTACAATAGAAGGACGTTACAGTTCAATTGAATTTCAGAATTGTGGCTTAGACACCTTAAATCTCAATGAAGACTACATACCTATGGAACCCGTTCATTCTAAAGATTTACTCATTCTATACCAACAATAGTTGTGTGGAATTTACCATGCAATGATCTTGATCCTTTGGTCGATTAGAAAACGAGACTTTGAAGAAGTTGATTAAGCAAAAAGTGTTAGATATTTTGTGGCACTTTTGAAAAGTTAAGTGCCAGATTCAAGCACATTTGTGCTATTATTGGTCACAATTTTCTTGAGAGAATTTATTTGACTTTTGGTTATAAGAATGGCTCTTTGATGAATTCAAGTTTCAAATTGAAAATTACTTTCTAATGTTAAGAAAATAACTTCTGAAAATACGTTCCTTTTGATAAGGGACAAATGCAATTGGTTATTTGTTAGCAGATAATTATTTTCTAAGTGGTGGTAGTTATTTTCTATTTGGTGGTTACTTTCTACGTGTTACTTATTTTTTAAATTTAATTTGTAGTATGAATAGTATATATGCAAGACTAAGAGGGTGTTTGAGATTAATTTTGGAATGATCAAACCTGATTTAATCTATATTAAATATAGACTGGTGGGTGTTTGGCAAAACATATTAAATGTCTCAAAAAGCTCAAAACTGATTAAATTCATAATCTTGAAAAGTGGGGATTATGAAATAATCACTTTTCTTATAATCAAATTTGACCTTTTAATTTATAATACTATCCTCATATTTTTCACAAAAGAACATCTAATACTCTTTAACTTATTTATGAAAAATATTGTACTATAAGCACTAATTTGGGATTATGTGTGTTTTTAATTTAAAGTAAAAAATAAACAACTTTTGTAGGTAGATGAAAATAACTTTTTGATAACTTATATATGTAATTTATTTATTTACAAATGAAAGTTATCTTAACATTACCTTTCTAAATGGATGTAATAAATTTATTTATTAAGTGTCCTATATGGTCATTCTGTCATAGTAACATTGATTGAAGCAAGTAGCACCGATTTAAACACTTTTTATCCAAACACTTTAAGCTACCTTACAACTACTGATAGTTTACAACTAATTTTATCAAACTACTGATAGTTTACAACTAATTTTATCAAATAGTAAAGTGATCTCTAATTTTCAAAACTCATTAAAATTTAAGCATACCAAAAGGTCTCAGTAACATCAATCAAATCAATTGTAGCAATTGCGTACAAATTGTTTGGGTGGGCTTTGATCGACAGCTGGTTCTTTCTTGACTGCTGGTTCTGGTTCTTTCTCGATGGCTTGTTCATTCTCGACTGCTGGTTCTAGTTCTTTCTCGACGGATGGTTCTGGTTCTTTCTTGACGGCTGGTTCTTTCTCTATGTGCAGAACCATGTATGGATTGTCGCCCAGTGTTGCATGCGTCTGACAATGTGCAAGGATTTCCTTGGTGAATAAAACATTCCGAGCATAACTGCTGGAGAGAAGGCCAAGCACGGTGAAGAGCAACATGGCAGTGATACAAATTTGCTGGCACCATAAACGGCCATGGCTGAATAAACTGACGCAAACTAAAAGAGTTTTCAGTCTAGAAGAATATGAAGCTTATGCAGGGATATATAGAGTCACGGTTGCGAATAGTTACCTACGTCCATTAGAATACTAATTAAAATAGGATACATATCTCAAAATCAAATTAAGTTGGTTCTAAACCCGTCACGCTACACACTGGAGCGACATGTGCTAACTACCAAAATACTACATCTTATTAATTATAAAGAACTAGAATAACGATTTAAGTGCTAATGATAAGAAGACACCTATTTTTACACCTTGATTATACTTGTCTACCGCTTATATTTTTGCTAGAAGTTAGCGGCTAGGATACAAAAAAACAATAAAATGCTCCAAACTTTACCTTGTTTATACCAACCACTAACACCGTCTAGAAGATTGGAGAGCAAAACTACAAAGTCCCAAAGGAAGGGGGAAGCATGCTAATTACACATGACAAATGGAAGAAAAAATTTATATCACAATCCAATAAGATGATGAAATCCATCCAGAAGCTACGCCATCAAATGTCAAAGGAACAAAATTTACCCTTGAACATAGAGACAACCATGGCTTCAAGTGAGGAGGCAACGGGAATTATGGCTAATGTCCCGAAGAAGACAAATTTGAGGGAATAGAGAAACATGAAAACTTATGAAGCAATATTTTCATGTAAAAAGAAGAGAACGTGTTAGTAAGTCCTTGTACTAAAACATTATGGTTTTTAAAGGAACACAACCAAAAAAAAAAAAAGAAGGAAAAGTGTTGCAAGAAGATTGTGTGTGGCTTTATGCGTGCAGAAAATATTTATTAGTTATTTAACATCACGTCAGTAGCATATCTGGTGCTAGACTACTAGTAATATTCTGCATGCTAAACAAGTTTAGCAAGTTGTTGGCCAAAGATCCAGCTAGATCTGAATTCTTAACCATGGTTTATAAAAGTTGAAACACAAAAAATTTGTACTCGGGACGCATTTCTTAACCATGGCCAAGGATTTTGGTGTGGGGTGAGGAGTGGTTGGTAGGGACTGGGTGGGGATTTTGGGGGATGTGGTGGTGGGCGGTGGTAAATTGAGTGGGGTGATATGTTAGCTACACTAGAAAAGAAAACATTTCATCCTTATGGGGATAAAAGTTTGACAACTTGATAATGACCAATGATAAAAAGGAAAGTAATAATGACAATTCACACCGTTCATCTTAAGCTTCTCCAGGAGACGAGCATTATTCCTCTAAAAGTGATGGATGTTGATAATGACCTGTTGTGACCATCGCGTTCTGCCTACGCTCTTCTCGAAACACAGTCATAGACAATGTCCTACACAAGCGGCCCCTTACAGTTACATACCTCCATTGTCTTGGTGCCCTCCCCCCCCCCCCCCCGGCTGAGTACGAACTTCATGAGGCTCGTAAGAGGACTTATGACCTGCATTTGGGAGGACACTCCTGCACAAGGATATTATTAGCCAACTATGTAAAAGGATGCTCTATCTTTCACTTACAAATGCAATATGTGCCAAAGATTTACAGTGGGTGTCCAATCAGGCTCCCGCACCCCCTCCCCCTCTTTCGTTTCCATGACTAGCCCGATTCATTTTTCCGTGTGCGCATGGGTATTCTTTGCCATTTCCTAACATCGAAAGGCCATTAACGCAAGTTTGTCATAGTAGCCATTGATTAGTTCACTAAGTGAGTCAAAGCGAAAACCATACCACCATAACTGAGCAGAAGTCAGACAATTTTTCCAACCAATATGTTGATTCTCGATTGGTAATCCTCAAATCTAGGTCACTAATAATGTCACCCCTTTGATAACCCCCCCCCCCCCCTTTCAGGGCATTTTGTTCCACCTTACACTACAAGAAAAAGGACTTTTTGCGATGGTATTTCCATTGCAAAAAGTCATAAATCCGTTGTCAAAGACTTTTGGCGACTGACACACCGTCGCTAGAAGTCTGTTTCTTGCAACCCCGTTTTTAAATGTTTTATGACGGAATTTTGAAATCCGTCGCCTAAAGTCAACCTTGAACGATGGACGTAAAATTCAATTGGGACGGATTTTCCCATCGCTAATTGCATTTTATGTATTGTAATTTATTTTATTTTTAGGAAATAATTTATCGCAAAAATATTTAGCGACGAAAAAATTAGCAACAGATTATCCAACGCTAAAAATTTCCTGATTTAGTGACGGAAGTCCCGTCGCTAAAAATCTGTCGCTTAATATTTCAGTGACAGAATTTATATCGCTAAAGAATCATTTATTCTAGTGAGACTTTTAGCGACGGAAGAAAATCTATCGCTAAAAGTCAAAATATTTTTTTTAATACCCATACCTATAATTACAAATTCTCAACAACACAATCTTAATCCAGCAAATAATTCTCAATGCACATTAGGGTTAAATAATTACTGATCTATCAACAATTATTTAACCCTAAAACAGATACAACACATATTTATAAATAATGAATTCTAAATCAATCGAAAAATAAAATATATACAAAGTTCAAGAAGGCACGAGAGCGGGGGACAATAGAGTAGGGGATAGGAGGGGAGTACAAGTCGGGAGGGGGGAGGGGGGGCACAGGCACGGGATACGAACAACTAGGAAGTCGGGGAAGGGCTGATCAAGGGTCGGCGAGTCTCAGATCTGGAGCCTATTTTTTGTCCTCGTCCATAGGTGCACTGGGAGGTGGATCCGGCTCGGCATGTCTAGTAGTATTGCTCTGCACGTAAAGGCACGAACCTTTATAGTGGTTATACCTGATTATTCACCGCCATTATCCTATACACCTCCGTAGCAATGTGACGGATCTTATCCTCTTATAACGACAGTTGCCCCACTGTCGGTGTCTACGTCTGTGGAGGGCCAGTAGGGGGTGGGGGCACTCCTATCAAGACACGCGCAGTCATACTGGGGAGGCTGTGTATGCGGCCTTTAGGTCTACTGATGACTCCCGGTGTATCTAGCCATCGCTTCAATCCCCCAGTACTCGTGCCTATACTCGTGCCCGTACTCATGGACACTGATGACTGTCCGGACTGCTGCCCAGACCCCCTGATATGTTTGTACGGGGCCTGCAAGATAGTGATTTGACATTAAAAACATTAAGGCAACAAACATCGAATACAAAGGCAATAACAAACTAAATAAATTAATTCGTAACTTACATCGATTTGCCGAGCAATATCTGAAACATAGTCCCCTGCCTAGTGTTGAATGTCCTTATCCTTCTTCCTCATGTGCATCTAAGTGTACTTCAGAGCACAGACCTCATTCTACGACAAGTTCGGGCGCTCAATTATATTCTTGTGTCGGAGGACGTCGTGAGCCACCAACCCCCCCTGTGTGCATGGGATCTTTATCCTATCTGTCCTCCCTCCAACTCTTACTCGTGGCCTCCCAAGATGTATCATTCCTCCACCTATCAACTATCTCTCCCCAAACAACTGGAGATATCCAATGATGGGAAAATTTCTTCCACTCCTTCATCCGGGCAGCCTCGGGCATCATTGTCCTCGCCCACTCCCGTGCATCGTGCAGCCATCGCTGGTCATTTTTTCCAATATATGAAAAAAAAGCCTACTGCCCCAACGCCTGCTGCTCAGGCGACTCAAACTTGAACCTCTCCTGCAACCCCTCATGTATGTCCTCCCTCCCACACTTACTCTTAGCCTCCCAAGATGTATCATTCCTCCACCTATCAACCATCTCTCCCTATACAATTGGAGATATCCAATGAGGGGAAAATTGCTTCCACCCTTCCATCGAGGCACCCTCGGGCATCCTCTTCCTTGCCCGTTCCCGTGCATCGTGCAGCCGTCACCGGTCATTTTTTCCTATATAAGCAAAAAGACCTTTCGTCCTATCGCCTACTGCTCAGGCGACTCAAACTTGAACCCCCCGTGCAACGAATCCTGAAATTACACAATCAATACAATTAATTTGAAATTACGTTCTAATTAAACAAATAATGATTGACACAAATAGCTAAAAAACATACTAGCCACTCCTTCTATAAAGACTCCCTCGTCATGGCATCCCAGCCCTTCTAGTATAGTCGTGGCTCAAAGAATCGGCCCTTCACAAGGACGCCGATCTTCGTCTTCACTTGAGTCTCCAGGATCCTGATAAAGAAACAAACCAAAGGATACATTAAACAAGTGGACAGTAATAGATATCAAAATTGAAGATTGTAAGTATTGCATTATGTAATTATTTTTCTTACTGGCCCTCTTGGGTGAGAGTAACACTTTGTTTACACTGGGGATCGATGCGCTCCCTAGGTGACGTCCACGGCCTCTTCGAGATTGTACAAAACACCAACATTAATACATATAAAATATAATTTAAATGTAAGTCTAGCATTATGACCGAACGCCATTATCAAATATACCTGAGGTAGAACCTACAAAAGAAGGAGAACCAGTGGGTGTGTTAGAGGAATCGGCTAGGGGCTGGGACTAGGACTGGGGCTGTGGCTGGGGCCCTGCCTACTTGATGTGGGCATTATATGCCTCGTCATCAGTAGGTAATGACTAGGCAAGAGCCTCCGGGGTTGACACAGCTCGGCGTACACCGCAACCATTGATGGCCCGTAATCTATCCATGTCTGACTTCGTGTACAACGAGTCCAAATTAAAGAAATTAACACATACAAAATAATGTATAGTCCATATCATATTACAACATTATATAAATGAACCGAGTATAAAAACATTATATGAATTGAGTACTAAAAGAATGCATGTTACAATAGTACAAGTCAATCATCTTCATTTTTGGGAATCATCGCCATCATTATCGTCTGACTCGTCATCCTCTTCTTCCTGGGACTCGTCATCCTCTTTATCGTTTAATTCTTCTTCTTCATCAGTAGACTCAGCCTCACCATCTTTAACACTTTCTACGTCTTTCGTGTCATTATCTATGACTTCTTGATCTACAACAACTGTTGGTTGAAGAGGGAGATCGTCCTCCTCGTTGTCCACCTCAACAGGTACTGAGATAGGTGCTTGGTCGGCTTAAAAGGTTTCTACCTCACTGTCATATGTCACGAGAAATTTTTTGGAATAAGTAACTGTATACCAATGAGATTTGTGACATCGTCCGCGTAAAAGACCTGTGCAACTTAACAAGCAAACACAAACGGTATGTCTGATGCAAGTCTTGAGTAACATTGACATCTATAATCCCTTACGACCTAACACGAATTCTTCTACTGCATGTGACATCGAACTATGTACACTTGAATATTACCAGGCAGTTTTGCAAACCCAGATATGTTATCTCAACAATCTCATCCAGCTCTCCATAAAAGTCCATGCAATTCTTGTCATAACTGTCGCCGTTGACCAAGACTCCACTGTTTTGGGTTTGTTTTGTCCAGTCATCTTCTTACCCATTGATGATATAGCCTCCATATAGGCTGCTTGTTTATTAGGGCCTTAAGCTAGTAATTTCAACAAGGAGGCTACTGAAGCATTGATCGATTGAACCTATTATATAAGACAGTGAAAGTTAATAAACCACATCTGGAATGGCATATGAAACATAGTATATTTTGGTTAAAGACTTACACATCTTATGAACCACTCTACAAATTACAATTTTCGATGAGATTCAAGTCCAGCAGGATCTTTGATTAAGATTCCGCATTGAATTCACTGCAAATCGGGAGAGTTAACCCACTGATCACACATTTTCAATTATGTAAAGTAATTATCTGAAGTCTGAAACTTACTCAACGAATGCAAAAACTTTATCACAATTTAGAAGAGCATATACTGTTGTAGTATTGTACTCTACATCCATTAGCCACCAAGTATAGGTTCGTCCGAGTAGACTACCTGACTATTTAAATATTGGCAATTGTCCTTCCAAATTTGTGCTAGCTGTGGGCACATTTCGGCCTAGTTGATTTAAATGTGTATCAACCTCAGGCCCAACATATTGGCTACAAAAGTTTACAAGCTCTTCCATTACGTAAACCTCAGCAATTGAGCCCTCAACACGAGCTTTATATCGGACTTTCTTCTTCAAACGGAACATGAACCTAGAAGTTTAACGAATAGAGTTAGGTGGAATATCAATAAAAAGTGTTTGCATTACCTGTAAACTAATAACATAGAGTTAAAGTAATACCTTTCGAATAGATACACCCATAGATATTGCACAGGCCCACCCATCCGGGCTTCATACGCCAAGTGAACAGGCAAATGCTCCATTGAACCAAAGAATGACGGCGGGAAAATTTTCTCGAGCTTGCAAATTGTCAACACGATATTCTTCTCAAGCACCTCCATGCTACTCACCTGGATTGTAGAAGAACAGATATCCCAAAAGAAATGAGATAATTCAATTAACGTCTCGCCTACAACCCAAGGCAATAGTAATGAATCTTTCCATAAATACGTGACAATCGTGACTCTTCATCTCTTGGAACTTGTATTTCGATACATTGCAGCAAAAAGATATCTTGGACGCATACCCATCTGGAAGCTTCAAATTCTTAACCCATTGACAGACCTTCTCCACCTATTTCTTATCTAGACAGTAAGTTGCTTTTTGATAGCAGTGTCCTCCCACTGACTGTCCAAGGATGCAGTTCACGGTGTACACCGAACTGTTGTAGATCCGTTCTCGCTTTAAGATGATCCTTCGATTTTTTCTTAAAATTTATCCCTGTGTTGAATACATTATCAAAAACATTCTTCTCAATGTGCATCACATCCATGTTGTTTCGGCTAGAGAGTGTCCTCTAGTAGGCTAACTCCCAGAAAATACATTGTTTCCTCGAGTTATGCTCTTTCTGGTATCCTGGAATCTTCTGATCCGGCACACCCTTGCTGTGCAGTATGTACTTATCAAGTGCCTCCAGGAGCGAGAGCCCTTCTTCACCAGATGAGTAGTCTAGTGTGACAACCTCATGCTCAATTATCCCATTGAATTTACCCTTCTATGTGCGGAACTGATGGTCTGGTGGCAAAAGCTTCAAGTGACATCCTAACCACGAGGGTTTCCCACCGTGCTTTAACGTATGACCGAGATTCACGCCTATACAGGCAGGGCACACTAACTTTCCATGTGTACTCTACCCACACGTCTTTCCCAATGCAAAGAGGTATAGTCCACATCAAAGCAGCTCTCATCTGAAAGTTCTGTTTGAGGGATGCATCATAAGTTTCAACTCCATGATCCCAGCCATTTGAGCTCATCAATCAACGGCCTTAAAAACACGTCTATGTTCTTATCGAGACTCTTCGGCCCCAAAATAAGTAACAACAAAAATATTTACGGCTTTTTCATGCACATGCCTGGTGAAAGGTTGTACGGGACAATAATGACAGGCCATGTGGAGTAAGGCGTGCTAGACTACCCGAAAGGGTTGAACGCATCAGTTGCCAGACCAAGTCTACCATTCCGAACTTCTTGGGCAAAACTTGGATGTCTACGGCCAAACTCTTTCCATGCCTCTCCATCAGCTGGGTGTGTCAGCACATCGCCATTGTTGCTACGAGTCTCACAGTGAGCCCTCATGTGTTCAGTCATATTAAAGGAGTAGTACATCCTTTGAAGCCTTGGGATAACGAGAAAATATTGCAGTACCTTCCATGTAACATTTTTCTTCTTCCTTTTATTCGGTTTGTACCTCAAATGATCACTAACTAGACACCGTGTCAAGTCCTTATTCTCTTTTCAGAACAATACACAGTTGTTATTGCACGCATCTATCTGCTTATAGCTCAATCCAAGTTTCCTCATCAGTTTTTCCTTCATCATAGTATGACGGGGGCAACTTTTTACTCTTGGGTAAAATTTCTTTCATAAAAGTAACAAACTCATTAAATCCTTTCTCACTTAGCCAATGGTCCAATTTCAACTGTAATAACTGAGTAACTGCAAAAAATTGTGTGCGTTTTTTTTGAATTTCATCTCACAACGGCTCCTCCGCGTCTCTCAGTAAATCATAAAACTGATTAGGCCCCTCGTTCGGCTGTTGAGGAGTGTCATCGCCATGGTAGTCACCCTATTCAACATTAACATTCCCAGCATCCATAATCATATCTCAGTAATTATATTGTGCCTCCTCCCTAACGTCAGCTTAACTAGCCGGGTTGGATGACAATACTATCATTTTTCCGTATTGCATCCACCTAGTGTATCCACTAATAAAACCGTACTGGCAAAGATGCCATTTTACCACCATTCTCTTTTTCCAATGTAACAACTCACATAAACTACACAGACACCTTATCATTCTAGAGTCAACATGTGCAAGATATGCGTAAGCGAAGTCGAGAAATTCGTCGACGCGATCCGCAAGAGCATCATCATTCTTCCTTTTCATACAACTTCGATCGACAGACATGACGACTGAGATTATGTACTATATACTACTTTAAATTAAAACCAATAATTAGGCAAGGTTGATGTGAAAATGAATGCATGCATGTGACAACATGTCTATGTATATCCCCTCCGTTTTCTAATAGGTAGTGGTCTTATCCCATTCAGAAAAACACATGTTTATAAAACAGTTACTAACTCATGCTTAGTCCTATATCTGGGAAAAATTCGCCAGCACTTCCCCGTATTTCACCAAGTACACGACATCGATTAGGTATTTTAACATTCGTCTAATCTTGTTCTTGCAAGAATTAATGGATATTAGCTAGAATACCAGATCTGTATGCACCTGGGAAACACTGGAGAATGTTTATCAAATATCCACGACATATAACACAGAGCATGAGTCGGTACACTGTCTTAAAAACACCTAGCTTTTCTAAATTGTCCAAACTGGACATCCAAAGGCTCATTACAAAGCATTACTTTGTAAGGAATACCTTCAAACGGGAACTAAGGATTTATATGCATGCATACATTTAAAAATTGGTAACATATGCAACCATCTTTCTGAAATTTCAAAATTTTGAAAAAATGGAATCATTAGGTTAATTTGCAAGAACATGCCATAACCAAAATGATTCGCTTTCAAGTTCGTTGGCAAACTCACTGTCAATGGACACCATAAAATAATATTGAATATTCCTAATATGAGCAGCCAACTCACGTTTCTCGGTAAAATATCGAGTTGATTCACGGAGTTGATATCGTGTCACATGTGATTATGATGGGGTTTATGATTTAGTTAGGGTTAGAGTTGTATTTAGGCTTATCAGGGTTAATTAGGATTAATTAGGGTTTGATTAAGACCTATGATTGTGATATTGTGTCACTTGTAATTAGGGGTTTAATTAGATAATTAGGCTTATTTAGTGTTATTTCATGATGTGTTAGGGGTTAAATTAGGGTAAACAAAGGTTAATTAAGGAGGTTCTTAGGCTTAATTAGGATTACTTCGATATGCGTTATGGGTTAATTGGGGTTAACCAGGGTTAATTCTTTAGGTAAATTAGGTTACTTAGGGCTAAGTACGGTAATTAGGGCTAATTAGGATTAATCGGGTTTAAGTAGGATTAATTAGTATTAATTACGGTTTAATTAATTAGGAGTAAATTAGGTTTAATCAGAGTTTAGTTAGGGTTTATCGGCTAATTAGGGTTAATCGGGTTCGATTAGGGTTAATTAGTATTAATTAGGGCTAATTAGTGTTAGTTAGGGTTTAATTAGGGTTTAGTTAGGATTTATCGGGGTTAACCCTAATTAACCCTAATTAGGTTAACTAGGGTTAATTGGGTTTAGTTAGCGTTTATCGGGTTTAATAGTAAGGGGTTTAATTAGGGTAGTTAGGCCAATTAAGGTTAATTAGGACTAATTGAGTTATTTAGGGTTAATTGAGTTTTTAAGCTTTAATTACGGTTTAATTAAGAGTTATCTAAGGTCAACTAGTGCTAATTAGGGTTAGTTCGAGTTTAGTTAATGTTAATTAAAGTTACAACATGTGACAATGTACAATTAGAGTAAAATTACACTATACATTACAACAAATTAACTTCGATTAACCACAATTAGGGAAAAATTATATTCAAACTCAAACTCACATGCATAAATTCAAACTAAAATAATTAACCACGTTATATTAAATTCAAACTCATATGCATTAAACCACATACATTAAACAACAATTAGGGTAAGATGGATATACCGGTGACGGAGGTGGTGCGGCGGTGGTGGCACTGCAGTGGAGGGCCACAGGAGCTGTGGAGGGGCACGGCGTCGTGCGGGGTTGTCGCGCGCGGGGTGGGGGGGTGGTGTGTGGGTGGAGATGGTGGGACATCATCGCCATAGGGGGGAGGGAGGGTTGTCGCCAGAGGGGGGATCGCCAAGGGAGGGGGCCGTCGGGGGAAGAAAAACTGCTAGTGAGTGAGAGAGAAACAGATAGAGAAAAACAGAGGGAGAGAAAAGAAAGGAAAGTGGGTTCTTATATCAGGACTTTTAGCGATGGACACAATTTCATCGCTAAAAGTTTGTCATTTAAAGTAAAGACTTTTAGCAACGGATCCTTTAGCAACGGTATACTCTGTCGCTAAAGGTCACTTTTAGCGACGTCACTAAAAAGTTTCTACAAAATTTTTAAAATGGTGGCCGAAAATAAAAAAATTTTAAAAATCTTTTTGCTACGGATATTTCGTCGCTAAAATCCCGTCAGTAGAAATCCCTTGGTACAAAAATTTACCAACAGTGTAATCCGTCGATAAAACTTTTTACCAACAGACTTTTATTGACGGTAGATTACGTCGCTGAAACAGCCTTCTAGCAACGGATTTTTCTCCGTCGCTAAATAGCCTTTTTCTTGTGATGTAGTCTATTGAGTATTGCTTTACTATTGTGGCTCATCCGCAATCAATCGATTCGACCGAAGTTACAAATTGTACCTTGCTCAAAGGTACCAAGAAAAAGTAAATGGTGCAAAGAGTCTCTGGTAGAGTTGTCAAACGGGCCGGGCGGCCCGTGGGCTGGCCCGGCCCGGCCCCATCCATGAACAGTAGCGGCCCAGCACAAGCGGGCTTGGGGCCTGGGCCTGGACCAGGCCTTTAGTTTCTGCGAAAAAGCCCGGCCCGGCCCAGAAACGGCCCGGCTTTGGCCCGGCCCGAAGTCGGCCCGGTTCTGGCCCGGTTTGGCTCGGTCTGCGGCCCGGGTCTGGCCCGGTTTTGGCCCCACCACTTGTTTGAATTTTTTGCTTTTCCCCCCCTTTCTTCCACCCCTTTTCCAAAATTTCACTTTTACCCCCCCCCCCAACAGCATTGTTATGTGTTAAGATTTTATTAATAAAGCTCACCAAGAAGAGTATGAAAATGTTTAACATATAATAATAAAAAATATAATGGCTAACAAATAAATATGTATATACATACATACATATATATGTATATTACTTATAATGAAATAAAAGGATAAAGATTAGGTTAGTTAAATTGTGAATATTGCTTAGAGATGAAATTTAAAATTGAATAACAAGAAGAAAAAAAAAAAAAAAAGGGCCCGGGCCCGGCCCAAGCCCGGCCCTAGATATTGGGCCTAGGGCCAGGGCCTGGACTGGGCCTAGGTTTGCCTTCGGCAGGCCCGGCCCGGCCCGGCCCGGTTGGCAGCCCCACTGGCCCGGCCCCGGCCCGGCCCCACAGCAGGCCCGATGGGCTTGGGCTGGGCCGGCCCAAGCCCGGCCCTTTGACAACTCTAGTCTCTGGGGTAGACAAGATCCCCAAAATATTCTGGGCAGATCGCACGATAATCATGATCTCGACTAGGGAGACTACGTACCTTGAACTTGGCCTTTAGCACTATTGGTCGTTATCCTCTTAGAGATTTGCGTACTGTCTTTACGTGTCACAATTTTTTATCTAGATAAAAATGACAAAGAACTTGGAGCTAAGTTGGACCTGCTAGATGAAACGAATGATCTAACCCTTGTTCCTCATGCCTCCTAAAAGCAGAGGGCTGATCAGTTTCATGACTCAAGAGGACACCCACGGATTTTTTGTCAAGGTGATCTTGTTCTTCGCAAAATGAATGTGTCAGCTCCTAATTAATAAGGATGCAAGGAGCAAGCTTTCACCTAATTAGCAGGGACCATATCCTGCGATCACTCTAATTATAGATAACAGAAAGCTTTAGAAATCTCCCTTTTGTAACGGTTATATCCATGTGCTAGAGATTGCTTGCAATACCTAAGAAGAACGAATTCATAACCCTTTGACCGCTTGAAGTCTATAAAAGCTTGAGCAAATATTATTGATTTTTCCTCATCCAGACCTTATTCGAAGGCTAAAGCCTTGGCCTCCAAGTTGCCTTTCTCTTCTCAAGCTTTTCTGTCTTCTTAGTAAGGTCCACAAATTTCTTTCTCCTTGTTCAGATGCCTTTCATATCAGGTTCCCAGCCCCAACCTGCACTTATGTCATTGCCCACAGTGCACCCACCAGTTACTTGAACTTAGAATGCCTACGTATAGATACACATCATTGTAGCATTATGCACCATCACATTATTTGTCGAGATCGGATTGGCCTCTAATAAGTGCTTTTTTCATGGGGAATGATCACTCAGCTCAACCATTCGCACAACATCTTTGCTCTTTTAAACAAACTTGTCCGTTGTCACACCCCAATTCAGACGACATGGAATGTCGTACTTTCTTGATGTAGAAGGACCAACACAAATAGACAACTTCCTCTTCATCTGTCTTACAAACTTCCTGGCCGGCGGCTAAACCGTTCGCAACTTTTTTCACCCTTGGCTTCTTCTGCACAAGTCGTGGCTGCTAACTTTCTAATGCATCCAGGTTAATGTAGTCGACGTGGTAGGGATTATATCCGCCAGAACAAGGTTACTAGAAATATGATTACCTCCTTGGCTACAGGGGTGTTTTTTAGAGACCATTTGTTCAGCAAAACAAATCGGACTATCAGCTCCGAGAAAATACGTGTTCAGATTGAAAATTTGCTGAAGTGTTTACCAGGCTTGTGCTCGTCCTCCTCTTCTACTCAGTAATGAAAGTCCTTAGCTGGTCATTAAACAATGGGTATTCAAAGCTAATGGGTTCCACTCCCTTTGGAAGGGTAGTAAAACGAAGGTTAGTCTCCCTCATTTCCTCGTCCTTCAGAGGGTTGCAGTCCCAAATTTGACAATAAGGATTCAACTCTGTAAGGACACCTATTGAACCCCCTCTGTTAGCTTGACGATAGACACTTATCCTTATAGTTGTGAGTGGGCACTAGGGATTAGTAAAGAGATTTGGTCTTGCCCTAAATCTAAGACTAAGGCAATACCACCCTCCTTGCTTCATAATAGCACAGATGATGTAGAAGCATCTAAATACTATAACCCTTGGCTCTAGGCTAAGACACCGACGTTGATTTGTGAAAGAGGATGTAATTATCCAAGAATGATGAAAAGATAGGAGCTAAGTCATAGGCTGTGAGCAGACAACCATAAAAAAGGATGGGCAGGCACACTAAAGTCTGTTCACTTCTCTCAAGATGTATGCCATGTAGAATACGTGCACACATCCCTAGAGTTTAGCCTCAGCTGTGAGTCCCTCACTACCGAAACTCCCTTCTCAAGCCCTGCTCTTCCAGACACTATCGAAACTCCCTTCTTGGGCCGTGCTCTTCCACGCACTAATGAAACCCGCTTCTTGAGCCATGCGCCAACAATTATTAGTATTCTTTTAAGAGCCATCAACAAGATTGCAAGTCCATGTTTAAACATATCTCCTAATACCAAAGGTTGTTGACCATTGGTTCTGACACCAATTTTTGGGATACAATAGAAGCTAAGTGTCACAAGAAGGTGCGTGCACGCTCGCTCGCTCGCGCACACACACACACTGTGTGTGTGTGTGTGTGTGTGTGTGTGTGTGTGTGATGACAACGCGCCCTTGTGGGAGCATGCATATGAAAGAGTGAAGAGTTGGATGGTGAGATCATTCCTAGTAAGGGGCACACACATACAAACTTGACCTAAATTCTTAAAGGAAAAGTCTTGAGCACTAACACACCACTACCAGGATAAGAACAAACTGTGGCTGCTTATACTCATTGAAGAATTTCGACCATCACTCTTACATGGCTTTATCCCGGCGGTTCTGCTCAATTCCAGACAAAATCATTTGAATCTCTAAAATTTTGGAGTTTCCCTTAAATGTACCCAAGTTGTCTGCTCAGTGAGGAGGATCCAAAACTGATTTTGTTTTCCATTACCCATCTTAATGATTTTGGTTTGCATTGGATGAGAAATTGCACTTTATCCAACAAGGGCTTTACTGAGCTAACTAAAAAAAAGGAGGATGAGAAGCTATAACATCATAATATTGCTCCATCTTTTGCAATCACTATTTCCTTGATATCAATTTCCGTTTTTTCTCTGTTTTACTGGTTGTTTAACTCTATGTTTTTCTGTTGGATATTGTTTTTCGGTTTCTTGAGTCAGGAACTGATGTAATTTTTAAGTTAAAAGTTTCACTAACTTGAAAGAAGTCAAATGTCATGGGAAGAACAATCACGTGAGTAGAAATAAGTATTACACGGTTCAATCTTCCAGAAGTTCACAATCAATTCGTTCGAAATAAAGCATCCCTGCTGATAGATCATAGCCGACGTTAAGATACTGTTGCGCAGCTACCCCTATTACACTGGATACCCCTGGTTCTTTCCCATCTACCACATCCACCGCCATGCAAAATTTTCTGTCCTCCGTGCTATGAAACATGTTTTCTATGTCCAGCTCTAAATCAGCTCCCCCAGAAAAATGAAGTGTCACTACTGGAAACCCAATAAGGTCTTGTGTCACTACTGGATAACTCGTAGAGGCTTCTTTCAACTGCTTTGCTCTTCCTTGATTATATATTGCCTCCATCTACTTTGCAGCAGACCTACTTCTCTTTTTGGAGTGTATATCAACATTTATATATGGTCTAATTAAGATGTCAAGAATGTTTTCCTAACCAATTCATTTTTTTATTTCTTTTTTGCAGCGATCTCAAGGTTGTGATCTTTTTTTGTTTAATGTTATCGGCATACCAAATCCATCCACCCATAGTAAGACCGAAAAGAAACGCAATTACATCTCTTAAGCATCATTTCTGTTTTCAAAAGCTGAAGAGGGTGCTTACAACAAAATTATGTCGTTTTTTCGGCAAGAAAAAAAAAATGAAGTGATCCGCCATGTTTGGGAAAAATTTGGTTGTTACCATGGTTGCAAGAATCTTCCTCCCACCCCCTAAGTAACTACAATCAATCGTCTCTAAATACTTTTGGTGGCTTTTATTTAGTGACGCTAAAAAATGTTGATAATAATTATCGCTGATAATATTAGAAGAAAAGTCACTAAAAACATTTAGCGACTGTTAATTGTCACTGTACAAGAGTTGTGTCTGGCACTAGAAAATAAGTGACGAATTTCAACTCTCCGAAGTGAATATTTTTCTTCTCTTTTTACTCTACAAGTATTGAACTTGAGGATCCATCTAATGTACCAATTGTAGAAGGGTCTAAAGCTCAAGTTTAAGGGTAGTTCTTCTTTAAAAGAACACTAACGCTGGAACCGTAAAACTGCAACTTCACATTGGCAATTAGAAAGTCTGTTACCTATCAATGAGATAAGAACCAAAAGGAGGGAAAACAGAATCTGCAACCGGTAAAGATTAACCACATAATGCAGCAGCTATCAGAAACATAAAAATTCTCATTATTACTGTCAATCAAGGACACAAACTCAAAGGCATACCTAACAAACCAGAGAAGAAAAATTGAAAAACTTAAGATTAAGCTCAAATCACTAGTTTCGGTGAGCTTTGATCGGCCGCAAATAATCTGATTGGTTCTTTCTCGACGGCTGGTTCTTTCTCCGCTGCTGGTTCTGGTTCTTTCTCGACGGCTGGTTCATTCTCGACTGCTGGTTCTAGTTCTTTCTTGACGGCTGGTTCGGGTTCTTTCTCGAAGGCTGGTTCTTTCTTGACTGCTGACGTGCAGAACCATGTACGGGTTGTCGCCCAGTGCTGCGTGCGTCTGACGATGTGCAAGGATTTCCTTGGTGAATAAAACATTCCGAGCATAACTGCCGGAGAGAAGGCCAAGCACGGTGAAGAGCAACATGGCAGTGATCCAAATTCTTCTGGTACCGTAAACGGCCATGGCTGAATAAACTGACGCAAACTAAAACAGTTTTCAGTCTAGAAGAATATGAAGCTTATGCAGGGATATATAGAGTCACGGTTGCGAATAGTTACCTACGTCCATTAGAATACTAATTAAAATAGGATACATATCTCAAAATCAAATTAAGTTGGTTCTAATCCCGTCACGCTACACACTCACTGGAGCGGCAAGTGCTAACTACCAAACTACTACATCTTATTAATTATAAAGAACTAGGATAACGATTTAAGTACTAATGATAAGAAGACGCCTATTTTTTACACCTTGATTATACTTGTCTACCGCTTATATTTTTGCTAGAAGTTAGCGGCTAGGATACAAAAAAACAATAAAATGCTCCAAACTTTACCTTGTTTATACCAACCACTAACACCGTCTAGAAGATTGGAGAGCAAAACTACAAAGTCCCAAAGGAAGGGGGAAGCATGCTAATTACACATGACAAACGGAAGAAAAAATTTATATCACAATCCAATAAGATGATGAAATCCATCCAGAAGCTACACCATCAAATGTCAAAGGAACAAAATTTACCCTTGAACATAGAGACAACCATGGCTCCAAGTGAGGAAGCAACGGGAATTATGGCTAATGTCCCGAAGAAGACAAATTTGAGGCAACAGAAAAACGTAAAAACTTATGAAGCAATATTTTCATGTAAAAAGAAGAGAACGTGTTAGTAAGTCCTTGTACTAAAACATTATGGATTTTAAAGGAACACAACCAAAAAAAAAAGAAAGAAGGAAAAGTGTTACAAGAAGATTGTGTGTGGTTCTATGCGTGCATAAAATATTTATTGGTTATTTAACATCACGTCAGTTGCATATCTGGTGTTAGACTACCAGTAATATTCTGCATGCTGCCAAAGATCCAGCTAGATCTGAATTCTTAACCATGGTTTATATAAGTTGAAACACAAAAAATTCGTACTGGGGACGCATTTCTTAACCATGGCCAAGGATTTTGGTGTGGGGTGAGGAGTGGTCGGTAGGGACTGGGTGGGGATTTTGGGGGATGCGGTGGTGGGAGATGGTTGATTGGCTGGGATGATATGTTAGCTACACTAGAAAAGAAAACATTTCATCCTTATGGGGACAAAAGTTTGACAAACTGATAATGACCTATGATAAAAAGGAAAGTAATAATGACAATTCACACGGTTCATCTTAAGCTTCTCCGGGAGACGACCATTACTCCCCTAAAAGTGATGGATATTGATATGGCCCGTCATGACCATAGCGTTATGCCTAAAAGTCGGACGCATCCTTTTAGGCTCTTCTCGAAACACAGTCATAGACTATGTCCTACACAAGTGGGCCCTTATAGTTACATACCTCCATTGTCTTGCCCCCCCCCCCACCCCAATTCCCCCCCGGCTGAGTACGAACTTCATGAGGCTCATGAGAGGACTTATGACCTACATTTGGGAGGACGCTCCTGCACAAGGATATTATTAGCCAACTATGTAAAAGGATGCCCTTTCTTTCACTTAAAAATGCAATATGTGCCAACGATTTATAGTGGGTGTCCAATCAGGCTCCTGCCCCCCCCCCCCCCCCTTCCCCGTTTCCATGACTAGACCGATTCTTTATTCGTGCGGGCATGGGTATTCTTTGCCATTTCCTAACGTTGAAAGGCCAATGCAAGTTTGTCATAGTAGCCATTGATTACTTCACTAAGTGAGTCAAAGTGGAAACCATACCACCATAATTGAGCAGAAGCCAGACAATTTTTCCAACCAATACGTTGATTCTCGATTTGGCATTCCTCAAATCTTAGTCACTAATAATGTCACCCTTTTGATAACCCCGCCTTCAGGGCTTCTTATTCCACCTTGTCTATTTAGTATTCTTTACTATTCTGGCTCATCTGTAATCAATCAATCAGACATAAGTCACAAATTGTACTTTGGTCTAAGGTACCAAGAAAAAGTAGATGGTCCAAAGAGTCTCTGGGGTAGACAAGCTCCCCAAAATATTCTGGGCAGATTGCACGATAATCATGATTCTGACTAGGGAGACTATGTACCTTCAACTTGGCCTTTGGCATTATGGTTGTTATCCTCTTAGAGATTTGCATACCATCCTTACATGTCACAATATTTTGTCCAGGTCAAAATGACAAAGAACTTGGAGCCAAGTTGGACCTGCTTGATGAAACGGATGATCTAACTCTTGTTCGTCATGCCTTCTACAAGCAGAGGGGGGTGACTCAATAAGACACCTGCGGAGTTTTTGTCTAGGTGATCTCGTTCTTCGCAAAATGAATGTGTCAGCTCTTGATAAGGATGCAGTGAGCAAGCTTTCACCTAATTGGTAGGGACCATATGTTGCGATCACTCTAACTATAGATAAGAGAAAGCTATAGAAATCTCCCCTTTGAAGCGGTTATATCCATGTGCTAGAGATTTCTCGCAATACCTAAGGCGAACGACTTCATAAGCTTTTGACCGTTTGAAGTCTATAACGGCTTGAGCAGCTATTACTGATTTTTCCTCATCGAGACTTTATTTAAGTGCTTAAGCCTTGGCCTCCAAGTTGCCTTTCTCTTCTCAAGCTTTTTGGTCTTCTTGGTAAGGTCCACAACTTTCTTTTTGCCTTTTTTGGTAGTTTTCGAGTAATATCACTTTTCCTTCTCCTTGTTCAGATGCCTTTCATATCAGGTTCCTAACCCCAACCTGCACTTCTGTCATTACCCATAGGGGACCCACCAGTTACTACAGATATACACCATTCTGCACCATGGCATTGGCTGCCGAGATGGGGTTGGCCTCCAATAACAGCTTCTTTTCATGGGGAATGATCACTCAGCTCGACTATTTGCACACCATCTTTGCTCTTTTTAACACAGTCTTGTCCATTCTCACACCCCAATTCAGATGACGTGGTGTGTCGTACTTTCTTGACGTAGAGGGACCTACAAGAATAGACAACTTCTTTTTCATCTGTCACAAACTTCATGGCCGGCGGCTGAACTGTTTGAAACTTTTTTCACCCTCGGCTTCTTCTGCACTAGTCGTGACTGCTAACTTTTTAATGCATCCAGGTTAATATTGTTGACGTGGTAGGGATTATATCCCCCATAACAAGGTTAATGGAAATCAGATTCCCTCCTCGGCTACAAGGGTGTTATCTTAGTTAGCTCTTTTAGCCACCATTTGTTCAGCAAAACAAATCAGACTATCAGCTCTGAGAAAATCCGTGTTCAGATTAAAAATTTGCTGAAGTGTTTACCGGGCTTGTGCTTGTCTTCCTCTTCTTCCCAATAAAGAAAGTCATATACGAACCAAAACTCTCTTAGTTGGTCATTAAACAATGGGTATTTGAAGCTAAGTGATTTGGCTGCCTTTGGAAGGGCAATATAATGAAGGTCAGTCTCCCTCATTTCCTCTTCCTTCATAGGGTTGCAATCCTAAATTTGACAATGAGAATTCAATTATGTAAGGACACCCATTGAACCCCTCTAATAGCTTCACGATAGACACTTATCCTTGTAGTTGTGAGTGGGCACTTGGGATTAGTAAAGAGATTAGATCTTGCCCTAAATCTACGACTAAGGCAATACAACCCTCCTTGCTTTATAATAGCACAAATGATGTAAAAGCATCTAAATATTATAACCCTTGGCTCTAGGCTAAGACATTGGTGTTGATTTGTGAAAGAGGAGATAACTATCCAAGAATGATGAGGAGATATGAGCTAAGTCATAGCCTATGAGCAGACGACCAGAAAGAAGGATGGGCAGGCATACCAAAGCCATTTCAGAACACATTTACATACATGGGAATCTTGTCAATTGTGCCAAGGTTAGCATCAAAAGGTTTTGGCTCTTCGGCCATGTATAAAAGTTCATTTACGACCTTCCCAGGAGCCCTATGGGATAAATGAAAGATACTAGGTTGGCTCTGTTCTAAAGGCAAGAGATCAAGGGTTGGCCCCTCGGCAATTTCAAAAATAAAGAGGTTAGAAATGTTACTTGGAAAAAAGGTTGGAATATTTTTGTTCCGGCTTTGAGTGGAAAGGCAAGAAAAGTCTTATCTAGGGAACCTCAGTGATTTGGATCATCCAATTTTTCATCCAAGGGTTGAGCTTAATGTCTGTCCACTTCTCTCAAGAGGTATGAGTGTAGAATACATGCACACATCCCCAGAGTTTAGCCTCAGCTGTGAGTCCCTCATTACCGAAACTCCCTTCTCAAGCCCTGTTCTTCCAAACACTATTGAAACTCCCTTCTTGAGTTGTGCTCTTCCACACACTATCAAAACTCGCTTCTTGAGGCGTGCTCTACCAAATATTAGTATTCTATTAAGACCCATCAACAAGAATGCAAGTCCATATTTAAACATGTATCCTCATACCAAAAGTTATTAACCATTGGTTCTGACACCAATTTTTTGGATACAACGGAAGCTAAGTGTCACAAGAAGGTACACGTACGCACACACGCGTTCACCCCCCTCCCCCTCCCCACACACACACACACACACATATATATGAATCAAAGATTGATGTATAAGCTTGATCAATAGATCTTGTTTTGTCTTGCGTATATGCATGTGGGTATCTATATATGTGAATGAACACAAGATCTATTGATTAAGCTTATACATCAACATGTGCTTCATATGTGTGTGTGTGTGTGTGTGTGTGAATAAGTTGATCTACTTCCATTGCTGACAACTTAGCTATGTTGACGGCTCCAATATGGCCATGGATGGTCCACAGTTTTTATTTTTATTTTTTTGTATTTTCTTAAAACCGTTAGCCTTATATTGGGCCAAACAATACCTTTTACTTTTTTACCCTTTGTTTGGGCCCAATTAAAAATCACTTTCTGCCCTATAATGAGACAAACAATTATGATGTATGTTCTATGTGTTGTGTTGTCTTGCGTGTTTTTCACTCTGAATCCATCAAATGTACTCCATCAATCCTTTGCATATCTCTCATATATTCAAACAAAATTCTAATTTCCTATACTACTTCAACAAAATGTCAGAGATACAAAGTCCAAATTAAAAACAACTTAAACCTACAAGAACAATCAGTTGAACTGCCAATGAATACAAATCTGATAGAAGTTGAATTTTGAAATAATGTGCGATATAGTTAATCTAAACCAACGTCGTTGCTATAATCCCAGCCAACTGCCGCCCCAACCAACCACCGTAGTTATGGCTCCATCATGCCCGTCACCTTCCGACCAGGCAATCACCGTCGCTGCGGCTCCACCAAGCCCATCACCCTTTGACTAACCAACCACCATGACGATGGCTCCACCTTTGTTGTTACTCTTCCTCCCACTCTCAGCCTCCACCGCTACTCCTCATCTCACTCTTAACCTCTGCTACTACTTTGCCACAATTGACCAGCTCAAGCGGTGACTCACCTGGCTGTCGTTGTTTGTTGTGGTCAACCAAGGTAGAGAGATAGAGAGGCAGTTAATCTGAGAAAAGATAGAGACAAAAAGACCTAATGTGTTGCAAAGGGAAAACATTGTAATCTTGAATGTCCGGTCCATTATGGGCGAACTGCTAAAAATGCAACAAAAAAAAAAAACCATCTTGACAGTCCTTGGCCATCCATAGATTATGCATGGACAGATCCGAGCCAGGAAGATAGCTAAGTTATTGTTCCCAACCTATTTTGGTCGCACCCAAATTCCCACTGGGAATCCCATTTTGCACGACACGTCCGCACAAGCAACAGTCAGTATTCAATGCTTCCAACAGGTCACAATGTGCACGCTTAAGTCACGTGCACTTCTCATTTTTTCTATGTGATTTTGTCACAAAGAAACTCATCCTTGAGCGACTGCTCATCACGCTCTGACCTCGCGCGTCGCCTGTCAGCGCACCTTGACGCTTACCCAAGGAAGTGGAACTTGGCCTTCCCTTTGGGGTCGGCCTCTGCCTTGGCCTCCCCTTGGGGGTCAGTCTCGGCCTCCCCTCAAGGTTGGCCTTGGACTTTCCCCAAGGGATGGCCTTTGGCCTATCTCCTTAGCATCTGCACTACTCTTCAAGGGACCGGACGTCACTTCGCGACCCCCGTCGCGCAGGACCTCACTCTGTGACCCCCGTTGCCCGGACGTTACTCCGCGACCCCCATCGCCCGGACGTTACTTTGTGACCCCCTTCGTCGGTGTCCAGGCGCCGCACTCCAACACTCTGCCTCGCCCATGCACCGCGACTCTAATACATCCATGCCTCCAGGCTCTCTGTCACAATGTCGTACCCTAGGCACCATACGCACTTCATTGCGCCCATGCGCCAATATCATGTTACATGCCCCCCGGGGCACCGCACTCATTCACCACACCATGCGCCCCCGCCATGGATGTGGAACATGCTTCGACCCATTCTCCAGAGTGTGCAACATTCTGTGGGGATAGGCGACTCCTCCGGGACACTATCTCCTTCAGGGAGCTCTTCAACTCCCCTTCTGCCAGGTAGACGGCTCCTCCAAGATGTTACCTTGGCCAGTCGGGTAGACAGCTCCTCTAGAATGCTACCTTGACGTCCTCTGAGTGTTCTGGCATAAAGACTCACCCGCGGGAATAGGCGACTCCTCCAGGACACTATCTCCTCCAGGGAGCTTTTCAACTCCCCTTCCAGCAGGTAGACTACTCCTCCGGGATGCTACCTCTGCTCGTCGGGTAGACAGCTCCTCCGGGATGCTACCTTGATGCACTCTGAGTGCTCTGGCATAAGGACTCACCTGCGGGATAGGCGACTCCTCCGGGACACGTGCTCCGACACTGGGGGCTTGTGTCAGCACCCCTATGGACTATGACCCCCTGGTCACTCCGAGACGGGAGTAGGTCTTCAGAGGGCATCGCGCCTAGTCTGCCTGGCTATTGGGCGTCGGGTCTTCCCCACCACTACTAGGCTTGTGGGACTCTGCAAGGGCTTGGATTGGTGGCTAGAGAAAAGGGTTATCTGGCCACACTGACGCTGTGGGAGCCAGTCTTTCCAGACAGACAGAGCGACGCTATGCGAGGTAGGCTAGAAGAATATGCGATTCGACAGTCCGTGGAACATCGGCACCCGTGGACCCCTGGTGACGTGTCACTCCCAGGGAGCGCCATGTGTCAGTTGTGACATCATCATCTCAACCTTTATAAATAGAGGTCTTGAAAATTCATTTGTGAGGCTTGGACATATTTTGACAGTTGGACATTCTCAAACTTCTCACTTTCTCACTCTAGAATCCTAGAGATAGAAACATACCGAACCTTGACTTTGGACCTAAGTATCGGACTGTGACTGTCGTCGTGCATTCACCCTACACCATAGCCCTCGCAGCACTGCCACCCTCAGGCTCTGTCTAGGAAGCCCTTAGTCTCTGCCCTAGCTCCGCCCTTGCTATGTTTAACATCAACATACTTGGCATCTGACTTGGACTGCATTCCTTGTGGCACCTCCAAGTCGACTGAGAACCCACTTTCCTTGGTATCATTTTGGAGACTCCGCTGGGGAGGTGAGCATCACAATGCAGTTCGTCCTTTGCCTGACACATCTAAGCAACCATGCCCCAGCAATGAAGGGCTACCAAGACTACCAGTCATAACCTCAACCCAGCCATCCAAGAGGCCATCATTTCTAGACTTAGAAATTTTTCAAGCTACAGGGCTCATGCACAGGCCTATTGACACCACTCTCTATGCCATCACCCACTCCATTGGAGGCTTCACCCCTTCCCAACCCCTTCCACCTCACAATGCAGCGACTTGGTTCGTGGTTTGTAGGGTGACTCCAGCCGCGCTACTACGGTCATATCATCATCCCTCATTCACATTTTTTGAAACTTAGAAAAACATTTTGTTTTTTTTTTCGCAACCTGTCATCGATGATTAACCTCAGCAGTCTCCCTCGGCACCCTTGTTCGAGCTCAACACTTAAAAAAAATTATGACAAAAAAATTTTCACGCCCCTTCTCCATAGGCTCCGTCGAACACTTGGAAAATTTCTCAACACTTATAAAATTTTCAAAATTTTCTCGCCCCCTTTGCACTCTTCCCTCTCAGCGTGCCTGCTCGCAGTTGGATCACCACCCCCTTACTCACGCTCCAATACTTCGAAAAAAATTTCAAAATTTTCATCTCCCTCTCATACTCCCAACATGCACTCCCGCATCGCTCTCTCCATCTTCATTCTCTCTCTCTTTCTCTCTTTTTCCTTATGGCATAATGGTAATGCATCCCCCCAAACCCATCCTTCTATCTTCCTCTTTGCTCCAATAATAAAATAAATTAAAATTAATTAATTAAATTTGAAATTCAAGTAACTGGGCAGAACATTACCCGTGCCTAGACCTGTTCCGCGCCGCCCCCCGACCCGTGCTCCATCTTTCTCTCTCTGTCCATGCCCAAATGCCTGACCCACCCAAACCGAATTGACCCCGCATCCTCCACAAACCCTAACCCTAAAGCTTTCCTCATGCACCGCCTAGCCTTGGCGCCGCCACCCTTCAGCCTCGGCCTCCTGCGGCGCAGCTCACCGCCCGACGTTGCCTCCTCGCCGGTGACCTTCCCTCCACTCTCTCCTCCCTTCTCTCCCCGCCCCTCCTTCCCCCTTGGCCTTGTGCCGCCACCCGCTACCCCCTTCCTTTCTCCCCTCCTCTCATTTCCTCCCCCTCTCACCCCACGGCCCCCACCCCCTAGGCCTCAGACCCCTTCTCCCATCCCTCATCCCCCCTCGGCCTCGGCCCACCCCCCATTCCCCATTCCCCTTCCCCCTTCCCTCTCTTCCATTCCCCCTTCCCCCACGCAGCCGCCTTCGGCCTTCAACCTTCCTCTTTTCCCTCTTCCCAACTTTGTCCTCGGCCCTCCCTCACGACTCCCTTTCGCCCTCGGCCTTCATTTCCCTCTCCATTTCTCCCCTAGCTCGGCCTCGACCACTACAACTCCCCCACGGCCAGTCACAGCAGCCCTGCCGCCGCCACGCCATCCTTTCCCATCTTCTTTCTTCTTCATTTTTCTTCTTCCAAAATTCCCCAAAGCCGAGGCCAACCCTTGCAACCTTTGGACATCCACATTGGTCCACAACACGCCTACCACCACCCCTTCCACAATCTTTTCACTTTGGTCACGCCGACGTCCGACCTTCTTCCACCTTTCACCAATCCTTCAGCCTCCTCAAACCAAAAGCCACCACCTTTGGCCTATACCACGCCACCGTCACCACTGACCAAGGCCGACCTTCGACCCCTTCTATGCTGACACCGAGGCCGACATATCACGCTTGTCCAAGACCAACATCACCCACCACCTTTAACCACCTCATCGGCCACTCACTTCGGCCATCGGTCCCTTCACACCCACGGCCACCCATCTACCTAAAGCACGACCACAACCTCTTCACTTTAGTCACCACACCCAAGTCCACCCTGCCACCTTCGACCATCCCACATTCATCCAACGACCGCACACCAAGGCCAACACTTCAAAAAAAATATTTTGCAACATTGACCGCCTTGCATCACCCGCGCCCCTGTGCTCGTCGTTGACTACCCCCGCATGTAGGAGAAGAAGTCGTAGATGATGAGACGGAAGACGTGGAAAGTGTTGGAGATGATGTAACCGAGTCTACTGATGAAGAGGATGAATTAGAAGATGAAGAGGACGACGAGTCCCACGAAGAAGAGGACGACGAGGAAAGTGATAAAGATGATGATGATTCTCAAATTGAAAATGATTGAGTTGTAATGTTGTAACAAGCCGGGAAAAAAATGTAGTCACATTTTAGAACTTGGTTCATATTGATGTGTTTTTGTACCTCCGTTCATATATATAGTGTCAATGATGATTTTTGCCAAATTATTGTTTTTAATGTGTTCATATTTTTGTAATTTATCTATACGAAGTCATAAATGGATAGGATACGGGCTATTCGTGGCCTGGTTGGACGCCGAGCTGCTTTTTCCCTAGTGGGTCCCACCTCATCATTGCCCACTGATGACGAGGCACAGAGTGATCATGTACAGCAGATGGGGTCCCAGCCCCAGCCCCAGCCGTCGCCGCAGCCCGACGCACACGGGGGGGTCGTTGCCACACGACATTGTTTGACACAAGAATGCGGTCGAGCACCCGGATCTGGAGGATGATGAGGTCGTAGCTCTGACGTATAATCAGATGCACGTGCGGAAGAAGGACGAGGCGCACTGAGCGGGCAACTATATTTTAGATATTGCCCGGCGGATCGATGTGAGTCAATTTGTTTATGTTGTTAATTGTTTGTCTTTCTATCCGCAATGTCTGTTGTGTTAATTAATGCCCTAACATATCTTTATATCACTGTTTTTTACAGGCCTCATATGAACAGCTTAGGGGGTCCGAGGAGCAGTCCGGACAGCCATCGAAGTCCACTAGTACGAGTACGAGTACTGGGATGTTGAAGCGATGGCTGGATACACAGGAGGTCGACAATAGGCCGAAAGGCCGCATACGCAGCCTGCCTAGTCGGACTGCTCGTGCCGTGATAGGAGCGTCCTCACCCCCCACTGCCCCTCCATAGACACTGGCTCCTCGGCATTCGTTGGACGATGAGGAGATTGCGCGCATTGCTATGGTGGTGTTGAGGATGATCAGGGAGCAGGATCAGCAGGGTACCGCAGCTGGACATACCAAGCCGGCCCCGAATCAGCAGGATCCAGATTCGGGACTCGGCAACCCCTGATGAGCCCCTTCTCGTGCCCGGTCCCAGCGTCTTCCCCCCGGGCCCCCGCGCCCGGCTTGTACTCTTCTCCCCTCCCCTAACCAGCTGTATCCGGTTCCCATCTTGTACATAATGAGTCTTTTTTATGATTAATTTTACATATTTCTTTGTGTATTGATTATTGCGCATTGTTGTTGAGGATTGATTTTTGTATTACAGGTCTGGGCATTAGAAAAATAAAAAAAATATATTTTAAAAAAAATTTGACTTTTGGCGACGGATTATATCCGTCGCTAAAAGTTTTTTTTTATTATTATCCATTTTTAGCGACGGATTATTCCGTCGCTAAATAAGACATTTAGCGATGGAATATTCCGTCACTAATTTAACCAAAAAATAAAATTAAAATACTTAAAAAATAATTAGAGACGGATATTCCGTCGCTAATTAATAAATAAATCCATCGCAAAAACTTAAATATTACATGACGGATTTGAAAATTCCGTCACCAAACTATTAGTAACGGGCTTTTATACGAGGAACTTTTAGCGACGGATTTTCCGGTCGCTAAAAGCTTTTTTTCTTATAGTGTGTCGCCAGCGCCCGTGCACCGTCACTGCGACGCTTGTCGCCCTTTGCCCTGGCGACGTCTTCGAGACGCCGGGCGCCGTCTTTGCAACGTTTGTCACCCATCGCCCGGGTGACGTCTCCGTGACGCTCGTCGCCTATCGCTCGGGCACCACCTCCACTACCCCCGTCGCCAGTGCCTGTGCGCCATCTCTGCGATGTTTGTCACCCATTGCCTGGGTGACGTGGGCCAAAAAAGATGCCAAGGAAAGTGGGTTCACAGTCGACGTGGAGTTGCCACAAGGAATACAGTCCGAGTCAAATGCCAAGTATGCTAATGTGGAACACAGCAAAGGTGGAGTAAGGGCAGAGATGAAGGGCTTCCTAGATAGAGCCTGAGGGTAACAGTGCTACGAGGGCGGCGGTGCAGGATGAATATATGACGACAGTCACAGTCAACGTTAGAGGTCAAACTATGTTTCTCTCTCTAGAATTTCAGAGAGAATAGGTTTTATAGAGAGAAAGTAAAATTGTCAAATGAAAGAAATCTCTCTAAATAAATTCTCAAGATCCCTATTTATAGAGGTTGAGATGATGATATCATCACGCGACATGTGGCATTCCCCAGGAGTGACACATCACCGAGGGATCCACAGCTGCCGGTGCTCAACAACTGTCAAATCACATATTCACCCGGCCTGCCCGCACAACGTTGCTCTGTATGTCTGGAAAGACTGGCTCCCACAGCGTCAGTGTGGCTAGAGAATCCCCTTGATCTATCTACCAATCCAAGCCCTTGTAGAGTCCCATAGGCCTGGCAGCGGCGGGGAAGACCCAACACCCAACTGCCAAACGGACTAGGCGCGATGCCCTCCGAATACTTGCTCCCGTGTCAGAGTGACCCGAGGGTCATAGTCCATAGGGGTGCCAACGTAAGCCCCCAGTGTCGGACCACGTAGGCCAGTCATGAAGACACCCTGGCAGAGATAGTGTCCCGGAGGAGTCGCTTATCCCACGGGTGAGTCCTTGTGCCGGAGTACTTGGAGTGCATCAAGGTAGTATCTAGGAGGAGCCGTCTACCCGACGGGCAGAGGTAGCATTCCGGAGGATCCGTCTAGCTGGCGGAAGGGGAATTGAAAAGCTCCTTCGTGGAGATAGTGTCCTGGAGGAATCGCTTATTCCGCAGGCCAAGGTAGCATCCAAGAGGAACCGTCTACCTGGCTGGCCAAGTTGCATCCCCGAGGAGTTTTCTACCTAGCAGAAGGGGAGTTAGAAAGCTTCCTGGCAAAGATAGTATCCCGAAGGAATCGCCTATCCCAGCGAGTGAGTCCTTATGCCAGAGCACTCAAAACGCAGCAAGGTAGCATCCCGAAGGAGCCGTCTACTTGACTGGCCGAGGTAGCATCCCGGAGGAGCCGTCTACCTGGCGAAAGGGGAGTTGAAAAGCTCTCTGGCAGAGATAGTGTACCGAAAGAGTCGCCTATCCCCGTGGGATGCTGTACACTCTGGAGAGTGGATCGAAGCATGCTCCATGTCCATGTAGGGGCGCATGGCGTGGTGAATGAGTGTGACGCCCAGGGGGCATATAACATGATTGTGGTAGAGAGCATGGAAGCATGGCTGTATCAGCAGCGCAACGCATGGGCCGACGGCGTGAGTGAGGTGATGGCATGAGGGCGGGGTGATGGGCACCGTGGAGTAAACGCATGGGCAATGGCTAACATTGCATGGATGGCGCGTAGCCGTGAGCGACGGTCGTTGCAATGTCAGAGAACGACAGCGATCGACAGTTGTCGCCGCAGCCAGCGACGGTAAAACTGCGGTACACTACCACGAGCGATGGTCGTCGGTCGTGAAGGAAGGTGACCGACCCCCTTAGGTGGCTGACCCCCCTAAGGGAGAAGGCATACCAAGGTTTTTTCAATAGCAATTCACGTGACTTGAGTATGTGTCACTTTGATCGGCTTGTCAGCGTTAAAAAATTGATCATTGAATACGTGACATGTCGCATAAAATGGGACCCCTGGTGGGCCCTTGGGTGCGACCATAATAGGTTGAGAACATAAGCCCCCTGTGTGTGGTGTGCGAGGAGGGGCAACCCGAGTAGGCGCCGAACGCATAAATAGTGGTTCATACTTAGAAGTATTTCTGACATTTGTCCCGAGAGTCGTTGATGTCGTCTCTGCATGATGGGGGTAAAGAGTAGGTGGCTTGACCCACCTCGTGCACCACCTACTAAAGCCTTGGAATGTTGGGCGTTGGTGTGGGGGTACGACGATAAGCACGAGAGCTCGGTTGGTGCAAGTCTAAGTGTGGAAGAGTGATGAAATGGGTAAGGGGGCCAAGAAGTGCCATCCCAAAGCACATAAAAAAATTTGTGGTAGAAAAAAAATTATTGGTATGTTGGTGCTTGGTTTTGGTTGGATTGGAAGAAAAAATGTTAAGTGTTGTGGAGTGAGAGTATAAGGCATGTGATATTTATGATATAATGTAAAGAAAATGGGTAGTGATGAAAGAGGAGAGAAAGAAAGAAAAAAAGAAAAAAAAAAGCTTAAGTGTTGATTTTGGTGGATAAAGGAAGAAAGGGGAGGAGGGGAATTAATGTGAAAGAAAGGAGAAGAGAGAGGAAGGAAGGGTCGGCCCATGGGAAAGGGTCGGAAGGTGGGGGGTCTGCCATTTTGGAGGGGGCTTGGGGGGGAGGGGGTCGGCCATATATGGGAAAAAGGGGGAGGGTCTTGGGAGAGGGGAATTGATGGAGTATGTGAGGGAATTAATATGAGAGAGAGAGAGAGAGAGAGAGAGAAAAAAAGGAAAGTGTAATGATGAGTGGAAAGGAAAGAAAATGAGGGGAGAGAGAGGGAGAGAGAGAAAGCCATGAGTGAAAGGGAGATGTGAGTGGTTGAGTTTAATGAGGAAAAGAGAGAATGTGTAAGAAAGTGTAAGAAAGAGAGTGATGAGAGTGATTGGAGAGAGAGAGAAAGGGAGAGTGGGGAAAAATGAGAGAGGGAAGAGAGTGGGGGAGGGAAACCAACATGGAGGGGCTGCCCGAGCTTGGGAGCCTGCCCAGGCACGGGGTGTTGGGGGGGTAAAAAAAATTTTGTGTGGCCCCCAAGGAAACTTTTCAAGGTGTATATAAAAAGAATGAGAGGTGTGAAAATTTTTTGTGAAGAAAGATTTTTAAGTGAAAGGGAGAGAATGAGGAAGGGTTTGAGGAGGTGAAAATTTATATTGAAAAATTTGCTAAGTGTTGGAGAGGGCAATAGAGGGTGAAAAATTTTATGAAAATTTTTCTAAGTATAGAACGAGGATGAGAGGTGATGACCTGACCCTGAGTAGGCAGGGTGGGAGGGAGGAGGGCGGAGGGGTTGAAAATTGTTTTCGAAAATTTTCTAAGTGTTGAGAAAGAAATCACAAGTGTTGGAAGGAGCATAGAATGAAGGGGTGAAAACTTTTGTTGAAAATTTTTCTAAGTGTTGAATAGAGCATGGGAGGGGTTAGGATGGAAAATTGTGAAATTTTTCTAAGTCCCGAAAAAGGGAGAGTGGAGCTCGGGAAAGAAGGCTGCGGGGGGTGGTGACTTGACCGCGAAAAATGAAGAATTTTGTCTAAGTGTTGAAAGAAAAAGAAATAAATATATGGTGGCGATGTGACCACGACCACGAGGGGTTGAGATAAGAGGGAGGGGTGACTTAGGATGGCGGGCTGGCATGGATGACCGGCTCAGTCACAGAGGGGACAAGTAATGTGGCTCGAGCCACCCTGCGCACCACCTACCAAGTCGCTGCAATGTTTGGCGGAAGGGGTAGGGAAGCTGGCCTGCTTGGGATAGGGTAAAGGTGAAGCCCCCAAGGGAATGAAAGATGGCATCAAGGGTCTTGCTAGTAGACTTGAAAAATATTCTAAGCCTGGAAAGCGCAACTTCATTGATGATAAACGTAGGCGACATGCCTTGGTACATGGGGGTTTGAGTACATTGAAACTTGCAAAATGAAGGGGAAAAATTACAAGTGTGGAAAATTCACTAGGGCAGGCTAAGGCTTGGGTGGGTGGGGCACAGGTCACGTACTTAGAGTTTGAGCTCGCCGGACACAATCTTGTCAGCGAAGGCGAACTTGAGGCCCCTGCACCACTTGAGGCCATGACTGACTTTTCGATGATAGGGGCAGTAGTTGGAATGGGTTAGGTCTTCCGAGGTAGGTTCAGTGTTGGCAGCGGGTAGGGTTATGGCATTGTCATTGATCCAGGTCTCGAGGAGAGCTATGACTATCTTCAGGTCACATGGGTATTCTACGGCAGGCATTTGCTGCCTTTTCTTGTCAGGGCGCCCGTTCCCTCCCTGGGATCGGCGCTTGTGGGTGTTGTCTTCATTACTGGCTGCATCCACTGTTGCGATCAGGGCAAGTTGAGTGTGGGGCTTTGGGGTCCTCGACGGGCCGATCGAGTCATAGATGCGTCGTGCAGCTTCCTTGAGGTGTCCCCAAGACCGAAGCTAGAGGTTTTCAAGGTAGACCCTATAGGTGTCTTTCATGTTCTTGATGCAAATGGGTACAAGGGTCTCATCCTTACTGAAGTCAATGCATTCCAAGCACTTGTGATGGAATTGTGTAACATAGGCGTTGAGGTCTTCCCCGGGGTTCTGGCGGATTCTGGCAATGTTAATGATGGTCACACGTTCTGTTTCATAGTAAAACTTGTCAAGAAATAGTTGGACCATGTTAAACCAGGAGTGGATACTACCGTTCGGGATCTGGTGGTCCGGCACTGGGGGCTTGCATTGGCACCCTTATGGCCTATGACCCCCGGGTCACTCCGAGACGGGAGCAGGTCTTCAGAGGGCATCGCACCTAATCCGTCTGGCAATTGGGCGTTGGGTCTTCCCCGCCGCTACCAAGCCTGTGGGACTCTACAAGGGCTTGGATTGGTGGCTAGATCAAGGGGGTTCTCTAGCCACACCGACGCTGTGGGAGCCAGTCAGTCTTTCCAGACAAACAAAGCGACATTGTGAGGGCAGGCCGGGTGACTATACGATTCGACAGTCCGTGGAGCACCTGTGGACCCCCTCGGTGACGTGTCACTTTCAGGGAACGCCAGGTGTCACGTGATGACATCATCATCTCAACCTCTATAAATTGGGGTTTTGAGAATTCATTTAGAGAGATTTCTTTCATTTGAGAATTTCACTTTCTCTCACTAAAACCTATTCTCTCTGGAATTCTAGAGAGAGAAACATAGTTGGACCTCTGACGTCAGACCCCTGACGCTGACTGTGACTGACGTCGTATATTCATCCTGTGCCACCGCCCTCGCAGCACTGCCACCCTCAGGCTCTGACTGGGAAGCCCTTGGTCTCTGCCCTTGCTCCACCTTTGGTGTGTCCCACATCAGCACACTTGGCCTATTCATCGTGCCCTTGTGTCAACTCCTAACCATATTCAGGCTTCAGTAGGTGGTGCGCTGGGTGGCTCGAGCCACTTACTCTTCACCCTCATCATGAAGTGACGACGTCAACAACTTTCAAACCAACACACATCAGAAATTCTTCTAAGTGTGAACTTGCGAATATGCGTGCGTTGCCCGCTCGGGTTGCCCCTCTACGCACACCCGACACAGGGGGCTTATGTTCCCAACGTATTCTGGTCACACCCAAAGGCTTACTGTGGGTCCCATTTTGTATGACACGTCAGCACAAGCAACAGTCAGTATTCAACGCTTCCAACCGGTCAAAACGTGCACGTTCAAGTCACGTGCACCTCTCACTTTTTCTACGTTATTGCATCACCAAGAAACTGATCCTTGCGAGACTGCTCATCATGCTCCGATCGTTCCACATCGCCCATCGGCGCACCTTGACGCTTGCCCAAGGAAGTGGGCCTTGGCCTTCCCCTTGGGGTCGGCCTCGGCCTCCCCTCAAGGTTGGCCTTGGCCTATCTCCTTAGCATCTGCACTAATCTTCAAGGGACCGGACGTCACTCCGCGACCTCCGTCATGCCGGACGTCACTCAGCGACCCCAGTTGCCCGGACGTCACTTCGTGACCCCCGTTGCGCCGAACGTCGCTTAGCAACCCCCGTCGCGCAGGATGTCACTCTGTGACCCCCGTCGTGCCGGACGTCACTCCGCAACCCCCATCACCCGGACCTCACTCTGCGACCCAGACGTCACTTTGTGACCCCGTCACTGGGATGTCACTCCGCGACCCCCGTCGCTGGCGTCCAGGCACTGCACTCCGCCTCGCCCATGCACCGCACCGCTGATCTCTGTCACAATGTCGTGCCCCAGGCACCATACGCACTTCATTGCGCCCATGCGCCATAATCATGTTACATGCCCCCCTGGGAACCACACTCATTCACCACACCATACGCCCCTGCCATGAACATGGAACATGCTTTGACCCATTCTCTGGAGTGTCCAGCATCCTGCGGGGATAGGTGATTCCTCCAGGACACTATCTCCTCCAAGGAGCTCTTCAACTTCCCTTTCGCCAGGCAGATGGCTCTTCTGGGTTGCTACCTTGGCCAGTCGGGTAGACAGCTCCTCCGGGATTCTACCTTGATGGGCTCCGAGTGCTTCGGCACAAGGACTTACCACGGGGGTAGGCGACTCCTCCAGACACTATCTCCGCCAAGGAGCTCTTCAACTGCCCTTCTGCTAGGTAGACGGCTCCTCTGGGATGCTACCTCGGCCAATTGGGTAGACGGTTCCTCCGTGATGCTACCTTGATGCGCTCCGAGTGCCCTGGTACAAGGACTTACCCGCGGGGATAGGCGACTCCTCCGGGACACTATCTCCTCTAGGGAGCTTTTCAACTCCCCTTCTACCAGGTAGACGGCTCCTCTGGGATGCTACCTCAGCACGTCGAGTAGATGGCTTTTCCGGGATGCTACCTTGATACGCTCCGAGTGCTCCGGCACAAGGACTCACCCGCGAGATAGGCAACCTCTCCAGGACACTATCTCCGCCAGGGTGTCTTCGTGACTGGCCTATGTGCTTTGGCCCTGAGGGCTTGCGTCGGCACCTCTATTGACTATGATCCCCAGGTCACTCCGAGATGGGAGCAAGTCTTCGGAGGGCGTCGCGCCTAGTCTGCCTGGCAGTTGGGCATCGGGTCTTCCTCACCACTACCAGGCCTGTGGGACTCTGCAATGGCTTGGATTGGTGGCTAGATCAAAGGGATTCTCTGGCCACACTGACGCTGTGGGAGCCATTCTTTCCAAATAGACAGTGACGCTGTGCGGGGTAGGCCAGGTGAATATGTGATTTGACAGTCTGTGGAGCACAAACACCGGTGGACCCCCCCCAGTGACGTGTTACTCCTGGGGAGTGCCATGTGTCGGTTATGACATCATCATCTTAACCTTTATAAATAGAGGTCTTAAGAATTCATTTGGGAGGCTTGGACATTTTTTGACAGTTGGACATTCTCAAACTTCTCACTTTCTCACTCTAGAATCCTAGAGAGAAAACATACCAGACCTGACTTTGGACCTAAGCATTGGGCTGTGACTGTTGTCGTGTATTCACCCTACGCCATCGCCTTGGTAGCACTGCCACCCTTAGGCTCTGTCCGGGAAGCCCTTAGTCTCTGCCCTTGCTCTCCCCTTGCTCCGCCCTTGCTGTGTCTCGCATCAACATACTTGGCATCTGACTGACTACGAACCCACTTTCCTTGGCATCAGTTACTAGCGGTAATAATGATTCAGCTCCCATGTCAATGTTATTTTTCAAGCTTGTCAGATTTGTAACTAAAGCTACTCGGACGTGCACAGAGGCGGAGGCAGCCGGGGGCATAGGAGGGCACGTGCCCACCTGCTGCCTTCGACTTCTTTGTGATTTACAGTAAACCAACAATGGGGCCTCTACTACCAACATGGATGAAGATGAAGTCCTCTTCACTGATCCCCTCCACCGCCCATTGCATCAACATCATTCCTCTTCAGTTTTAGGTTAGGTGGTAACAGCTTTTGGGGAGGAAACATATTAACAGAGGGGAAAAGAAGAAGAGAAAGTAGCAGTAGTAGATGGGTGATGTGAATGATGATCAGCATGTTACAGTGCTGATATTGGATATGGTGGTAGATGGTGATGTCAATAAAAGGGGAGATAGAGAGAAGATGGCTTTTATGGATGGATTTAAAGGCCGAAACAAATTTCAGCCATTAGTCATATCATGGGTTTGACAGTGCAAAAACGGAGATGCATATGTTTTAATAGTACCACTAACATACGATGCTATACAAGAAATATGTCATGTTAAATATACCATACGTTTACAAAACCGTACTTAATTAAAGAGTGACACTTAAATAAGCATCCTAAATAATTGCCCCCTTTATACAATATTTTATTGAGAGTAGTATATAGCACCTCGACTGTAATACAAAAATGTAACTAAATGTAATTTAGCAATCTTTTGCTATAAAAGTTTAACAATAGCGACGAAATTCGTTTAGTGACAATCTTTTGCCACTGAAACTCTTACAATATCGACGTCGTACAACATACAATCCTCATCTAATTTGTTATAATGACCTAACTCCAATCTTCGTCTCTATATTCATCTCTTTCATCCCAAATTTGTTTCACCTATATTTTCCTTTGGTTTCTTTGTTCTTTCATGCTTGCAGATCATGTGTTCGATGACATGTGTGACACATAATTTAACGAGTCTATTCTGGTCCAATAAAGTACATGTAATATTTAATGTAGAATCAAATTGGCATAAAAATATATGGATTACGGTTAGATTTACTACAGGCTGGAAGCCTATAAAACTTAGGCAATTTCTCTTGTGCCTTTTCAACCTATGCTCGTTCGAGTTACCTGTTTGTTGAGTTCAATACATTTTTCACGATACTTACGCTTAGGACTAGTGTTTAATTTTTTGATCAATTAAGTGGCCACCTCGTGCACAATTTTTAGCTCCGCCACCGGACGTGCACCTCAAACCAGTTACCCAAATTCACAAGCTTATTTCCATTGGTTTTAAAACTGAAGCCCTTTAGAAAAGCGGGTAAACATTTGTAAAAGAGATCTGGGTACAGATGAAACTAATATGTTCAACTTAAAAAAATAAAAGAAAGCAGAATCCTAATTTCATCAGAAACCTTATTCCTAATGTCATCTTACCGGACGTATTTACCTATTATATATCCTTTCAACATAAAGAAGTGTTTTAGCCGATCTGCATCCACTTATTCAGCCATGGCCGTTTGCAGTGCTAGGAAGATTTTGATCACAATTACGTTACTCTTCACCGTGCTTCTTGGCCTTCTCTCCGGCAGTTCCTCTCTGCTTCTCCAATATGATGATGATGATTATCTCGACACACCTGTTGCGGTGGACGAAGACTCATCCGTGACTGGCGAAGTCATCTACGATATACCCCGGAAGACTATCTGATTGATTAACAAGCTGCCTATCAAAAATGCCTGGAAGTAGTCCTTTTTTCTTCTTATTATTGTTTATGCATGCCTATGACTTTGTGTTATCGATCAATGCAATGAAAGTTCTGAACGAATGACAATGAATATATCTTGTGAGTTGTAAATTTGTTTTTATTTTCGTGCGGTTTCACTTTCTCTAGGTTTGTTACTTGAGTAAACGATACAAACTCGCGTTTTCTTGTAGTACTTCCTTTCTCATATCCTGCGGAAAGGAAAAAGAAATAATTTCACTCTCTTCGTTTTGGTAAGGAAGGATTAGGGAATCCTATTGATTGCAGCTTCTCCTGACCTCCGAGAAAAGCAAGAGAAGAAATGGCTCGAATGGTATGATCATTTCGCACTATAAACTTTTAACCGTTCTTCCATTTTATGTTCCGTCTACTGTTACCTTTGGGTTTGCGGGCATAGAATGATTTTGCATTGACATAACAGATACGTAGCTATGATGACAACGTGCCCTTATGGGGGCATGCAACTGAAGGAGTGAAGACTTGGATTGTGAGCTTATTCCTAGTAAGGAGCTCAAACATACAAACTTGACCTAAATGCTTAAAGGAAATGTCTTGAGCACTAACACACCTCTACCAGGATAAAGAACAAACTGTGGCTGCTTATACTCATTGAGTCATTGAAGAATTTCGACCATCACTCTTAAATGGATTTATCCTGGCGGTTCTGCTCAATTTTAGACAAAATCATTTGAATCTCTAACATCTTGAAGTTTTCCTTAAATGTAGACAAGTTGTCTGCCCAGTGAGGGGGATCCAAAACTGGTTTTGTTTTTCGTTACCCATCTTAATGATTCTGGTTCGCATTGGATGAGAAATTGCACTTTACCTAACAAGGGCTTTATCTGAGCTAACTAAGGAGGATGAGAAGCTATAACATCATAATATTGCTCCATCTTTTGCAATCACTATTTCCTTGCTATTTTCCGTTTTTTCTCTGTTTTACTGGTTGTTTATCTCTATGTTTCTGTTGGATATAGTTTTTTGGTTTCCTGATCCAGGAACTGATGTAATTTTTAAGTTAAAAATTTCACGAACTTGAAAGAAATCAAATGTCACGGGAAGAACACAAATAAGTATTACACGGTTCAATCTTCCAGAAGTTCACAATCGATTCGTTCGAAATAAAGCATCCCTGCTGATAGATCATAGCCGACGTTAAGATACTGTTGCGCAACTACCCCTATTACACTGGATACCCAGGAACGGATCCAGAAAGTTTAATCGAAGGGGCCGAAAAGACATAAAAAAAATTACTGGCTAACATAAAAAAAAATGAAGAATGTTCAACTTCACATAAACCATGAAAAATAAAAGACGTAAAATTAAAAGTAGTTCATCAAGGTTTCACAAAACAATAAATCTAAGAAAAGTAACTCTATACATCGATGGTTAAAGCGAACTCGGCGCTCTTTATAGTCACAAAAATCATTAATGATAGAGTCTATAGTAAACGGTTAAATGCCTAGTAAATTATCCGGTTCGTGTTTTTTCGTAACTATTGAATACGTTAATACTATAAGAATTAAACTAACGAATAGCGTAACTATTGAATACGTTAATACTATAATTAGCGTAACTATCGAATTTCTTAATACTCTAAGAATTAAACGAAATATGAAAGAACTCAACTTGATTAATTCGTGCTTTTTCATAATCCGGAGATTTAAAATTTGAGATTTGGAAGAATGAAGATGAGAAAGAATAAAATTATGATAGCCGGTGATACAAATAAAAAAGAATCCTAAATAATTAGTTAAGATATAATTGCATTTTCGTAAATATGTGAAATGTGAGCATGTGAAATAATAAAAACAAAAGAGAGATTTTTGAAAAGTCCCCCCCCCCCCCCCCCCCCGGGTCATGCAAGGGCTCCGCTACTGCTTGGAAAGGTGTCTGTTACCTCTCCAAATCGTGACTCTTCATCTAGTGGAAATGATTTACACTCATTTTCTTATTTTGCATAAGAATTAAATGTTATACCATGAGTATTCACCTTTTAACCGCAATGACTTTTACCTTTTCGTCAATGTTCTCATCCTCTATTTTTTTGTTTTGAGCATTGTCATCACAATATGAGTTTTTGTTCACCTCTTTTTCTTTGGCAAATACTTCAATTGCATCGTCTCTCTCTCCTCCATATATTGAAATAAATCTTCTCCATCGATCAACTCTTTGCATCTCGTATTCAAAGCTTCAAGTTCTTCTTCAACCTTTGTCTCTTCCATTTCTTTGGCTCTAGAAGTGCGAAATTCGTTTTCATCCTCTATTATTAGAAGTTTCTTCCTCCAAATGTTTACCATATTTATTTATAAACTCATCTTTTTCTCAGCTTCTGACCTGATACTACTCGAGGAAGAAGTCACATATATACAGCTGGAAGCAATGCAATGACTACGATCATTTGCTCAACATAACTCGGTGATCTTGAATCTCCATTGTGCACCCAAAATCTCTTTGGTAACACTTCGAATGCCTTTTCTTCTTTTTTGTTGAACTCCTTTCGACGAGCTACTCTAAAGTTTTTTACCATCCACATCCCGCAGCTCATATGATTTGAGATACAATATAAAAACACTTGCTCACACCAAATATCCGATTTGAATAATCTTTTTCCAGCCGGGTCACTAAAATATCAACGCCACATGTACAACATCTACTAGGATCATTGTGGATTCAATACCACTATGTTGGAGACAAAGGGTCGCTCAACCCACACACTACAAAAATGAGGAGGCAAGTGAGAATGTATTGAGAAAACACTTGTTTTCTATTTGATATCTTACAAGTTCGTATCCTTTACATTTTAGTCTTGCATGCTACCAATGATTACTTTTACACGTAACTCCTAGACATGTAATAACAGAACAATTGACGCACTTTTTGGCAGTCTTACTACTCACTACTTCCGCACAATTCTAATGCAGCTGTAATTTATGCACCACTAATACTCTTTTTTAATACACGGTAACGTGTTACACTAATGACTATTCTAAAGAATTAAATCTAGTTTATTATCCAACGGATCACTCTTTCATAACGAATATAAAGCCGCTTCCGACACGTTCGAAGTAGATGTCGGACGATTTTATTACCGAATTACAACCTCGAAAGCACGACAATAATCATGGTTAATGCCATAGTTTTTGTGCTATCAGACGATGCCTTCGAGAGTAGGTCAGGCATAAACTACGACAACCTAATTATTCCATCGCTAATGATCGACAAAGAATGTTTTTTCCGTTCTTCATCAATTCCAGTAAAGTCTTTGTTTCCCATTCGTGATTTCGGCGACTACCTTGGAGTCACCCAAAAACCGGCTGATTCTCATGGTCACGCTTCTGTCGACGACCTAAGAATCGGTGATTAGGATATCTATAGGAACAGAGATGTGGTTGTGCATGGCGTCAAGAACTTCTTTCAACCTTACTTCGTGTTCAATCGTCCTCCCCGGAAATTCGAAGGTTGCAGATAATCATGGATCAGCAGTAGGAAAATAGAATATTAAGCTTTGCATTGGACTACTCAGTAGTGTTGTTGAGGCTAAAATACTTAATCAAACTTAAATCATGTCCTTTGCAACTATTAATTTTATGTTATATCTCGTTTTTCGGGTGGTTTCGGGTGCGCTTGATGACGTAATAATCGCAAATAGCAAGACAACATGTGTATTCAAGGCACATTACAGCATTTAAGACATATTTGTCCGCACTACTCTATGAAATTGGTGTGCCAACTGGGTCCAGTGAACTGTCTCCCATGATACACTGAAATCCAATTTTACATTGGATGCTGATTGTGTTTTTGCAAAACGACATCAACCCAAGAACGAGTAACGACTTTACAAACAGAAAAGTTAAATTTTTGTTGCAAATTAAATCCCTGCAAGATCTTAACAGGAACAGAGGTGTCAAAGGGCCGGGCTTAGGCCGGCCCAGCCCGGGCCCAAAGGGCTAGAAAAAGGGCCAGGCCTTTTAGGGCTTCGGGCCTTGAAAACCGGGACGGGCCCGGGCCGGGCCCAAATCTAGGAAATGGAGGCCCTGTCCAGGCCCAAGCCCTAGGCCCTAACCTTAGGGCCGGGCCTAGCCCGGGCCCCTTTTCTTTAATTTCCCTTTTTGTGTTGTAAAAATATTAATTCACAAAATAAATGCAATTGATAGGCCCTAAACCATTCAATATCTCTCTCGTGGTTAATGAAGTGCCTTAGAGCTTTACTTTTACTCTATTTGAGAATATTGATTAGTAACAAAGAGTAATTTTGTTCGCAAAAAAACAATCTTTTCAGAGGAAAAAATATAACTTTTAGTCATGAAATTTTTTGTTATCTAAACTCAATAATGGATACCTACAAAACATTTTTCAATGATATCTCTAAAAATTTTCACTTAAACATACCTCCAGCCTTGCATTTTACGTAATATTAGGCATCTCATTAGAAGCATGCATCATTAGGGCCAAAGGGCTGGGCCAGAATATATAGGGCCGAAAAGAGGGCCAGAACCGGGCCAGGGGCCGGCCTGACCTGGGCCTTTTCAGAGTTGGGCCGGGCCAAATTTGGAAAATATTAAGCCTGGCCCTAGCCTTGGCCCAATGCCCTAAGGGTTAGGGCCAGTACTATTCATCTTTAGGGGCGGGCCAACCCGAGCCTATTTAGGGCTGCATCGGGCCGGCACACAGGCGACCCGACCCTTTTGATATCTCTAGGAACATACGTAGAAGTACGTGAACTTGTGTTTCTGCTGTACCATGTTTCCCGCCCATAGGCCGGCCATATATATGCAAACCAAAAGGATGCATGTTTATGGCCGTTTGATTCAATTGGGTTTGTACCCTTTTAAGTTGAGAAGGAATGTTAGGATTACAACCGTGATTTCCAACCAGCAAAATGAACACCCTGCATGGGTCATGCACAAATTAAATGTAGTGTTCAGAGAGAGAGAGAGAGAAAATTTTGCTTTCCACTTTCATTTAATTAATGCATGAAGCATGTTAGCAAGGTTAGTCTGAGACTCTTCACTCTAGTAGTTTCACCAGCTGATATGCAATAACTGCTAGATGGATATCCAGTTCTTTTGGACTGAGATATTAATACTCCATAATGAGTTCGTAGTTTTATATTATGTACTACTCCCTGGATTATCCTAAGCACAATTTTGACTTTAGAAAACACAAGTCCTTAGCAAAAACCGGGACAGGCCGGGTAAAATTGCAGATACGAAGTATCAAAACTTATAATTAACCTGTATGAGAGGACGTCAACAATTAATGTGCAATTCAGACTACGTATTCAGAAGTCTATGAGATAGCGTAATGAGGAGGAGGAGCATAAATAACACAAATTTTTAAGGCTTTAGCAATTTATTCAATAGCATGAAGATATTCTACCATTCATTCAAAAGATGTTTTGCTCTTGCTGGTGAAATAGGCCATCCTTATCCATCTCCAGATTAGCCTCCGACGCAAAGTGCATTGTGACCGTCGGGAACCCAACAAGGTCACGACTTGTAAGAAAAACTGGAAACTATGTTAAAACTGAAAATTTAACGTAGCAAACTTATCGAAATTCAAGTGCACTGAGGCAGGTGTTGCACGGTCTTTAAGAGTAGTTTCGCCCTCTTAGAGATTATATCTCGATGCTAAAGGTCTCAGACGGCTACCCTCCAGGATTCGGCAGTCGCTAACGAGCACTCGAATAGCAAAGGCTAATAGGAACAGTTTCTGCTTCCTTTTATCACCGACAATATAAGAAACCAAAAATGTCTAGAGAGGGACTCAAGTTTGCGTGTGTGTCTCCCATTAGTTAGGCCCGGGATTTGCACCCCACTGCGAGTGAGTAACACGCGACGCACCCGGTTAATTAGCTTTCCACATTTGCTGCCAATTACGCATGTAAAGCTGCGATTATCATATTATACATGCAAACATATGGTTTGTGACCCTTGAATAGTTTCTTCTTTCTTTGTTAAGAGAATTGTGTTGATTATCCTCAGAAGTCCCTTAGTAATTTCGCCCTTTTCTTTTTTCTTGAGAAAGAAATAAAGAAAAACATTTGAAATAAAAGCATTGGGACATTATTCTTTTATGATGGTAGAAATTGAAATTCTTATCCCCTATAGCTGGCCTGTATAGGTGTCTTGTGTTTGTGCTAGTTGGTTTTCTTCTGTTGTACGCCGCTCCTTGTACATCGGTTTCGTATCAATGGTAGGGTTCTTACCCCTTTTCAAAAGAAAAAAACAAGCTTCAACAAAAAGTCAAAAATAAATAAATCAATAAATGAAACCTTGCGTTGCTTGATAAACACGGTGTCCAGGCATAGCCTTACAAAATTTCTCACTGTTGATCCATATTACGTGCTACTTTCATGGTTTCGAGGTGGATTATCGAATACGAAGTAGGGATTAAAAAAAAAAAGTCCTCAACACCATGAACAACCACCCTCCCCTTATGGTAAATATCCCAACCCGTGATCGTTATGTTGTTGATAGAAACATGACCATAGGACTCATTGAGTTTTTGAGTGACGTCGATGTATTAACGCGCGCCACGAATGGCGAACAAAGTTTTCCCCGGAAGGGTGAACGGAAAAAAAAAAAAAAAAAGCTTCTCTATCAAGCATCAACGACCTTACAATCTGCGGCTCAAAGTCCATGCTTGACCTGTTCTTGAACGCATCGTCCCATGGGGCGAAAATCGCGGTGTTATCCATAACTGTCGTCGCATTCTCAAGGTTGGAATGTACGCCTAAAATTGCTCCGATATCTTTCTCGAATCTATCCAAGGCTTTGTAACCCTTCGTCGTAGAGTGCTTTCACGATCGCTTCCAAGTCGATAGCCACTTCAACATCGCGTTTATGTTCGAATTCTGAGGCAGGGTACGACGAGAAGCCATAACACCAGCCAGGAGGAGGCAAACTTAAAACATCGCACTGAGCCGTGGGCTGATAGTGACAGGCAATCATTGTGAACTTAGCTGCCGTGGCAGATAGATGAAAAATAAAGATCCGAAGTCTACACTGATAGGAGGATATCCTTAAGAACATGAGATTGGGTCAAGCAACACGCTTATGCAAAAGGTTTCGGCGTCAAGAGTGCCACTTTACAGTAGCTATCGAATCTAAGGACTGACGTTTTTTGTTTAACCCAAGATCTTATGTTTGATACGGCAATGGTTTCATTATCCGTTTCAATATCAATCAACCAACGCTAATACATATCGAGCTTAAAAATATTCAACTAACCACCACCATAAATCCACCGGAACCTCGATCAGCAAACCTCACCGTTGCAAAAAAGAAAGATTTTTGAGAAGCACCACCATATCATACTTAATAACCAAACCAAATCCACACCAAGCTGTGACCATACACACCCTTAACATGCAACGACAAAGACAAACCACAACACCATAGACACTAGAACTGATTTCAGCCAAACCTCATACCGCTACAAAAATACAAGGCAATGAGCACCCGTCAATCAACTTTGGACACAAATGACCTGAACTCTCCCAGACATTCAGCAAAAATAGTGTTAATTTAAAGAAACCACATGATTAACTAAAAAGTGAAATCAAAAGTTTCACAGCTTCCAGGCTAAATCAAACTTACATAGCAGAATGCTGTCTATAAGTTTTTTGTATTTTGCGCTTCTAGGATCTTAAGGAGTTCGCATACATGCAAAATGTCTAAGACCAGTAACTTTGCCAAACATTGCCAGGCCTGTTTCCAGAATCAGAGCCACGAGTAACGCTGTCAAACAATTCAAAGTTCAAAGGTTCCTTGCTGGCTTCATGTCGTATGACTGCTTATTTGCATCATTAGCCACGACTTCCACAACTAAAATCGAAGGGACTTGAATGACTCAAACTTCCTCCCTTTGCTAGTCAGCACATCGTAAGCTTCGAGCAAGTCAAGTTATTCCGACTCCAATACCTGTTATAACTTCTCATAAATAAAACTGACACTTGCACTTGTAGCTTCTGATGAACATATGTTGTCGATGGCACCGAAATAACAGTTTAGGAATTAAGTGTGTCACTAGTAAGACTTCTCTTTGTTGTTGCTTGCAACTGGTTGCCTTTTGACGATTCACATCATTTGTGTTATCAAGATCTTCACTAACCTACACTACATTGGGATTAGATGCCGACTCAACATAACCTCCAACAGCAGTCTCTGCTCCCTTCCCTGTTGCTCGATCTCGTCCCAATATAGCTGATAAATCTTTTGCTCGATCTCGTCCCAATATAGCTGATAAATCTTCCTAATTTTCAATTACCTTTCTTTTATACGGTTTGTAACGGTATGATCCTACGAAAAGTACAAAGTGCCATAAGATTTCTCATTGAACACATACCTCTCAAAGGCTCGTCAAGTACTTAAATGTTTAATTTTTGACGATAACAAATCGAACTATTTACTAGGATGATAAATAACAATTTGCTCGGGGTATAATTTTGAGATGGTCAAACTTCATTTAACATGAATTAATCATCTTGATAGGTGTTTCGCAAACATAGAAAACTGATTAATTTAACATTCGGAAGCTAAACTGCCAAGTAAATCATAATTCAAGAATACAAGGACTATGGATTAATCACTTTTTCAGAATTAGATTTAACCAAGTACGACAATATTCCTATTAATTACAAAGACCTTGGTATATTTTAAACAAGGCATTTGGTCATTTTATTGCATCGAAATTTTGCTTTAAGAATTTTTTATCCAAACATCATTCATCGCTTAAAGCTATTTTTTTTTTATGCTAACTTAAAGTTGATTTTGAAAGTTGGTTAAGCTTTAATCTGAAATTTGCTTTCGAAAATCAATCTCAAACAGGTATAAGACTAGAATTTTCACCCGTGCACTATGGCCCACTTGACTGTACTGTACAGTCAAGTACAGTACAGTCAGGTGGGCCATAATGCATGGGGAAAATATGTAAAATACATTATTAAAAAAAAAGAGAGAGAGAGTTAAAGATTTAACTCTTTATTATCTTTTTGTGACGAAAATTTTCCTTAGATCATCATGCTCATCATATTCCTACCATTCCGCCTTCCCCCTGTTTTTGCTCCCACCACACCAACCTCGACAAACTCCTCGCCAACTAAAAATTAGCTCCCACCACACCAACCTCGACAAACTCCTCGCCAACTAAAAATTAGCAAGTGTCCTTGACATCTTCAAAAACAACTGTCATCTCCACCGCCACCTCGGCTCTTTAGAAGTGTTGCGCGTAGGAACAATCCTCCTCTCTACCAACGCCTCCAGCATGGTCTCTTCTGGCCTTCTGTGGCTAAGGATGCCTCAGATGTTCAAGGGGGCTACCCATCCAGCCAATATGCTCCGGACAATCATGAGTTCTTGGGGACCGACGTACAAGACCGCTAGCACCAGCATTTTGTCCGATACTTGTCCCAGGGGATTTTTCCCCTGGATTGGGGTAAAAGGAAGTCTACGAGATACTTTGTGACAAAGGGAGATTGTTTTAGAAGAGTTTCCTTGGATGTACCCTTAGATGCCTGTAGGGTGCCTAAGCTGCTAAAGATATCAACAAAATTAACACGAGGGACAAACTATTGGTCGACTATGGAGTCCAACTCTATCTTTCATGTTAGGCACTATGAGCCTTGCCAAAGGCACACCAACAAGATGCACACCCCAGCCTCCGAGCTCCGCATTACTTTGCCAAAATAGTCATTCAACTCTTGGCCTCTTTACCTCATTGGGCCTATCTCTCTACCTTCCAAAGGCCAGATATCGATCATGGTCACCACCGAGGGCTTCCCCAAGTGGGTAGAGGCATATACCCCTCAAAAGAACCACTGGAGATGTTATCTCCAACTTTCTACATGAATAGGTGATCTGCCACTTTGGTATCCTTCAGTGCATCATCTTGGAGAATGGCAAGACATTCATCAACAGATAGGTGCGTGTCCTCATGGTTGGGTAACGTATCAGCCATGCTAAATCTACTTCTCACTACCCCGGGGTAATGGGCAAGCAGAAGCCTCAAACAAAAACCCGTTGCATGCCTTGTCGCGAATGGTCAGTGACGAGAACAAGTCCTTGAATGATAATTTGAACGTTGGACGTACTGCAATCAAGGCGACGCTCTTCTCCCTCATCTGTGGGAATGAGTGTGGTACGTGCAGAGATTGCAGTTGCCTTTGGCCAAGCTTGCCTTGTGCAATCGCATTGGGATGAAAAAAGCTAGATTTGCTGCCTTTCAGGGGCTTGAGATAGAAAAGCCAAGGCTTTGGTCCGAACGCAGAGCTACCACAAGAGGATTACTAAAGCCCACAAGAAGTATGGATGCTTGGGATGGAATGCTTGAGACAGAAGAGCTCTTTACGGTGAAGTCGTCCTCAGTGGACAAGAGAGTGCTCAAACGAATGCTGGATATCTTCGTGGACACAAAGTCGAACAAGAATGAGACCTACAGAGGTTAGGAGAGGCAATTTTGTGGTGCGAGGGTGGCCCGACTAGGGGTGAGCAAGGATGACCTCCCTGGAATTCCAAATGGGGACTTTGTTCACCAACAAGACCCATTAGCTGGATGCTTTTCTGGCTCCATTGTTATCGAGGCGAGCGTCAAGTTTGTTTTGTACTTAATAAATACTAGCTTTAACCTCATGCATTGCACACGAGCGTGTGTAGTGTCAATTAAAAAACTTTATTACGGTTTAAAGCAAAAACTTTATTTTCCAAGAAATATTAAAAAAAATTGGAGAAAACTTCAAAAAGGAAAGCATAATAGAAGGAAGGAATAAAATACCATGCTAAAAATGTCAACATTCATACTTAAGTTCGGGAGAGAAACTGAGTACTAAAATATAAGGTTAAGACTTTTAGGAAAGCCATTGTGATAGCGCGATATTACATGTGATAGTACAGAAATGAAGAAAGTTATGAGATCTTGAAAACTGAAAGGGTTATACATAAAGCATCACATCACATATATATTTTTCAGATATTAGGACACTTGACATAAAATCAATATGAAGCGAGTTAGATGAAATTAGTAGAAAATAATTTGTAGATTTATTATAAACAGAAGAAGGAAGAAAGTGTAAACAAATTTAAGATGCCCATGCTCTGCTTCAATATCTTGAATCTGATTCTTCGGCATATTGCCCAAGAGCATCAGTATTTGCACATTAAGAAATATACGTTAAAAATAGACTAAATTCAGTAATATTAAGATTTATAATTACTAAGATTGATTAGGGGAAAGGGACAGGGTGGATTCAGCATGCAAGAGTTGCTGTCTATTTTCAAGTAAATTGTATTTGCACCTAGTACCGAAATGATAAGAGAAGAGATTACTAAGGACTTGAGATCTTAAACCTTGAAAGTGAAAAAATACTTGTTAAAAAAAATCAAACAGTAGTCGTGAAACAATATATCTGTTTTGGAAGGACTGATCGTGTAATAAACCTGACTAACCTAATTTTAGACCAAATTAAAGAAAAACATACCGGTTAATATTTGCTTGATAAAATAGATACACAAGACAACATAGAGCAAACAGATACTTCTTACGTCTGCATGTCACCACAAAATAAGCCCAACTTAAATTTGCATGTTCAAAACAAATCATAAAGACTGGTCAGGCACAAATCAGATATAAAGGCGTAGAAAATTTACAACGAACATGTAAACTATAAATGTATAATGCGTAAGAAAGTAAAAGGTTTGGAATGGATAAAAAAGAATTGCATTCTAGATGCATAGATGTAAAAGATAGAATGTTATGTTTGCAAATATAAGGTAGACTTAGAGGCCAAGCTTTTAGATTTCTTTGAGAGATTTTAGGAGTGTAACCGTGATGTGATTAGAATTATTCAACTAATCATATCAAAGATTGAACGTTTAAATATGGGTGTGAGAGAAAGAGAGAAAGACTGTGTGCGGATTAGAGAATGAATATTGTTAAAAATGTAGATAAGAGAGAGAGAGAGAGAGAGAGCGAGAGAGTGAGAGAGAGAGAGAGAGTACATGTGAAGGGTTAAGAATTAGAATTCAATGACCGTCCCTGGGCTGCCTCCCTGTCACCCCTCTCCCCACCTTTCCGCCCACCCTCTGCACTTTGGCCAAAGTCTTGTTATCCGGCAACACCTTTATGATGTGCAGGAAAGGCATCATCGTCTCTCCTGTTCTCTGGTTGTTAGAATAATTCATCGCCATACTTTCTCCCAAGATGAATTGCAGACCTTTATTAACAATCACTGGCTTTCTGCTAGTAGAATCAAAGTCGCCTTGTTCATTGAGGTAATTCTGTTCCAGTTCTCATCGAAGTAAATAGCCCATCTCGTTTTCCAAAACAGTCCTGGAATATAAGAAGAACACTGCTCGTCCTTCAGCCTTGGCAGCCGGAAATAATTTCAGTGAGGTGACTTTCCATACAGCAGATTTATGGGTCAAAGTTGGGTACATACCAAGTCATAACAACTCCCTGCTTTTGGTAAAAAAATTGCTGATGTAATTGGCGTCCCTCTATCCATCCCTTGGATAGAAAATCTCAAGCATACATCCAATTATTTTCGCATGCTCATCCAAATCCACTCTGCTACCCACTCATCCCTGGTATACCCCACCAACTCATCTCTTTAAAATAATCCTGTGGATAGGTTTCCAATACGAACGGTGTTCAGAGTTTGTTTTATGTGCCAAATCAGTGGCCACACTTACCCGCGATGCAAAGCTCATATTCCAATTGTGACAGAATCCTTGCAAGGCTGAACATCTCTTTTCCCAGGCTCTCACCGACACCGCCAACAATTAGGAGGACGTATACCAATGTACGATGACGATATCTGAGCCTTCGCCAATTCTGACAAGCATCGCTACCCCTCTTTTGAAATTTGTCGCACTCCAATGGGACCCACCATTTGGCAAATTATTCTTCCCCCCTCCCCCCCCCCCCCCCCCTTCCCTGCTTGTACTTCGAGTCCCAGTTCTACTAACACAAAGGTTCTCAAGCTACCAAAAGGGTTCACTACGAAGACTTTAGTGACGAAGAATCAGCAAGTGGCCCTAAAGGTTCCAAATTCGACAATGGAGTTGTTGCGTGGTGGGCACAATACAAGGGAGATCTATCACAGCAGAATACTTTTGAGTATTATGGTAGAGGAGGAGGAAGTGGAGAGGAGAAACACACTTGGGTATTTTTCTCTTACTCAATCAACACTTCTATTTCATAAAACTCACTCACTCTTTCAGTACAATACTCTCTTCTTCTTACTTCTTTCTTTTTTTTCACACATTTACACTTCTTACAAAATAACTAGGTGATGCACCTTTTTTATACTAAGACATTAAAAGACTCATTTATCTCCTAAAGATAACTCCCAAACCTTTCACTTTTCAGCTTCCTATTTAATCACTCATAGGTTATGAGTAACTCCCATAACTTTTCACTTTTCACCTTCTCTTCATTTATTTATGTCTTGATTCTTCCTCATCAATTGTCATAACTTTGTAGAATCAAGATTAACTCTCAACACGCCCCCTTAAGCTTGATTCTCTCATTCCAAGTCGACTCCGTAGCTTCTCGAAGACTTCTCTATTCAGGGGCTTTGTGAAGATATCCGCAACTTGATCTTCCGACTTCACAAACTTGACTTGGACTTGTTTCTTAGCAATGCTCTCACGGATGAAATGATACCGTGTATTGATGTGCTTGCTTCAATCATGAAAGACTGAATTCTTTGCAAGAGCTATGGCTGACTTGTTATAAAACTGAGCTCCTTAAGCAAACTTCTTTGCCATATCGCATGGCAAACAGTTGATGTTGCAGCCACATATTCAGCTTCGCATGTTGACAGAGTCACTATTGATTGCTTCTTTGATGTATATGTGAATGCTGCTTCACCTAAATAAAAAACGAATCCAGTTGTACTTTTTTGATCATCCACGTCTCTAGCCCAATCACTGTCACTATATCCCACTAATTTCATATCACTTGATGCAGGATAAAATATGCCAAGATCTTTTCGCCACTTTGAAGTAATAAGTTGTCGGATTCTCCATATATCGACTGATATAACCAACTGCATATAGGATATCAAGCGTTGTGCACATCAAATACCTCAAACTACCAACCAAGCTTCTGAACAAGGTCCGATCGATTGGACCTTCCTTGGCGTGTCTTGACAACTTCTTTTCGACCTCGATGGGGATACTGATTGGGTTGCAATTTTCCATATTGAACCTCTTCAACACTTCTTTTGCATATGCCTCTTGTGAGATGAAAATTCCATCATCTCTTTGCTGTACCTCGATCCCAAGATAATAAGGTATCAAACCGATATCAGTCATTTCAAACTCCTTGGCCATTTCCTTCTTGAAATCATCAAACATCTTCACACAGTTGCCAGTAAAAATTAAATCACTGACATACAAAAAGACTATCAAGATGTCACCTTTTCCATTCATCTTGACGTAGAGGGCATGCTCATGTTGGCGCTTCTTAAAGCCTCTCTCTTGAAAATACTTGTCAATGCGACTGTTCCACGCCCTTGGCGCTTGCTTCAACCCGTACAGGGCCTTCTTCAATCTTAACACTTTGTCTTCATGGCCTCAAACAACATATCCTTCAGGTTGTTAGATATATACCTCTTCATCAAGAAAACCATCAAGGAAGGCTGACTTCACATCCATTCGTTGGATCTTCTACTTGTTAAAAGCTGTTAGAGATATCAACAGTCGTATCATTTTCAATCGAGCGATTGGGACGAAGACTTCATCATAGTTAATTCTAGCCCTTCGCTTGTAACCTTTGACAACAAGCCTTGCTTTGTATCTCTCAACCTCGCCTTTGAAATTCTTCTTCACTTTATAAACCCACTTTACACTGATGCTCTTCTTATATGATTGAAAACTGGTCAGCTCCCAAGTATCATTCTTCTTGATGGCACCAATCTCTTCATTCATGGCCTTCCTCCCCTTCTCACTTCTTGATGCATCATCAAAATCGATTAGCTCAGTATCGACAAAGAGACAAAACATATTTTGGTTTTGATTCAAGTCACCATAAATCTCCTCTAGAGACCTCTTGCCTTGTGGTCTTGTCTTGATAGGACTATCCACCGATGATGATGATGGACTCGATTGAGTTGGAGATGCGGGACTCGAGGGAGTCACAGGTTCTATCAGCTCTTCTTCTTCCTCTTTTCTATCCGTATCGATCGGATAGAAAACATACTGCTCCTTGTCTCTATCAGTCCAATCCCACGAGCTCTTCTCATCGAAAGTCACGTCTCGACTGACTTTCATTTTCTTGTCAACAGGGTTTTATAACCTGTACCCTTTTGACTCTTGACTGTAACCGATGAAGATAAACTTTTCACTTTTTGTCATCGAGCTTCTTCCTTTGATGATCAGGAACATGCGCATATGCAATGCTTCCAAATACTTTCAAGTGGGACACACTTGGCTTGTAACAACTCCAAGCTTCTTGTGGTGTTTGATTCCACACTCTTCTCGTTGGACATCGAATAGATAGACTGCACAATCTACGGCCTCAGCCCAAAATTCCTTGGGCAAGTTCTTGCCTTTCAACATGCTTCTAGTCATGTTCACTATCGACCGATTCTTTCTCTCCACCACTCCATTCTGTTGGGGTGAATATGGAATGGTAAGCGGTCGACGGATGCCATTCTCTTCACAGAATGCCTTGAACTCCTTAGATATGAACTCTCCACCTCGATCAGATCTCATCGCCTTGATATGATATCCACCCTACTTCTCGACAAGAGCCTTAAACCTCTTGAAGGTTGAGAACACCTCTTACTTTTGCTTGAGGAAATAAACCCATGTTTTCCTACTATAGTCATCAATGAACAGTAGAAAATATATGTTCTTACTAAGAGATACTGGATCGATTGGACCACACGCATCAGTGTGTATCAGCTCCAACGGCGCCTTTACTCTCGATATCGACTCCTTTGGGAAACTGTGTCGATGGTGCTTCCCAACAAGACAACCCTCGCAGAGTTAGTCTGGCTGATCTATCGATGATAATCCTTTTACCATATTCTTTGTTGATAGCAATTTCAGACCTCCAAAATTTAGATGTCCAAGCCTCAAATGCCATAACCAAGATTGGTAATCAAAACAAGCTTTCAAACATTTAGGCGCATCATGATGGATATTCATTAAGAACATCCTATTGCTCGACATTGGAACACGAGCAATCAAGCTCCCTTTATCATCTCTCAAATAAAGACATTTGTCTTTCATATGGATGTCGTAGCCTTTCTCCAACAACTGGCCCACGCTCAAAATGTTTGCCTTCCTCTCGGGAACATAATAAAAATTTGAGATGAACTGATGGCTTCCATTCTTCAATTTGATCAGAATTTTGCCTTCGCCTTTGACTGAGATTTTGGACATGTCTCCAAATATAATATTTCCCATCACCAATTCATCCATCTAGATAAACATGTGTTTGTAGCCACACACGTGATTGCTGGCGCCAATATTGAGATACCAAGAATTCTCTTTTTCTTCTTTTGATCCATCGTGTGCCAACAGGACCGTGTCATCGCCCACCTTATTTTCCTCTGCATAATGGGCCTTCACATTTTTCTCCTTTTGTTCATCTCGATACTCCCAAGAGTAGTGTCCGAACCGATGGCACATAAAACACTCAACGTCTTTCTTGTTTTGGCATTGATAATAGCCACCTCTTCCTCAGCCTTGTCCTCTCGATGGATGAAATTCTGATCCCGATTCATTATTGTTGGACCGATTTTGTCCACCACGGCCTCTGCCACGACCTCGACCGCGACGTCGTCCACGGCCTCTACCTCAACCACCTTGATTCTTGTTGGCGTCATCTTTCCTCTCATTGATATTCATCTTGGCCTAAAGAGCTTGCTCGATTAGCTCTTTGTTCCTCCTTTTGATTTTGTCCTCATGGACTTGCAATTTTCCTGAGAGCTCATCGACCGTCATAGTCTCCGTGTCATTGGACTCCTCGATAGCAACAACTACATGGTCGAATTTTGGATCGAGAGATCAAAGGATCTTCTCGACCACCCGACTATCTTCAATTTCTTCACCATTTCTCGTAAGATGGTTCACAACCGATAAAACTCTCGAAATGTAGTCAAATATTGTCTCGGAGTCTTTCATTTGTAAAGACTCAAATTCACCTCGAAGGCTTTGGAGTCGCACCTTTTTCATCTTATCGATGCCTTTAAAAACATTTTCCAACGTATCCCATGCTCTCTTCGGAGTGGTGGCCTGCGCAATCATCTCAAAAATATTGTCATCGACGTCAAGTTGGATGAATGAAAGAGCCTTTTGATCTTTCACTCGGGCTTCTTTGGCAGCCTTTTTCACGGCTTGGCTAGCACCAGCCAAGTTTTTCGCTTCCACATATTCTTCTTCTTCTACGGCCTCCCAAATATCTTGACCACCGAGAAAAGTTTTCATTTGGATGCTCCACCTTTCATATTTATCTTTCATGAGCTTTGGGAAAGGAAATGCTCCACTTGTTACCGCCATTAGAACCTCAAGCTCTAATACCACTTTGTTGCGCGGTGGACACAATACAAGGGAGATATATCGCCAGAAATACTTTTGAGTATTATGGTAGAGGAGGAGGAAGTGGAGAAGAAAAATACACTTGGATATTTTTCTTTTACTCAATCAACACTTCTATTTTATAAAACTCACTCACTCTTTCACTACAATACTCTCTTCTTCTTACTTCTTTCTTTTTTTTTCACACATTCACACTTCTTACAAAATAACTAGGTGATGCACCCTTTTTATACTAAGACATTAAAAGACGCATTTATCTCCTAAAGATAACTCCCAAACCTTTCACTTTTCATCTTCCTATTTTATCACTCAGGTTATGAGTAACTCCCATAACTTTTCACTTTTCACCTTCTCTTCATTTATTCATGTCTTGATTCTTCCTCATCAATTGTCATAACTTTGTAGAATCAAGATTAACTCTCAACAGGAGCTACTTCTGTTTACGAACCCAGAGACAAGAAAAGGTTGAAACTCAATCAGTTATGCTGGAAATTCACTCCAGCCAATCTATCTCTGTTACAGTGCTAAGTGCCCCTACATGCATGACGCATGGCACCGCTAACAAAGGGGATAATGTCAATCATAACCCTCCCCTCATGGATGGGCTCCGCGATCCTGCTGATGTCTTGGGACCCTCAAAACCCCCCTCTCACCTTTCTGGCAGCAGAAGAATTTAGGCTCCAGCAAAGAGGTTTCATCACTTCAAGCATTTATTGCTTTAAATGGAGTCCCCCCCCCCTCCCCACAAACACCACACAAAAAAAAAAAAAAACCCCAGGCACACGTGAATACTCTCCACTCATGTGGCAGAATATCCTTTCTCCTGCCAGAAAATTACCCCAAACCCCAAAGAGATTCATCTACCATCTAGTTTCGCCCCCCCCCCCCCCCCCCCAAAGATAAACCCAGCCATGCAGTGTCAAACTACGTCACTCCCAAAGTTCCTCTGGAGTCTGCTACTGCCGAAATCATGGATCCTTTCCCCCTAAATATTACTCCCTACGTCCCTTTTTAAGTGATCCATTTTTCTTTACACGTATATTAAGGATTTAGGTTATATATTGATTGGTAGAGTATTAAATGTGGAGAGAGAAATAGAATAAAAAAGTGTAAAGTGGTGGGCCATGAAAGAGAAAATGAGTTGGTAGAGAATTAAATGTGGTGAGAGAAATAGAATAAAAAAAGTATAAAAAGGGTAAATATGTAAAAATACCTACAAAATCTATCCTAATTTGGAAGTGATCACTTTTTGTGGGACGGCCCAAAAAGGAAATTGGATCACTTTTTAAGGGACGGAGGGAGTACTTACCTGGAAGACAAAAAACTTTGCATAGATATGGAAAAAGACGTAGTGGCGGAAGAAATTGTAGCCACCCTCAGGGCTGCCGCTTAGAGAACTCCACGACCTGCCAACCTCCAAATGCCTTGGAACTACCTTTTGCAATTAGAGCCGCATTTTAATGGCCCCTCGAAATCTGGGAATTGGCTCCTCTCCTCTGCAAACCCCTCATCTCCTCACACCCAACAAAATCTAACGCCAGTCTTCCTATGCAAGTCTCTTGATATTGAGGATGAAGATATAGAAGTTCATATACCTAATGTAAACCTGCTTCCCATGGATGCAAATTGGAACCTCTTGAAGATCATATCCGTGGCCAGTCAGCGAGCTCTAAACCCACCCCTGACACAATCTGTTCGGAGTCTCCTCACCTGCTCGATTCTATCACCAAGGGACTGTCCAACATCATTTCCATCATGCATTCGCCGGATATTGGAGCAAGAGTCTCCAAAAGCAAGCTTCCTCAGCAGTTCCTTTTGGATGGTTCGAAGAGCTCTAAATGCACCCCTAGCGGGTCACCCTTGGCCCCATCTCCTCAATCGCTTATCCATCATTTTCCACGGGCCCCAGGTTCTTTCTCTTGTATCCCTTCCCTTGTGATTCCCTCCACTGTTCTTTGCTCAATTGTTCTACTTTCTCCTGCTGTTCGTAATTCTGGCTCTAGATTAGTCTTGCTGTCATTAACTCTGCTTTTGAGACCCAAAAGACAGATTTTCTTGGGGTTTCTTGTCCTGCTAAATAGATCAAGCCTATGAAATAGTGACTATCTTGGTTTGTTGCTTCATGCAAACAGCGAAACAACAACCCCAGGCTCAATTTCGGCCTCTACACGCGTTCCTCTTTACGCCCCTTTTCGGGTTTCAGGTTTTGTCCCTACACAGCCCCTTTGCTCCAAATGATTATCCTTAGCTAGAAACCAAGTGGTTTTGGTCAGAGCCGAAAGGTCTGCTCAGCTAAAAATCTGATCAAAAAGTATAAACCGGATAATATTTTTTTCTCAGGAAACTCTTCTCCCCTGTACAAATATGATGTCTCTCTTGATCTCTAGATTAGGTTATATTGTCTGCTGGAATGGATCCTTTCAATTCCACGCATAGTGTTAGTGGTGGACTTTGAGTAGATTGGCTTGCTAGTGTCAATTCTTCGGTTTACTACTCTAACTGCAACATTATTCTCCTAAATAACCCCCGACCAACTGGTGGAAGCTTTCTTATAAGGTCACCCTAGTCCTTCCAATCGATAAGCCACTTGGGATAGAATCTCATCCATTCTTCACCCATTAAATGGCCCTCTTCTCTTATTTGGTGACTTCAACCAAGTACGTTTTCCTTCTGAAAAAGCTGGCCAGCATTCATGCACTATATTGGGGCTTCCTGCCTTCAATGAATTTGTCCAATCCCTTAGGTTAAGAGATGTTGACTAGTCTGGGCCCATTTTCACGTGGTCTACCAATCGCCTAGCGCCACCTGTACTTTTTAAAAAGCTGAACTAAGCCATGATGAATTATGACTGTCTGTGGCTCTTTCCCCAAGCAAAGGTTTGCAATCTAGGTATTCAAAATCTGATCATGCCCCCATCCTCCCCTAAGTCCAAGTGTTGGACTAAGACCAAAATCCTGAAAAAAAAAATGCAAGCTTTCTGGCTACTGCACCCCGAAAGTATCTCAATTATCAGACCGGCGAAAGACATTGCTATTGAGGGATCCCTCCTCTTTGGGGTATTACAAAAAGATAAGTCAATCATGAAAGCCATTTGGCATTGCAGTCTTTCTGCTTTTGGTGACATCCCTGCCAGCATTGAGGACATTCGGCACCAATTGCTCTCCACACAGGCTAATCTCCCTTGCTCAGTTGCCCAATCTGCTTGCCTAGTCCTTTCAAGGAGGCTAGAATGGCTCCTTGACTGCGAAGAGCTCTATTGGGCTCAAAGATTAAAATCTCACTAGGATCAGGGTCGAGAATGAAACGCCAAACTTTTTCACACATCAACAATGATTTACATAATTCCACAATGGAATCGATGGTATCATTAGTTCTCGAAGTTATGGACTTCTTCTGACGGTGAGGTGATGGAAGCCTTTGAGAATCATTTCGCGGCCATCTATACTGAATCCCCATATTTAGTATGCATCTATTATTGAAAACGATTCACTTATCAATGCTCTACCGACTACCCTCTGACCTGAAGAAGCAGAATTTCTCTCTCTTCCCTTTACTGGCAAAGAAGTCGATTTATCTAGTACACGTTGAATTTTTCCCTAAATCTTTGTTAATTAAATGATGTTATTTCTGATTTGGTAATAATGGATGTTTCGTTATTTGGTCATGGATGTTCTTCTTTATCTCCATATTATGTAATATGATTTATGTAAGATGTTTACACACGGAAGTTATACATCGTGTAATACATATAATAAATTAACTACGTTCACAACCTTAGATGAATTTAGAGATATCATGTCGCAGGTCTTATTGCTAAATGAGATGGTTTATCTTAACCATGGAAGTGGAGACTTCAAGTTATGCACTAGGGTATTAGTATAATGCATTAAACCAGATTCTGGCTCAACTGGGATAAGAGCAGGCTCCCTTTGACCTACTTTGGCCTTTTTTTCCTTTTGATTTTGATTGGCCGGTCCTTGGTTAAAGTGAATAGTCATTTATTGTGTTACATCTTAATTAAATATTTTTCACAATAGTACCAATATGAGAAAATCCGTAATTCTGAGATAGTGAGGAAATCAATTTCACAATATACATTGCTTTGATATTCCAATTAGTTTTTATCTTAGTTGCACAAAGCGGGGGCGGGGGCGGGAGCGGGGGCGGGGGCGGGGGCGGGGAAGGGGAAGCGTAAGCACCAAGAAGAATCTGAGGTTGGGAGCGGCTTGAATAAATAAATGCGTAAAGAGTATTATTATTTGTTTAGCATAGTTTACATAGATAGCAACAACAAACAAGGAGACTTTAAGGACTTGAAGGAAGAGAGAAACAAGGAATTGAGTTGAAAAGAGCTTGATTTTCATGTATTCTATCACTTGTTCCATGCATCTCTATCCAACTAGCGGGATCGAGTTCCCATCTTAGCTTGGGACGAGATCCCAAGGAGCTCCTAACTTGGGATCGCAAAAGCGAGTTTCCGAGAGAGAAACATCACCATATTAGGAGTTTCCTGCAACTAAGGTTTTTATAATGATCATACCACGGCTATCAGGTAACGTGCGTTAGATTTGTTGAGAACTTTGTCTATTTTCATGAAGTTCTATGATCTATTTTTATAAAACAATACTCCCTCAAGTTAAATTCGTTATTGATCATGAAAATTCGTTATTGATCATGAAACTTGGCCTAGTGTCTTAGTATGGTATACTACTGAAAGGTTGACCTAATTTACTACATCAATAGACGATCAAACTTATGAATTGGGCACTTATGGAATAGATATAAACGTTTCGAAACTACAGCAAATTGATTTCGAGACTTTTATAAGGATCTCATAGAGGGAATTTCGCAGATAATTAGACTAAAGTAATTATAGCTATTTAGTCATCTCAGTAATACAGCTCTTTAGTCATCTCAACAGCTGTAATGTAATTAATAGAATCTGGAAAAGGCTATGAGATAACCTAATGATTCTAGAATCGTATCGTACTGTAACCAGATTAAGAGAGGAAGATTAGACCTAGTAATATAAATACTGGGCCTAATCACGTTTCTCATGTGAGCATCAGAAAGCATCTCTCCCTCTCTCTCTCTCAATACAGCTTTGTGAAAGCTAAAGTTTTTGGAGGCAAGGTCGGATATCACTCCTCAGGGTCCTGTAAGGTCATAGGAGGGAATATCTAAGGAGAAGCTAAACCAATTGTAGCCGAATCCTGCTAGATCAGCCAAGCAGTTGCTGAGTTTCTTTTCAGTCTCATTTTATACATTATTGCGCTCATGTAATACCATAAAGAAAATCATGGGATGAGTATTGGTTGCTAAACTCTTTTCAAAACGCTATACTTATTCTGAATTTCCAACAGTATGTACATGAGCTATGCACACAGATTTGGCCATCTCATGACAACAAATCAATCTTAAAAGACCTTCCCTAACTAGATACGATTACCTTGTCTTACTTAGTGACCTAGAGCTCGACTTAGCTGGTAATGCTTGCGCCGGAAACTAAAACCTTTTAAATCTCCTGTCTTTCAAAATCAGAGCTGGCTAAAGGTCACAATCTCAAAGTCAAGTATGTATGGTAAAGCACCAAGATGATTCATAACAAGACTACTGGCTTTACCTCAGTGTTGACTACTTACACCCAGATTAATAGTACGACTAGATTAGCATTCGAGGCTTAGTTCCAAATCCATAACTATAAGGGGTAGAAATAACTAACTGATAAGAATGTAAACGTACACCAAAATACTCTTTTCGACCCACTTAACCTTGCTCTTACTATTAGAAGTACGACAACTATAAGGATACTGCCAAAGGACATTCGTACACCGAAAGAGGTCTTCATTTTCTGGTCCTCACTTTACGCTTCCAATTTCTCTCACAACTATAAAGCCAAAAGGCATGCGTATTGAGAGCATATACTTCTTTCTGATTAATTAGAGTTGGGGTTTTATGACATACTTATAATACAGAAAGGTTTCACCACATGAACTACCCCTTTTTGTTCCCATTATAATGTTCAGGGAGTATGACAGGGAGAAATGTACTTACGATTCAGAATGTAGAGAAATCTCTCATCAGCACTACTCACTTGTCTGGATGCAGTCAATGATAATATTGTCTAGTCAACAGGATACCATCCAAAACAATCATACTACCTGAAATCCATAATTTTGTATGTGAATGAAAACTAAAGTACATGATTGGGTATCCTAAAATGGTAAAGATTAAAGACATCATAAACCTTGATGGCCAGATATGGTGATATTGACAATCTGATGATATGTCCTTCGGATCTTCTGAGAGTATGGATTGACATGCCATCAGATTTCATCACAAAAAGGAAAAAACAATCTGTCAGATGAGGTTATCAGCCATCAAACCAGAGGGACAAACGAGCCTAGACGTGTAAATTATTCCATAAACGCCTTATGGCTGAACAATCACTCAGATGCATATCCTGTATATGTCCTAATTCACTTCAATCGTGAACATACCCATATTAGGTGATTTAAATAAGTGAAGAGTAACGAATGCATCTAATGTTCTAACAAAATATCTTCATGCAATAATCATATTTCTTAGATTAACACAGAAAGATAAAACAAATCCTTAAGTCTCATCACAGCCTTCCAGGTTCCGCTGGGGCTCTGAGGGACACATGGGTCCGAAGCCTATTATATCTTCCTGGTTCAAAAGCTTCGCCCACCAAGAACAAGGGCTATGTGGTGATTGAAGGTCCTCTATAACCCAAGTATAATCTGATTTCCCAAGAAAGCCACTTGACTTAAGACTTGTGATAGCATACAGTTCACATTAAAACAATCAAAACAACCATAGATTCCCCATCCCATCAACTCAGTCCAATACCGGAGCTGTACAATTTTGCTCTGGTGGTACATCTGTTGGAGACACAGGAGTGCCCCGCGAATGAATTTAGGCATTTCACATGTTTACCATGTAGAAATTTATTCTCATATTATAATTATTCACAGTGCACAAAAACCTAAGTAGAAAATACCTAATCCTACGGTCACGGCCCGACAATTTCACTACGATAAGCAAAAATGAAAGCTAGCTTTAATCATTAGAATTAGAAAAGTAGATGCATTCCCACAATTTCCAGGTAACTGAAGTTCCTTTTATTCGTGTAATGAAAGAAAAATGTTCAGATCATTGGCACTCTGTGAACATCCAACAAGCACCAAACACAAGGACTTTCAACCCCAGGCTAATGCCTGCTTCATTCACATTCTAGGGGACTCAATCTCAAGAACTCCTACAACTCCCGCCTATTTCTGACTGTATTTTAACAAGTTATGTGACAGTAGTTCCACTTGACACCATATTATTAATTTTTAAGAAAACCAGTCAGAACTACAATAAAAAAGGAAGAGGATGAGAACATGAGTCATTTTGTCATAAGAAAGTACAGAGAAAAGCTTAATACTGAAGAAAAATGAAAAAAAAAAGGTGGAAGCCAGTTACTTGGAAAGCCTACGCTATCAGAGAAGGCTCAAATATGTATGTGGCTGCTGTAACACTCCCCCGACATGCATGCCCCTTATTATCATTCCTTTAACCCAGATTATAGATCAAATAATGTACTTGATAGTTTTTTATTAAAGCGATTCCACCATTCAGAAGAAGAAGCAGTACACCTCTTGTAACAACTGTCCAAAGTATACCAGCCTTTCCTTAACACTGTTGAGAATCAGGAAAATTAAAATAAGTTAACTCCCTCAAGTTCATGCATAAGGAAGAAGCAGTACACCTGTTGTAAAAACTGTCCAAAGTATACCAGTCTTTCCTTAACACTGTTGAAAATCAGGGAAATTAAAATAAGTTAACTCCTCAAGTTCATGCATAAGCTCCCATTTTTTCCGCCAATTATAACTCATTATGTCGTAGGAATATTTCGATGACAAAAATGGGGTAAAAAATCACCATAAGGACTAGTAGAATGACGCAGGAACATCGAGATCATGGAGAAGTTCGCTTAGTAAAAACTAGAGGTGAGAGAATTACTAGATTAAAGGACACAGTTCGGCATACCTGCAGGTGGTATCTGCATATTTCAAATTGGTATAGAAAAGCCAGTAAATTGTAGTTTAGCAGGTGAGCATCTTTGCTAGTTTATTGGCCTCCAATAGCTCCCCTTTTGTGCATAATGAAGCAAGATGGTCAAAGTAAGAATCAAAGTCACACAGCTGGGAACGGTTCTCTTCTTCTGCATAATTTTTTACCGTATTTTCCGCATCACTTGATTTAATGTTCATATCAGTTTCATAACTGGACAGTGAAGACTTGGAGGCAGCAATACCAAATGCTTTACTATCGTAGATCTCCTTTAGTTTTTCTGGTCCACTAGGAGCACCAGTCCTCCACCTCTCAACTGGAAAAAACATGGATTGAACTTCATTAAGAACGGTAATTGTTTCTTGAATCCTCCCCTGCTCGCATAAGAAAAAAAGAAATTGTTCCATGGACTCTGTTTGAACATCAATCTCAACCTTATTCAGCAAATTGATGACAGATCGGGTCTGAAGCATTTCCCTTAAAATGCTTTGGGATTCTTCCAACCTACCCTTCGAACATAGGCCGCTAAGCAAGTACATAAAACCTAAGAAATCAGGTAGATGTCCGTCCCTTTTGAAGTCGAAATAAGATCCAAGAGCAGCTTCCATGTCACCATTTCGGCAAAATCCATTTATCACAGCACTGACAGTAAATTCATCTGGCTTGAGGCATTTCACCTCCAAATCAAGGAGAAGCTTCAGACCTTCCTGCATCTGACCCATTTTGCAGTAACCATTAATTAACAAATTGTAAACGCGTGTACTTGGCTTCAAGCCTAGTACGATCATCTTCTCGAACAACTTTCTAGCATCCACTAGATGGCCTTCTTTGGTTAAAATGTCTATAAGTATAGCATATGTAATTTCTGAGGGAGGCACATTGATTTTCTGTAAGGAGTCAAATAGCCTAAATGCTTCAACAAGACATCCCTGGCGGCACAACCCATTTATAACTGAATTATAAGTGACAATGCTAAGAGTAATTCCCTTCTTTCTGGCAAATTCACATAGATCTAAGGCCTTACGGATATGGCTTCCTTTGCATAGGCGATCGACCATGATAGAGTAATCAACCACATCCATGCGGGGTAGATTATCTTCCATGTCTCTGATGAGTTTATATGCATCCAAAACCCTACCATTTGTTGTTAGATTATCGAATACAGTGACAGGGATAGTGGCAGTCGTCCATCCGCATTCCCTTATCTTTGCAAAAAATCTAAGAGCATAGTTGGCATCCTTCATGCACAGATATTGCACGAGTATCGTGCTTACTTTAGGTTCCACTACTCATCAAGTTCTTAAAAAGGTGCTCAAAATGGGCTGGACCTGCCACTTTTTGCCATTGTGGATAAGCACCTCCAAGATCGAGTAGTAAGATTTTCGGGTCACAACAGAACCTTTCCTCTTCATCACCACATACACATCACATGCAGTCTCAGGAGAACCCTTCTTGCACAGGAAAGAAATACTCTTATTACATAAGATATCAAAAAGTTCAGGCCTCAAAATATCACATCTTTGAATTAAATCCAGAACTCCTGCTGCACCTTTTTCTTCAACAATTGCCTTCAGCAACACCGTGTGCATGCCTGCATCTGAAGGCAAACCCCTATCATCGAGTTCTATAAACAGCTCAATGGCCATATCTACCATACCCTTCTTGCAGAGCCCATAAATGATACAATTGTAGCATGCAACTGAAGGGATTGATGTCTTTCAGAACTCATCAAAGATCTCAATAGCCTCACTAATTCTGCCTACTTTACAGTATCCATTGATCAAAGTACAGTAAGTCACAGAATCTGCAGCCAGCTCATGCTCTGGCATTCCATCGTACATAGCAAGAGCATCCTCAAATGCCCCAACCATGAATAGTGCTTTGATTAGAACATTACACATAACAACATCAAAGTGAATTCCAGCTTCTTCCAGTCTCTGCTTGGTTTCTAGCACTCCCATGGCATTCTTTTCTTCAATGTACGCATGTAAAAACGTACTATAAGTAACAACATCCCCAAGGATGCCTTTTGAGATCTCCTCCGCCTCAGATGTTCTCCCAGCTCTACATAAGCCATTAATAACGGTGTTGTATGTGACCACACTTGCACGAATATCCTTCTTCTCCATATCATCAAGAAGGTGGAAAATGAGATCAAAATCCCCCCTAACGCACAACCCATCAATTAAAGTTGCATAAGCAAACTCATCCAATATAATCCCCAAATCTTCAACCATCTTAAATATAGCTAATGCCTCCTCCATTTTCCCTTTTTGACAAAATCCCCGCATGATCGCGGTATAAGTAACTAAATCGGGTTTCAATCCCTCCTTTTTCATTTTGTTTAGAAACCCTACCGTCTTCTCCACATGCCCTTCCTTTGCAAACCCATGTACCAGTGTTGTCTGTTGAATGGTATCAGACTTTATATTCCGTTTTTCCATCTCTCTATACTTTTCAATAGCCTTCTTAAAATCCCCATCCCTCAAAGATTCATTCATCCAACAACTGTAGAACACAACATCAAATGCTAATTGATCCTTCTCTATCCTAGAAACCAATTCATTAACCTCTGCATTCCTACCCAATCTACAATAAGCACTCAAAAGCGCGGTATACGTTGCAATATTAGACTTCAAAGCAGCAGAATTTGCAGCATTTTCATAAAACCCAAGCGCAAGCTGAGGTTTACCAATCCTGACAAACCCAGATATTACTGAACTACACACAAAATTATCGAAGGGGTAATTGATTTTCTCATCGGTCATTAGTTCTAACACTTCAATTGCTCTATCCAACTTTCCCTGGGAGCTAAAACTACGAATCAACGAACTAAATGTATAAGAAGAAGGCAGTATACCTTTTACTTTCAAGCAATCCCGCAACACTGTGAGTGCCTTATCTGGGTCTTTTGCATTTTTACAGAGGGATCGGATTAGAGAATCCCAAAGGCGATTTAGTCGGGAAATGGAAGTAATTGTCATCTGGGTCTTCACAAATTACTGGTGCTTCATTTTCTTGCGATCTAAGGACAGCCCGGGTAAAGATTCGTGTGTTTTACACTATTACACTCTCGTCTTGAGTCGGGTTCATTTGGCAATTGAAGGCTTTGAGAGTTCAACTGATAGACCAGGCAAAGAGGTTTCGCTTGACAGTTATACGGACGTTGATGCCACTGGAAGAAGAATTTATACTGGGCTTAATTACCAAAACAGAAGAAAATTGCAGGGAAAATAAGGCCATACGTTTACACTTTTTGTGTTTGTGTATTTATTTTGTGTTTTCGTTTTCAATATTTTTGTATCCAATCACAAATTATAATTGTGTACTTTTATTTTTTTCATCACTTTTTTGTGTCATTATTTTTGTATGTTTACCATATTCATTTCCGTTTTTATTACTGTTACCCGAGCTACATTGGAGGTGTATATATGGACCTTCCCTTCCCTCCCACACTCTTAATCCATCACTGCCATCTCCAGTTCAAATCTCTCTCTCTCTCTCTCTCTCTCTCTCTCTCTCTCTATTACTATGTGTGTGTGTAAAGAATGATGGCACAAGATGATGAACTGATACTAACACTGGACTCCATACGCCAACACCTCCCTGGAGACTTCTCCTGGACAGAGACATTCATCAGCAGCCTCTACTCCCCGTGCTGCACCTCCCCAGTCTCCGACATCCAATCGGCCCTCAGCTCTGACTCATCACCGTCCGAGTCCGACTCCACTTCGCTCCTTTGGAACACAATTCACTCCGACTCACCCACTTCAAACTCCATCTACTCCACTCTGGAACTCGACTTCCCAGATTACGAAGCCAAGCCCGAAATCACCCACTTCCCTGACCTGACACCCACCCTTTCGGATCAACACAAAAAACAGGGTATACGTAGGCCGGAGATGGTTTTCAATCCTAAGGCTGTGGGAAGGCATTACAGGGGGGTTCAGAGGCGGCCGTGGGGCAAGTTCGCAGTGGAGATTCGGGACCCGGAGTGGAAGGGGGTATCGGGTGTGGTTAGGGACGTACGATTCGGATGTTGAGGCCGCGAGAGCATACGACGGTGCTGCGTTCAAGATGAGAGGGAGCAAGGAGATTCTGAACTTCCCGCTGGAGGCCGGGAAGTCAGATCCGCCGGCGAGTACGGGACGGAAGAGGAGGAGAGAAGAGGTGGAGGAGAGAAAGGGCGAATATCTTCAGAGGGGAAAGGGTGAACAGAAGTGGGGTGGCCCTTCTCTTCTCTGACATGAATTCAACTCTCGGAAAAAGGTGAAAACACCTCTAAGGTGTTTTCCCTTTTTCGTTACTATTTGGATTTTGTATCCAAAATGATAAAAGTACACAAAAAAAAAGAGCATCTTTTTGTCATCATTACAGAATTTGAGTACAGAATAACATAAACGTACGGGGTCTAAGGTTTTGGGTAAAAACTTTGTAGAATGTGGGTGTTTTGAAAAACTGTGAAAAAGTAGGGCTGCTTTTTAAAATGAAAAAACTAGGAAATAAGGGGTTATAGAAATAAATATTTGTGAAATGAGGGTTATATTTGAAAAGTTAAGAAAATGTGGGGTGAGTTTTATAAATTTCTGAACAAGGGTTTGACTTAAAACGTCGGGGGGGGGGGGGGGGGGTTGGAGTTTTGAAATCATTTAATTTGGTATTCCCAAATTACCCTTCCCCCACTTCATGTTATGCAAAAATTGATACAATTCATGTTATGGAAAAAAAATACAATTATGCGAAAATACTTGTCAATTTATGCAGATATTCAGTTGTTAAGACCTTCCATTTCCCTTTAACAACAGATTTCCCTCCAAAGGTACTTGCCCCCTCCCCCCTCCCCCAGGCACTCCCCCCGCAGTAGAGGGACCATAGTGTCTACACAAACTCCAAATCATGAGATATGCAGAGCAAAAAATGGTTATGGTCTGTCCAAACCATAACAATTCTCACTCCCATGCACAAACTCATATCTTTTCCACCTTATTCCCTCTCACTGAACTTGGATTCTTATTGTGAAACAAATACTACCAACAAGGTTTAGTCATGCAACAGAGCCATCGATAAACTAATCAAGTTCGAATCACCGTTGATTCAGTTCGTAGAATGATATATCTAGCAGATCCATTTTGAATTACAACCTAATTCCCCAACAGGGATATGTAGGCAGCTTAGTCCCCTTCTAGGCTCGATCTCTATGGGCACACACTAGGGGCTTTTGATTGCATAATTAGGTTTTTGAGCTTATTTACCATTTCTTTCTTAGCCCACACTCTGGCTTACATTGTGTCCCATATAAAATCCTCCTTGAGGTTATGCTTGTTCAAGCGAGACAAAGGTTCTCCTACATTGTGATGAGGTTGAAAAAATTGATAAAAAATATATTATTGAAGAAAAAATAAGATAATGATCCATGCACCTTTTTGAGCTTGCTACATCATGACATGACATGTTCACCTTCATATTGGCTTGTTCGTTAACTCTTCAGTTCCTCATCTCCTAAACCTAATGTGTTCATCTGTTTGTGGCCTAATGAGGACCCATTAGTCTTTATGACCTATTTGGCCTACCCTACCCTGTACGGCAACCATGCTTTGTACGACTGCTTGATATATTTGTCACTACTTTAATGATTATATGAGAAGCCTTACATCTTTATCTTGTGTCTTTCTATAGCGCACTTGATATCATGTGCTTTTGGTCAGCCTAGTCGAATACATTGGTCTTTTAGCGAATCCTAGGCCCGGACTCCATCAGCCTTACAGATTATACAGTTTCACAACACAAACATTAGCCTCACAGTTCATACACTGTCATTTTCATAAATCTTCACTATTCACCTTTTAGGCCTAACCTTTTCATGGTAGTATTCAAACCTGAGTGTTTAAGTTAAGAATTAACTTATCCTATGAAGTTCCATAACATTTAATGACGAGGAATTAAAAAGTTTTCGATCAAAAACTGTAGTGGTCTTCCCTATTTGGGTAAAGATGGACATATCAACAAACTGGACACTATTGCCTCAAATTCTAAATAATAAGATGATATAGATATCCAAACTGAATGGTCAATTCATCATATTAGGTAATCAAAGTGATTTTCAATTCAAACATGCTCTCAGACTGTATAAGAATATTATCTTCGTCGTAGGTTCTTTCTCATAGATGTTCTTAGGTGTTTCTCTTATGATCCGCCTTCTATTAGTCAACCCCGCTTACTTTTTAGCATGGGCGCTACCTGTGAGTCTTTCCTCACGACATTTGTGATAGTGTTTATCTATCTCTATTCTATTTCATGGCCAGTCTTGTCCATATGCATTTTATCTAGGGGATCCCTTGGAGTCCCTCTCATGACCCGTGATAGAGTCTTTCATTTTCTAGTTCATTGCATAGTCAGTGTCGTCTGCACGTATTTTGTGTAGGGACTCCCTGTGAGACCCCTTTCACGACAGTCATAATAAAGTCCGCCATGTTCCACTTCATTGCATATATTAGTGTCGTCTGCATGCATTTTTTTTAGGAGCTCCATGTTATTCTCCTATCTCGACACTTAGGGAAGTGCCTTTGTCTTGTCTAAGACTAGGCTATAGAATTCTGTTTTCAAGAAGAAAATAAAAAAAAAAGGAAATTTCATATAATAACAAAAAGTAATAGTAAAAAGAAAATAAAATATGGATTAGGTTAGTTTTGAGTTCGAGGGTATTTGACCCTCTCTTTAGGTCAGTACGTGAGAGTCACTTATAGTCTTTTTTCTAAATCCTGTTTTGAACTATATTTGGCTTGATCCTTTTTGGATAAGGGTATGTTGGCAACCTCTATAGGGGTAAAGCCATTTCCCAGTCCAAGTCGGTGTTTAAAGGTATGTAACCCTTGATTCAGGTCAGTACATATAGGTCACGTACATTCCCTATTTTCCCAATCGTGCTCCAGTTCGAGGGTATTATGTGATACCCCGGAAAATACCGGAAACAAATCTAACCGTGAGTTTGATTAAGTAAGGGGTGCTATTTTTATTAAGTAGCAATGTGTTGATAATAATTAAATGTTAGAGAGCTAAATAAGGGGTTAGTGTGGCCTTGGGGGTTGAAGTGTAATTTTGAATAGTTAAGGGGCAAAAATGTAATTTTAAAATTTTGGTGAACGGGATGCATATCTTTATTAAGTAGCATCATTTTGATGATAATGAGGTGTTAGGGGGCTAAAGGAAGGGTTAGGATAATTTTGGGGTCAAATTGTAATTTACCAAAGTCGAGGGGTCAAATTACAATTTTAGAAACTTGAGGGGCGAAAGTGCAAATTTTGAAAGTTGGCAAAATGTGTCATAATTTGAGGAAATCTAATCATGCATGATGGCCACCTCCTGCCTGCTATAATCTGAGTCATGGTTAGGAATTATAAAGTATTGGGATAAGATTAGGAGAAGGGAATTATCGAGAAAAAGTTTTGGGGAGGAAAACAGAAAATAAAAGAAGTGAAGAACATGAAGAACACGCACGCGCTGTACCAGCTTCGAGAAAGAGGAAAAAGAGAAGAAAAAAAGAGGAAGAAGATGGAGGGGAAGGAAAGAAAGTGGAATCCAAACCCTAATGGTGTATGATTTTGAATCTTAATCGTGAAAAATTATGGAGAATTTGGGATGAATATGGATTGAGTATACACACACACACACACACACACACACACACATATATATATATATATATATATATATATATATATATATATATACATTCGGGTGCGTATGTATATGATTGGGGATGGAAAATTTGTAATGAATTCTTGTTGAGATGGTGTTATATAAGAATCTACAACAACAAGGAAGGAGAAACTATTTAGGGTTTCAAATTGGCATGGTTTCAACATGCGTGGGTGTGTGTTTTAGTGTGTGTTCTTCAATTTGGTTCATGGGTTTGAATTCAATTGGTTTGATGGTGCAAAATTGATGCATAATAATGAGTTTAGGGCATGAATTGGGTATATTATAATGTGTTTAAGTGATCAAAGATGAGCTCGTCAGGAGGAGTTCATGTGTGATTGGAAGAGAAATGCACCCAGGTGTGTAACTGTTGAAGGAGGAAGAAGATAAGTGTGTGTGCATGAAGGTGAACTAGTGTGTGTTAATGTGAATAGTGACTGTTTTTGTCACTAAAGATGAAAATTAAGTAAGCAGTTTAAAATTTGAATTTTTAAAAATAGGTAGAGTCAGATTTAGCCAAAGTACAAAAATGAGACTCTAGTTATTTTTAGGAGACCTGCATCGTGGAAAAATTTCAGATTTTGTCGAGGTCAGGAAAAAAGTGAACGGACGCAGGAAATTTGGAACTTTACGGTGAAATTTAAAATATCAAACAATCACGGTTTTGTGCAAAAATTTTATGAGGACTCTATGATGCTGAGAAGTTCCATTTTCCAAGTTTTTGGGTCATTCTGAAGTCGTTAGCTATTTTTGGCCAAACAGGCTTTTAAGCGTTCCATCTGGACACCGATTCGAGATTTTTGGACGAAAATTTTGTAAAATATTTTTTTTAACTCAATAATGAATGCATGAGGCTTCAAATATCATTTTAAAGCACTTTTGAGATTTTTCTGAGGCTGGGAACCCTCAGGGGTATTTTGGTAATTTATCACCCAGAGAGGGTTATTTTGGTAATTTTTTCAATAAAGCTTTTCAAAGGACTTTTTAGTCCGAAAAGAGTTGTAAAACACCTAAAAGGTCATTTTAAAGTTGATTCGGGGCGTTACGGTGATAGTGAACCCTCGGGGGCATTTCTGTAATTTGTCGCCTAGAGGGGTATTTTGGTAATTTTTTCTCTAAAGTGCTTTGAAGGACTGTTGGTTTGGGAAGGGGCGTAAGACATCCAAAAAGTTATTTTGAAGGGATTTTGAGATGTTTGTTGGGACGATGGCCGCCAAGGGGTATTTTGGTAATTTCATATAAGCTGGGGGTGTTTGGTAATTTTTCTTTTTAAAGTTTTTTGAGGGAATATTGTGTCTATAAATGATGCAGTACATCTAAAAAGTAGTTTTAAAGCGATTTTGGGGTGCTGGTGATGTAGCGGCCATCAGAGGGGTATTTTGGTAATTTGTCATGTTGACACCAAATTTTAGGAAACACGCGTAATTCAGCGGTCAAAATGGTGGAAAATGAGGAATGATGTTAATACGTTGAAATAATGAGATTGTGGCTATTGCTAATGCATTGGTAAGCAAGGTTAAGGATCCAATTATTGGATCGGATTAACAAGCTGTCGTAAGACGCTATAAATTATTAAATGGGAAGGGGTAGAATTAGGAGTGCGTACATGTGGAATGATTTCTAATGAGTAGATTATTATTTGACTAGGTGATACAACTCATTGCGATTAGAGATTGCGAGTTGCTTCGGCTATAAGCCAAGCAGGTAAGGACAATGCGGTTTGATATGCTAATTCATTGTTCGATTAGCATGCCATGTTTATGACATGTTGTTGGATTCTTGTCGTTATGATTGGACACCGGTAGTCATTGTGACTGTTATATGCATATATGAATTGTGCTATTGAGGACTTAGGGTAGAATAATTCCCTTAGTTCGCCTTGTTGATAGAATTTAATAAGGATGATGTGTGTCCTAGTATGCTATGATTCAATTCGATTAGCATACCTAAAGTTGATGATCATGTTGCGTAGGGGTTATCGTGTGACTATTGTGAGATGTCGGCGGTTATTGATAGTCGATATCTCTTTTCTTTGAGAACACCATTGAGGACTTGTGGGAAACTTCTCTTGAGTCCGCCCTGTCATTGATGATGATGCTATTGAGGTTGTTGCGTGTTGTTGTGAAATGTCAGCACTTATTGGTAGTCGACATTTCTCTTATGTAAGAACATTGTTGAGGACTTGCAGTAATCTTTTCCCAAGTCCTCCCTGTTGACGATGTCACGTTGAACTCTTGTTGTTAGGTCTGAACACCGGTTGATCTTCTGATCTGGTATTCCTTGTTGAGCTATGTTGTTAAGGACATAAGGTGAAATAAATTTTTCCTTAGTCCACCCCGTTGATGATGTCTTGTTACTTGGCTGTAACACGGTTAGGGAAAGCACTCTAAATGAGTTCCCTGCTTGTTGACAGTGTCTCTTCTATTTACTTGAGATTGAGATGAACATCTCGTAAGATGGGACATCAATATGAGGATAATGGCCTATGAATTATGATCACTGGCCAAAGAAGATGAATGTTGCTCGAGCAGAGTCTGTCATGTCTGGTCGAGTCATGTATGTCGTGTCCACGTGCATTGCATTTGATTTTCTTCTAATGTTAGTGATTTTAATGACTTATATTTCTTTGATGTTTATCTTTTCAATTTCCTGTTTTAGTGTTCACTAGCATAGTCTGTCGGTCAGTCAGTCTTGTCCATGAGGAGGTGGCAATAATGCTATTCTTGAAAGTCTTCCGCTATAGTATGACGTATGGTTGTATGAAAAATTTTTGTAAGGACGCATTTTGGAGCATCTATTAATGATGTGTGAGTACGAGGATCTAGTTGCTCTATATTCAGCACAAGGTTTTGAATGTGATTATGGTCAATAACTCAGCCCGGTGACGTCACCTGGGTTGAGGGTGTCGCATATTATACCCTCAGTCCAAGATAGTACGTGAAAGTCACGTGTAATCTTTTTTCCAATCCCAGTCCCAGTCTAAGTCTAATTTCATTGTTAGAAGGTACAAACCATCAGTCTAGGTCGATATGCGGATCGCGTACCTTCTTATCCCATTTTTATTCTCAGTCTAGTTCCAATTCAGTTGGTGTATTACAGAAATTGTCGGGCGCCATCTTTACAGATACCTTTCCCTTGGTGTCAAAGTGACCAATTGTTTCCAAACATTGTTGGCTTCGAGTTTCACATATGAGTCTTTTCTGTGTGTATATAAATGTCCATCCATTTTTACGCATTAATAGCTCCGACTTCTACACATTAAACATTCAACCGCTACCAAGTGTTGGTGCCTCCGATTTTCACACATAAATCTTTTCCATGTGCTAAAACGACCATCCATTTTTACTGGTTGTTGGCTCTGACTTTGAACGGTACCTCCTTTCTGGACTGTGTTTGCACTAATTCCTCTTTCCCGGTATACCTCGGAAGCCTTATAAAAGTCCGACTTCAAATCTATGTGAGTCTTTAAGTTTTTTTCGAGTTTTGTGGTCTTTTTAGTGTTTATACGAGAACAATGTGTTATCCTATTACGGTGATGTTTGCTCGCATGCGAGCTCCCTTACCAAGGGACTCTTTAGACACCCCATTTCGTAGTTTTCTTTATTTTTATCTTTTTATTAATTTATGTTGGACTTTATTAGTATTTGAATTTTATTATTTAATGTTGGGTTTAAACCTTATAATATGTGATAGGCCTTATTTACTTAATTTCATTTAATCAGTCTAGTCAGTTTAGTCCAAATTAATTAGGCTTGGTGCATTGGATAACTAGCCTAGTTAGTTAAGGCTTAACCTAAGTTAAGATTAAGAGATTATAATTGATTAGATGACTTGAAAACGTATTGTGATTTATTCTTGATATAAGTGATGAATCCTTGATTCGTATGAAATCTGGAGATAATTCCCGAATCTGATTCATCGCACCTGTATTTTTAGAGATAATTATTGAATTATGGGCAGATAATGCCCCGAAATTTGAAAATTTTTATTTTGGATTGAACTGCCCGATTTACGATGAATCAGACGATTCTTTGGAATAACTGGCCGATTTTTTTTACCTAGTGACTGGTGTTGACTTTTTTTCCAAGTTTTGGATTTTCATTAGATATTCTGCTCTATCATCGTATCACAAATTGGGAAAGTCATTGTTATCATTTCTGGGCATCCAGATGTCTATAAATAGGGTCTTTGGGTTACAATTCAAAAAAAAAAAAAAAAGCTTGTTCTCCCAAGAGGTTTTATACTATTTATTCCTTAGAAGTGGTAGATTATCTCTAAGGGAAAGTAAGCATTTCATATTCATTTCTAAGTAGTCTTGAGTCACTAGCATCCATGATCCGTCTCAAAACATTCCTAAGTCTTCTAGGGAAAGCATTCTTGAGGTATAATTACTACTTTCTAGACTAGCTTACAGTAAAATAATCTAGAATTGTCTCTCATTCCCATAATCATACTTCTATTAAAAAAATATAAAAAGAATCTTTTACATTTCCTTGTCTACATCTAGGCTCGAAATGTAGACTACTTCCCGTAAGATCAGAGTCGAGCTATGGCGGTTTTGATTCGGCTAGTCCAACTGGATACGTAGGCAATTTAACCCTCAATGTAAACTTAGGGTAAAATGTGCCATGTCTTGCATGTTATATCTTTTTAAAGTCAATAATTAGTTTAAATGAAGTAAAGACCGAAAGGACATGGCGAGTTTATAACACCTTCCAGCTACGTAACTTAGTACCCAACCCCATCTTTTAGTTTTTGCTAGACTAGCAGTTCTTTTGGAAATTTATAGTCATTTCTTAGGACTTTCCTATTTTTCCTATTTTGTTAAATAAAATAGGATGGCAACTCCATAAAATCCTTCTTCCAGGGATTTTTTTTAGGCGATTCGCCACACATATTGTTCCTTCATTTATGTTTCCATAATATTACTTATGTCCTTGAGTTTAGGGATAAATTACAGCCTAGGAAACGGTTTAGCTTTTATATCATTTATGGCTGTTGACTAAATAAAATAGGAATAACGTTAAAGACTTGTCTAAAAAAGCATAATTGCCCTCCAGACAAAACGTCTCTCCCCCCTTCCATTAGGTGAGTCTTGCTTGATTTAGCCAAAATTCAAGGAGAATTAAGAGTCTTAGTTAGCGAACCGCCTTGAAACAAATCCCTGGACCCTAAAAAAAGGTCTAACATATAAGGAGTCATCATCTTAATTAGTTAATTAAAAGAAAATAAGAAAAGCTTGAAGATAACTCTGAAATATTGAAAAAGACTGCTAATCTATTAAAAACAAAGAAATGGGTTCGGAGACTAAGTTATACAGCAGGAAGCTGTTAGGCACCCATCATATGCTTTCGGTCTCTACTTTCCTTCTATTGATTTTAGGCCTTTTAATACAACACAAAAAATATGCAATAAAACATTTAACCTAATCCTAAGATTTGGTTTAAATTTGAGAATCGGGCTCAAATATCTTATGTATCCGGTTGGAAAAAGTAGAATCAAAACACATCGTAGTTCAACTTGGACCCTACAAGAGGCGACCTACACTCCAGTCTTAGACTCGAACTAAGAAATAAAAAGACTCTTTCTAAAAGTTTGTACAAATGAAATGTGATTCCGGGGAGGGAAAACACTCTAAACTATTACAATTTGAACTAGTCTTGAAAGCAGTAAATATACCTCGAGAATGCGCTTATCTTAAAAACTTGGGAATGCGTTGCGACAGATTCACAGCAAGTGAATCAAGACTATTTAGAAATGAATATGAAGTGATTAAATTTCCCTTAGAGATAATCTACCACTTCTAAGAGGAATGGTTTAAGAACTCTAGGAACAAAATGGTTATCCTTGAAAATGTAGCCCAAAGACCCTATTTATAAAGGTCTAGGTGCTAGAAATGATAAAGATGTCTATCTCAGTCTGTAATTTAGTGATAAAGTAGAATATTTGATTAAAATTGCAAACCTGAAAAAAGAGTCAACGAACCAGCTTGTTCATCCTGTGAACCCGCCAGTTCATCCTGTGAACCCGCCAGTTCATCCTTTAAACTTTTTTCTGAATTTCGGGATATTACATATTCTCAATTCGGTAATTAGCTTTGTTGTAATCATATGGGAAGAACTAGATTCGGGAATTATCTCTATATCTCATATAAATTAATCACATGTATCAAGGATAAAATCATAGAATATTTTCAAGTCTTTTAAGCAATCAAAATCTCTTGACCTTAACTTGGGTTAAGCTTAACTAACTAGACTGAACTCTAATTGGACTGGACTACTTATTGAACTTAATTAAATAAATTAGGCTCATTATATTATTTGGCCTAAGACCCATGATAAAAATAGACTTAATTATCGTTAAAGCCCGATAAACTTAAATAAGAAAGATAAAATAAAACTATAAAAATGTAGTGTCTGCAGAGCCTGTCAGCGAGGGAGCTCGCATGCGGGTCAACTTTGCTATAAACAACACATTTTTGCAGTAAAAATATGGAAAAGACCACAAGACCTAAGACACACTCTACCCACACAGATATGAGGTTGGGAATTTCCAAAGTTTTCTACATAGCCTTACCAAAGGAACCAGACGAACATAGTTCAAAAAGGTGGGGATATTGTTGGAATCCGAAGCCAATACTGACACGATTGGTCATCGAGCAATACCAAAAATAAAAGTGAAGTCGTACCTTATCTGGAACATGACCCAATAATAAGAATGACTAGTCACTAGACGAGGGCCGTATTTCTAAAAATCGGAGCCAACTTTAACCACCATTTGTCGTCTAAGAATACTAAAGAGTCATGGTTAAGGGTTGGAGCCAACCGTAACGACAATTAGTCGCTTGAACATGAACAGGAAAGCTCATCTAAAAGTCAGAGCCAACGGTAACAACAATTGGTTGTCCATATGCACGTAAGTCTTATGACTAAGAGCCGGAGCCAATAATAACGATGATTGGTTGCTTAGCCATAAGGACATACCCTTAGTAGCCGGACTCAATGGTAACAATAATTGGTCATCTAGGAATGTGAAAAAAATGCAAATCTAGAAGTCGGGCCTATAGTAACCGCGATTGGTCATCTAGACACACCTCCTAAGGCTTATGACTAAGAGCCGAAGCCAATATTAACGATGATTGGTCATTTAGCCATAAAGACATACCCCAAGAAGCTGGAGCCAATGGTAACGACGATTAGTCGTCTAGGAATATGGAAAATAGTGTATCTAGAAGCCAAAGCCAATAATAATGACGATTGGTTCTCTAAGCACGCTGAAGGCTGATGACTAAGAGTCGGAGTCAACAGTAATGACGATTTGCCGTTTAGCCATAAGGACATACCCTTAGAAGCCAAAGCTAATAGTAGCATCATTGGTTGTCTATGAATATGATAAAAAAGGTATCTAGAAGCCAAAGTTAATAGTAACGACAATTGGTTGTCTAGATGTACCGAAGGTTTATGTGTAAGAGCCGGAGCAAATAGTAACGATGAGTGGTCATTTAGCCATAAGAACATATCACTAGAAGCCGAAGCTAAGGGTAATGCCAATTTGTCATCCATACAGAGAAAAAGGAATCTAGAAGTCGGATCCAATAATAATGATTATTGGTCGTCTAGACATACCTAAGGCTTATGACTAAGAGCCAGACCCAATAGTAACAATGATTGGTTGCTTAGCTATAAGGATATACCCCTATAAGTCAGAGTCAACAGTAACGATAACTGGTCGTCCAGGAATGTTGAAAATTAGAACTGGAACCAGAGCTAAAACTGTGACTAGGCTAAGATTGGATTGTACGCATTATCTGCAGACTAATTTTACTTGAGGGTTATACCTTCAGACATAAATATGGACTGAGACTGGGACTGGAATTAGGCCAAAATTCATAGCATGCGATCTGCATACCGACATAGATTGAGGGTTTCTACCCTCGAATACGCATTTGGATGGGGACTGGGGCCGAGACTACACGAGGACTAGATAGAAGAAGGTACACAGTATTTGTGTGTCGACCTGGATGCCAAATGTATACTCTTTAGACGTGGATGTGGATTTTGAGACTAGAATTAGAAAGAAGGTCGTATGTGACCTTCACATACTAATATTGAATTGAGGGTTGATACCCTTGACCATTGACTTGGACTGAAAAATGTCTGCACCCTGTGGAGGTTGGCTACATGCTTTCATCTTGAAGGGATCAAGCCAAATAAAGTTTGAACTAGATTTGGAGCAAAGACGGCAGGTGAAGGACTGGAGAGCGACATTGACTCTGTCCTAGAGTCAAGAAGGATAAGAGCATGACTGAAAATCATGGCACAAATTGGATTTTTTTCTTATATTTTTTCTTTTTATATATATATTTATTTTAAAAAAACTCTTTCAAAGACTAAGGTCAAGAAGTAGACTCTTAAGACATAGATTTGGATGAGACAAAGACACTGACCCCGATTGTCGAGATAGAGGTCACATGGAGCTCCCGGGCAAAATGAATATAGAAGGAACTCGCAGTACAATAGACTGCCCAGACGAGGACAAACATTATCCTGACTATCTGTAGAAGGAATCACAAGAAGTCCCTAGAAGAAATACATGTAGATGAAACTAACAAATACAATGTACTGGGCAAACAAAAACAAACACTATCGTTACTGTCAGGATAATGGAACTACAAAGAGCTCGTAGACCAAATGCATGCAAATGAAATGGACAATGCAATGGATTGAACAAAAATAGACACTATCTTGATCGTCGTGAAATAGGAACCATAGGGAGCAACTAGACAAAAAATGCAAGTAGACGATCTTGACCCGCTAAATTAAAGGATAAGTAGGCCTCTCCAGACCATAGAAGTGCGCATGAGTGGAGGAACTAAAGTAGGCATTGCCACAAACATCATAAGAGGAAAATCCCAGTGGGCCTCTAAACAAAAAATACAGGTACACAATGCTGATCAGAAACCAAAAGACAGGCACTACCACAAATATCGTGAAAGCAGAATCACATGGAGCTCCTAGCCAAAAATGTGTGCAGGTGATGCTGACCATCCAATAAATCGAAATAAACAAAGAGAGGCGCTACCATGACTGTTAGGAAAGGAGACTCACGAGAGGCCCCTCAACTAAAAATACCAACAGTGCAGTATACAAAATGACCTAAGGCAAACATTGTCCTGAATGTTAAGACAAGGGATCCACATGGAGCCCCTAGACAGAAATGTAAATAGTGTTAACCCCGTAAAACTAGAAGGGCAATCACATCACGAAACCCGTTAAAGACGTTAATAAAGAAGAGCCTATGATGAAGATAATATCCTTGCACAGTTCGAGAGCATGTTTGACTTGAAAATTTTTTGAGTGTTTGATATGATGAAATGACCATTCACTTTAAGATCTATTCTCCTTTTCGTTTGCAATTTAGAGTTTAAGGCAATGGTGCCCGCTCTATTAACACGCCTAACAGGGGAAGACCACTAAGGTTTTTGACCAAAATCATTTCAACTCCTTATCATCAAATGTCATTGAAGTTCACAAAAAAAGATAATTTTTAACTTCAACGCTCGAGTTTGAATCTTCGGGGGACTACCATGAAAGGTTGGGTCCATAAAGTGGATAGTGAGGATACGTAGAAATATCAGTGTATGGGGTATGAGTCTAATGTATATGCTGGGAGGTCGTATAAGTTTTGAGTTTGATGGGATCTTGGCCAAAAGATCTTTTGGCCCATCATTAGCCAAAAGATCTTTTGGCCCATCATTAGCCAAAAGATCATTTTATATGACTAGGCCGAGTAAAAGTGGATGACTATCAAGTGCGTGACAGAAAAGTCACAAGGCATAAGATAAAGTAATAAGGCTTCTCATATTATCGTTAAACTGGTGCCAGAAATATCAAAACATCACACCAAATAGGGCATGCAAGGTAGGCCATCAAAGTCCAAGGGTCCTCATTAAAACACAGGGGGTGAACACATCACACTCAAAAGTCAAAAAATGAAAGGTCACCAAGCAAGCCATATGGAGGTGAACATATCATGCCATAAAGTAGCAAGCTCAAAAGTTTCATGGACCATTATCTTCTTTTTTTTTATTTTTTAATTATATTTTCTTTGACCTCGTCAAAATTCAAAAGATCATTTTCTCTCTTAAACAAACATAACCTCAAGGAGGACTTTATACATGGGACACAATGTAGTGGCCAGGGCATGGGCTAATTGATGAATAATAAACCCAAACATGAAACCAAAGCCCCTAGACTATGCCCATGAAGATCGAGCCTAGAAGGTGACTAAGCTGCCTACATATCTCCCTTGGGGGAATAAGGTCGAACGTAGTTCAAATTAGATGTGCTAAATATCGTCCTTTGAACGCAATCAATGAAAATTATAGGCATTAAATTTTCACAATCATTCTTTAACCTTTATATTTTTCTTCTTCTTTTTTCTCTTTTTCTTTTCAATACTTCATTCTTTCAAGATTGAACAAAAATCATCACGATTTCAATCACTGTCTATCTTCAAAAGTTTGGTTCCTATGAAGGGAACCCTTTCCATGCTGAGTTGAGTATGTAGTAATACTTGGGACATAAGGAACACACAAAGAGACTTCCCGCTCCAAAGTTAGAAATATAAGCTTCTAGAAAGAAAGGCTGAACTGTGTAGGCACAACGGACTAGCAAGTTGAAAAAAATCTAGTATAGAGTGATCAGGACGATATATGGTGGCTAAATGACAGCTTCCAATCATTGGAGAGGGAGTAAATGAGATTTTAACATGAGAAAGTCTTGACATCGATACGACACCTCGTTATCTTTAAGGATTTGTCTTGTTTTTGGTGAACGAGGGGTTGGTCAAGAGAAGAAGTCATGGCCTTTTTATCATAGAGGTTAGATTCTTACTCGAATACTTAAATTTCAAACCAGATTCTTTCATTAAGTTTTTTGACACTCAGTTTTAAAGGAACTGAAATTATGATATTTAGGCTTAAAGACTAGTACTCATTGTCACTTTGAGTAAGATCACAATGAGGTTAAGCATCAAAATCAAACACAGAGCCCATAAGTGCAAAGAAAAAGTGCTGACGAGATAGATCACTAGTCTTAAATTCAAAATCATCTTTTGCACAGTATCCACAAGTGACTGGTAATTATGAATTCAACCCAGTATCTAATCGGGCAATTCTCAATTGCTTTGGAAATTGTTTTTCTCTCGACTTGCTAAGGATAGACTCCCAGACTTTCTGGAAATACAAATTCTATTTGACTCAAACTCTAAAATAGACTTTTAAGAAAAAGAATATTCTTGAAATTTTCTTTCTTTTTATTTATCATCAGCCGCATTAGACTAAATTAACCATCAAAAGGTAAGCTAAAACAATGACACATTAATTATAAAAAGAACAAGTGCAGAAAAAGGGTAATCTAGAAAATGCTAGGAAAACCATCAAAGGTTCTGGCTCGACATCGTCCTCGGCTCAGCATCGAGAAACTTTTTGACCGTTAATTTGAGAGTGACTGGTCTTATCTCGTGCTGGGGTAATCTGACTGACAATATCCTCTTCTTACTCGAGTGTAGAAAGATCTAGTGCCGAGATATGTCTCATTTATACTCACTTGGTGCGCGATGGAGATTTTGTCTTCAAATTGCATTCGAAAGAAGGGTTTACTTCATGTTTGTCAATTAAAACATTTGTCAATCAAATCTTGGATGGCATGCCGGAGGTAACACATTTTTTATGTGATGACCGGCTCTTTGAGTACAATGAGGTTAAGCATCATACCTTTTGAGTAAAACAACCGATACAGGAGTATGTGGCAACTTGCTCCTTGTAGTAACTATCCAAAGACTTTTGTTAGCTGGGTAGTTAAATAGGTGAACCATCATCGTGGCTTGAGAATGGCTTCTCGTGATGATACATGTTGTGACCTCACACTTTTGAAGTTATCTACATTAGCTGGCTTTGATAGGGTTTTGCCATTCCTCTTAGTGACTTGGTATCTTCTCGGGGTATGACACCTTATTGATAATATCTTTAATTTGTATTAAGGATTCCTTTAATGTTTGGAAGGTAAAATAATAGTGTCCAAACAGATACTCATGGTACACAGGTAGCAAGTTATTCCTTATCATGTTAACATGTTCCAAATCAACATTGTATTGGTTCTGATTAACAAATTCTCACACCATATATTTCCATGTTTACACTCTCGAATCGTCAAGGGTGAGGAACCATTGAGCAGTAGCTCCCGTCATGGTCTGACAAAAAAAACTATATCAACTTATTTTGCTTAGCTCCATGAGGAGTTAATGCACGCATACACATATTTACATGGATCTGTGGATCTGTCATCCCATCGAATTTGTCCATATTCAGCATTTTAAACTTTGGAAGGAGTTTGTCCTTCGGGCTCACGATAAGGTTATTGAGGTCCATTGGGTCATCAGTCCTTCTCGTCTTAGCAATGCGGGACTCAAGCGTAGCCAATTTTTCCCTCATTCTAGGACAAGGGTCTTTCCTTTGTTATTAGATTCATACTGCCACCAGCTTCGAGCCAGGATTTCCCCTTTTCTTCACTTTTTTCTCTTTGATCTTTGGTTCATCCCCACTTTTTTGTTTTACCTTCTTAATGAGTAATCCTACATTTTAGGTGATTTTGGTATGTGGAGCTACTAGAGCAGTGAGGTTAGATTGAAAATCCTTTTTTAGATCACAAAAGATTTAGACGATATCATTTGGTTAAGGGAATCCTTCAGCCATTGAAATCCGCTCAAATTTTTTGGACGTATCCTAATACCAAAGTTTCATACTGATGCTAGAGTTTGTTACCTTCCAGAAGAAAATAATTTTGAGTTTTTCAACTTTCTGAATATTCCACTTCTTTTCTTTTTTTACTTTTATTTATTTATTTGATTTTTTATCAATCGCATCAGACTAAGCAAAAATATTGAACATATTACCAATAAAAACAAATCTGAAAAAGTTAATCTAGTAAATACTAGGAAAACCAATTGAGATAAAACTAAATTAAGGTTCTGGTTTGGCATCGTGCTCAGCTCGACGTCAGCATAGTCTTTAACCATAGGTCTAGTTTCAAGCTGAATATACGATATCCTCTTCCTGGTCAGACACAGAAAGATCTAATGCCTGAAGAGATGTCTCAGCCTCGCTTCCTTAGCATAAGTTCTTCTTTCACATTGGACTCGGTAAGAGGGTTGATCAAATCATTGTGGATGTGATCTTGAATAGCACGACTCAAGGTGATAAATTTTCTATACGGTGTCCAAATGCTTGCTGATATTCACATCGAGCTTGCATGTCGAGCCCTTTCAGTGTAGTAGTAGGGGTAACTTAACAATAATACCTTTACTGAGCAACTGTTCAAACACCTTGTCTATAGGGGTATGCAGATTGGAAAACTTCTCCTAGTGACGTTTGGCTCTAACGAAACCACCTTTTGAGATCTAATGGTACTATTGTCTACAAACATCCTCAGCTAGGTGTTAGAATTCTTTTGACTAGTCTTCTGTATTGGCTTCCTATCCTTGGTTATTATTCTTTTGTTGATGTCATCTTTGATTTGAGTGAGAGAATCTGTCAACACTGTGAATGTGGTATGGATGTATCTTCTCTGCTCAGCGAGGTCCACTTTCAGCGATTCTAACTCCATAGCCATCCTTATCTATCGAGTGGCCAAGAAAGTGAGACTTTTCTAGAAACCTTTCTGCTTATTTCCGAGGATTCGGGCAAAGGCCGTGGATCTAAGGGTAATTTTCAACCATTGGGATTTGAGATAATTTTTTGGATTGGTACCGGTGCCATAGTGTGGACTCAATGCCAGAGCTCGTTGCCTTGTAAGAGAGAAAAGGAAAATGTTTTAAACTCTAAAAAAGTTTTTATATCCTAAGGATTGATCACAGAACTTCTCACCTTCTAAATGAGAGAAGAAAAATATTTTGGAATCTTCCAAAAAAGAGTTTTCTATACTTTTTTTTTTCACCCTAAGGACTAAAGAAAAATGACTCGACTTAGAAAACTATAGCCTAGATGGCATCACACAATCAGAGGACGCACATAAGCACACCACATCATAAAACATTAAAATAGCTAATTTATATCCGTATAGGGATTGGATACTGATTAACTGGCCGGTTAACCTAGTAGGTTAATTGTCCGATTGTTCACTGGGTAATTTTGGTTTTTGGGAAAATTCTGGGGAAGCAAGGGTGCTGACTAATCGTCGGTTAACCGGTCGGCTGGTTAGTGGGTCGGAAGTTTTGAAAAATTTTGGGAAGGCTTGGGTCCTGTGTAACTGTTCGGTAACATGGTGGATTAACCGACTGATTGGTTAGTGGGTTGGAAGTTTTGGCCTTGAAAAATTTTGGGTATGTCAGGGTTCTGACTAACCGCCCGGTAATCTTAGAGGTTAACTGGCCAGTTGGTCAGTAGGTTGGAAGTTTTGGATTTGAAATTTTTTGTAAAGGTTAGGATTCTGACTAACCGTTTGATGACCTTGGGGGTTAACCGACTAGTTGGTCAGTGATTTGGAGGGTCAAGGGTGTAAACCCACTAGTTTAATTTTGCAAGTATAACATTTACTGACTCACCATCCAGTTACTAGGTAGACAAATATGTCAGTTTGTCAGAGACTGCTTTTTTGAAAAATTACCAACTAGCTTATAGAATATTGGGTGGTGCTCATTCCAGTGTGCCATAGGCCAAAATAGGTTTCCTCCCATAGAAAAAGAACACTATGGTCTGGATTTATGGTTTCTCTCTCAATGATGGTGTAAGGTCACTCGCTCAGCTTAACTTATACCATATACTTTCTACCCTTAACACACATAATTAATAATGGGTGATTACCAAGCTGTGTATAAGTCACTTAAAATACCAAGAAACCAAGATGTCCATTTAGTAGGAGGCCTTGGAGCTGAAGGTACAATCAAATTTGCCTCGTAACTAGGAAGTTATAGGGTTTCAACCGTTGCCCTCAGGTAAGTGGGTTAGGGACAAAGATGAGCGTATGTGCGGCACAAAATAAGACCACAATTACCACTGTTATAGCACACTGTACGTGTTATACAACATAAAGAAAATAAAATAAGGCTAACAAGCAATTCAAAATCGCAAACATTAAAAAAAAAAAGAAATAAAGTCAAGAAACGGGTTGGTTCATCCCCCGAACCAATCGTTCTTCCGTTAAATTTTTTTTTTGAATTTTAAGACATTATTTATCCCAAATTCGGTAATATTCTCTAATGTAATCATATGAGATGAACCATATTTAAAAATTATCTTCATCTCTCATATAAGTCAAGGATTAAATATATGTATCAAGGATAAATCATAAAATATTTTCAAGTCTTTTAATCAATCAGAATTTCTTGACCTTAAGTTGGGTTAAACTTAACTAACTGGACTGAACTGTAACTAGACTGGACTACTTATTGGACTTAATTAAATAAAATAGTCTCATTATAGTTCTAGACCTAAATCCCATAGAATAATCTAAATTATCAACAAGGCTCATTAATAAGTAAGAACGATAAAATAAAACTATAAAAATGGGGTGTCTACACCTAGGTTTTTTTTTTTGGGTTTGAATTTGGGAAAGATAGAAAGAAGATAGAAAATTAGGATATGAAACCCTAATCACGTTTTTAATTTAGAGTTCCTGGGCAAAAGAAACGGCTGGTTGTGCCTTGCTTATTTAGCTCACCTAATCTACCGACTTGTATCCATAATTTAAGCATTTCATTAACGTCAAGTACACAGAGTAAACTGGCCGATAAATTTAAGAAAAAAACTTGAAGAAAATTATTTTGTTTGACTTTCAAGCCCGACGTCTTATGCCTTGACTCTGTGAAAGAGACAGCTTATTCAGTTCCTATCATTTGACATTCAATCACCTTTTGTGAGGTTGACCTGTCCCCATTGGATTCCTCTGCTATAATTTCAGGGTGCATCTAAACGACCAATCGTTGTTACTGTTGACTCCGACTTCTAGATGTACTTCTTCCCTTTTGACTAATTGACTAATCTTTGTTATTGTTGGCTTCAGCTTTAGATGTAACCTTGTGCTGTATCTAGATGACCAATCATTGCTATATTGGCTCCAACTTTGAGTCATACTGATACCTATTTGCCTAAGTGACTAATTGATATTACTTTTAGTGTGGCTCTTAGGTAGTGAGTTTTTTGTACTCCTAGATGACCATCTAAATAGATGTGGTGGCTCCAGCATCGAGGGGTGCATACTTTATCTGGCAGTCATCACAATTGATTTGGTGGCTACAACACTAGGCAAATTTTTTTTTTTCAGTATGTCTAGATGACTATCTAAATTGAATTGGTGGCTTCGACATCTAGGGGTGAATATGGATAGATGCTCAAGGAAACCCAGTATGACAATACTTTATCTGGTGACAATCACAATCGATTTGGTGATTTTGGCACTAGGCAACGTTAATTTCCAGTATGTCTAGACGACCATCCAAATCAATTTGGTGGCTCCAACATCTAGATATCCTTTTTGTCTCATGTTTAAGTGCCCAATTGTTGTTACTGTTGGCTCTGACTCTTAGACTTGACTTTTTCGTACTCCTAGATGACTATCCAAATGGATTTGGTAGCTTCGGCAACCAGGGACAATATTTTGTTTGGTGACCATCCAAATTTATTTGGCGAGTCTAACATCCGGCAAAGTTGAGTGCGGTATGTCTAGATGATCATCCAAATTGATTTGATGGCTCCAACATCTAGATATGCTTCTTTTCTCATGTCTAAGTGACCAATTATTGTTGCTGTTGGCTCCGACTCTTGGGCATGAGTCCTATTTAGTGTTCCTAAACAGCCAATCATTGTTAGTATTGGCTCTGACTTCTCGGGATACACCCATGCTCTAGCAACCAATTGTTATTACAGTTAGCTCTGGCTCCAAATGAGGTTAAATATGATATACCCTCGTGATAATTTCTCAATGACCAATCATCGTTACTATTTTCTCCAGCTTCGAGCAATCATCGTTTCTATTCTCTCTGAACTACGTTGATTTTTTTTTTAGGATAAGTCAGAAACCTTGTAAAGGTCCAACATCATAACTGTATGAAGTGTTCAGTCTATCATTTGACATTTTTGTGGTCTTTTTCCATATTTCTACTACAAAAATATGTTATTGGTGATATTCGCTCGTGGGCGAGCTCCCTCACCAAAAAGACAACTTATTTTTTATATTTTTGTTCTATCCTTTTTATTGGGATTTATTTTTTATTGAGTTTATTATAATTATGGTTTAGTCCTATTATATTTAGTGAGCAAAATTCAATTAGGTCCAAAAATCATGAATGGTCTAGCCCAGTCATGGTCCTAGTTTAATGTGGTCTAGTTAGGTCAGTAGTTTAACCCAGTCTGTAGTCTTGTCAAACTACTTAAATCAGTCAAGTTAGTTAGGTTTAACCTAAGTTAAGGCAGAGAGAATTTGGATTGATTTAGATTGTGATTTAATTTCTAAAATTGGGATTGATACTTGATGTAGAGACTGACTTAGGATTGATTCAGTTAATTCCCAAAATCTAGTGTATCCCTGCAAGTTTTTAGAGGATTTTTAACTAAATTTGGGATAATGACCTCCCAAAATCTAGGAAAAAGTCATAGCTGATGAAGGGATAAACTGGCCAGTAAGGCTTTTAAGTTAGGATAAACCGGACGGAAAGTTGGCTTTATGGACCTTTTTGATTTGATTTGGATTTTATTGCTTTAGAAAGATATGCATGAAAATGTTGGCTTTACCATTTTATCAGCCCCAGACCTCTATAAAAAGACCCCTTGGGCTACAGAAAAAGGGAGTGATGTTTAGACTTTAATATTCAAACTAATTCTCAGGTGAAGAAATTCTCTACAAATAAATGAGGAGAGAGAGAGTTTTCCTTTCCCCCATAATCCTTTATGCAGTCTACTCACATCGTGGATCTATCATGACATCGCTTACAGTAGTCCAAGCTAGCCAAGTCTCGAGGTATTTTTCTTTTCATTTGTGAAGTCTATATTGGAAGAGTCTTACATTATCCTCATCCCATAACCAGATTTTAGCTGAAAAAACATAAAAACATCAAAGTTAGAATCAGAGTCTTCTATTTTATAAATGGCGACTCGACATTTTTCTTAGGCTTCTCTAGGCCTACAAATTTTTTTAAGGCAGTGAACCACAATAACTTTTAAAGGAGTCTTGTTTGCCTAGGAATTTTTCAAAGGCAGTGCGCCACAATAACTTTTAAAACGAGTTTTATTCTGTTACAATTATTAGTGTCACCAGTTATGGAAGCAATTTGTTACGAAATTGGATTACAAGAGGCATATGGGATGGTTAGAAAAAAAGGTTGTGACAAGCTGGGAAGAGTTTGGAGGACAAAACGAAATGGATAAGTAAAATAGCTTTAACACAATTTCTACATCAACTATGGATGAAAACTAATGTAATGATGGTAGCGTGAGTTGTCCATATGGCTGGGGTTTTGATAACCATGTTGGCAATATGCTGGAGCTAGATGAGGTAGTGGCAGGAGGGGTGATGGTGATAGTAAAGGTGGCAATTATGGTCCATGTCAATGATGATTATTGTAGTGGTAACAGTAGTGGTGGGAGTTGACAGTGAGGTAGTGTTACACGTAAATATTATGGCAGCAAGTAGCGACATTGGTGGTGGTTGTTGTTGGAATTGTTAAAAGAAATAGGCAAGAACAACTCCAAAATATAATATAAAATCAGCTGGCTGAGGCGCGGACTAGGTCACCCTCTTAAGATGATTTGCACTCCTTTAGATTACCATAAGTGCAGCAAGGTTATCGACGCGTCGCCTCCGAGATACAACAACCCAGCTTATCCTGTTGCTTTACGCGTCATTCTGCACAAATGAATGAAGCAAAAGTTTCATTTGATACCTTATCAAAACTGTCCACAAGTCTAAGTGTATAGAGAAATTAGAATATAAAGAGCAAGATATAAAGCTTGAATTATGTGTTTAAAAAGTGAGGAAGAGGTTTCCTTTTATTGGTAAAGAAAAAGAACTGTTGAAAATCTGTTACAAAGAAATAAATCTTAAATGCATCTCCCCCACTTGTCCTCCCCCCCTTGCACGTGCCAATCTTAGACTTAGCACATCTTACTAAAAGGTCAAAGAGTGTCATCTTATATACTCCTTAAAGTTTTTTACAATGGCTAATGTGGGACAAGTTCTTTTCAAAAGTTTAAGTATGTAAGAAAATCATTACTTACCATTTTCAAGCAATGTTGGACTAAGACACTTATGGTTTTACTAAAAACTCTAATGTTTTTCTCAAAACCATTCTTGAAAAGAAAAGAAACTTTTTTGTTAAAATACTCTAAGAGTTGTAATACCAGTATGGTGGTGGTGGTCAATGTGATTGCAAGATGGTGGAAGCGACAATTGTCGGTGGAAACTGTAGCACTTAGGTGTTGGGTAGTATTAAGTCGAGTCAACTTGAAAAAAAAATCTACTCATAGTTACTGACTCATTGCTTTTGGTTCTAAATATTGTAGGTGTTACAAAGTGGTCATGTGAGGTCTATAACGGTATTTTTTGAATTTTTTTATACAAAGGTTCTTTTTAATGTTGCTGATTTTTTAGGGCATCTACATTATTATTGTTTTACCAATTCCAAATCTTTGACATAAAGGACTGCATGTATGCGTTACACGAGCATTAATGAAATCCACTGCGTAGTTTACCCCACTCTCCTGATGCAATGATGTGTGCAACCCAAGATGGGGAAACAACTGATTACACGTTGGCGATTCTACGTTTAGTCTTTAACAAAACTTGGAGGGTATCGTAAATTCTAGCCTAGGACTAGACTCTTAAAATTTCTCTAGAAAATGCTGAACTCCCGGTCCTATTTTTGCACCCATATAGCATGATTAGAAACTGTAATTCAAGAAAAGATAAATTTGGACTTATTGGATCAGACACCTTCTGCGGAGCAGATCGGTGTGTCGCTGAGCTCTTCATCTACATCATCCTCTGGTGGGCGGGAATTGAAACGAATGTCATCAACCCCTAATGTTGACTCTCTCAAGGGACTTAAGCGACTTCATATTCTGGAGTTTCCTACACCTGATCAGCCTCCTGGTACGTTGAATAACCTTTGTTCTTATTGCCTGCCACGCATTTCACTCCTGAGTTCCTTGTTTATTAATAATTATTTGAAGGGTTGTGGGCTTTCTTTATTTTTGGCTCTGGGTGGTGGTATTGGGACTCAGGTTTAGACTTGCGCGGGTTCTTACTGTGAATTCCTTTTGGCGCTGCTGGTTCCTGCAGTATTTGGTTAGTGCTATCGGTCTTCGTTTGGCTTTGGTGGTTGGGCCTCACCAACCACGGGTGGTTCAATGATTATTCTTAGCTGGAACTGTGGTGGCTTTGGTCAGTCCGCCACAGTCCGAACAACAGTTCGTTTAATCAACTTGTACAAATCAGATGTTGTATTTCTTATGGAAACCAAGGCTAGTTATAGTTTAGTAGCTTTTAAGTTTCTTAAATTAGGGTTTTCCTCCTTTGTGGGATGGGATCCTCTTGGTCACAGCGAGGACTGTGGCTTGGTTGGCAAGCTCCTGTGTGTCTGACTATCCATCATGTTAGTGTCAATTATATTTTGACGTCTGTCATAGGTCACTCAGAGGAGGCTGAATTATTCGATTCATCTATGGGCACCCTCATCTCCCATCTCGCTCGCTAACTTGGTCTTCAATTGCCACCTTGTTAAGACCCTTCTCGCTTCTTACCTGTCTATGTGGGGATTTCAACCAAGTGTTAAAATCCTTTAAAAAATCTTCTGGTGGTACTTCGGTTCCCGCTGGTAGCTCAACATTTTGGGACTTCCTAGCCGAGTTTGTCGTGTCTAATATCTACTGGGAAGGGCCCCTCTTCACCTGAGCTCGGGGTTCATCGGTTCGAGGGTTTGTCTATGAAAAGCTTGATCGCGTCTTGGCTTCCCCTTCTTGGGTTATTCTTCACCCCACGACCGTTGCCTGGAACTTAGCTATTCAGCGATCCGATCATGCCCCATTTTCTGTACTTCTGAAACCTCCTGCTCGGCGTTTTCCTTCCCTTCTCGTTTTGAGGCCATGTGGCTGGCCTCCCCCAGCTGCTTAATGTTAATCCAGGAGTTATGGTCTGGCTCAGTCATGGGCTCACCACTCTTTCAGCTACTACGTAAGTTGAGTATCGTATTGCATGCCTTACGCTCTTGGAGCTCAATTAATTTCGGTCAACTGGATAGCCATATTAGGATGGTCCACTGCCTATTGCCTGAGAGTCGGTCCTTGATGGCTGGAGCAGATGCACCCAGTCCTAGTGAATTTTTTCTACTTCACCGACTAGACTTCCTTTTAAAATGTGATGAAATCTTCTGGGCTCAGCGATCCAAAATTACCTGGATGGAGGTCGGTGATCGTAACACAAAGCTCTTCCATACCTCCACCATCATTCGTCGATGACACAACTTCATCACCTCTCTTAAAGACGATTCGGATCATTTGGTGTCAAACGAGACTGACCTTTGCTCATGTTTGATGGCGTATTTTTCCAATCTCCTTGCTCCGTCAACCCCTCCGCCGATCAGTACCATCAAACGTTAGCTTATTTGAACTCTTTATCCCTTTCACCCTTGTCCCTGGCCCAGGCTTGTCATCCAGCAACCTTTCACGCCAGGGGAAGCTCACCTTGTGGTATTTAAATTAGGAGATTTAAAGGCACCTGGGCCCGATGGGTGCCCAGGCATCGTGTTTAAAAAGTGTTGGGGCATCATGGGATCGTTGGTGGCCTCTACCATGCTCTCTTTCCTTCACTCTGGTAGGCTTCTACGAAAGGTGAACCGTACTTACCTTGCCTTGATCCCTAAAACCAAGTGCCCAGAATCGCCTGGGGACTTCTGGCCCATCAGTCTATGTACTGGCATTTATAAAGTCATCTCTAAAGTGCTAGTTAACCGGTTGAAGCCGGTAATGTCAGAACTAGTGTCGCCCTACCAAAATGCTTTTCTTACCAGTCGATGTCTTGTTGATAATGCCCTGCTCGTGCAAGAGCTTCTTGACTGTGTGCGCAAGCGCACCAAAGATGGAGTCATCTTAGTGGCTCTAAAATTGGACTTGAGTAAAGCTTTTGATTGGATTCATTGGGACTTTGTTTACGGGATTTGCTTGGTTCTAGGCTTTCCGTTGAACTGGGTCTAGCTGATTTAATAGTGCTTATCCTCAGTCACTTACTCTCTCCTGGTGAATGGAGCCCCAACTCCGTTCTTTGTTCCCTCTCAAGGTATTTGACAAGGTGATCCCTTATCTTTTCCTACTTTGTGCTGAGATGCTCTCAGCCAGCCTCCTCTAGGGGGAGTAGCGTGGGCTATTTCAGGGCATCAAGGCGGGGAAATACTTGCCATCAGTTTCACACCTTCTCTACGCCGATGATAACGACTGTCCAAGGATGCTATGAAAGATATTGAGGCGGTCAAACATATCTTGCACGATTACTACTGCTTTTCAGGGTAGAGTATCAATTGGGCAAAATCCTCCCTAGTCATTAGCCCTAATGCTAGCTCTAGACCTGGCAAAAAGGTAACCGTACCCGTTACCCGACCCGTACCCGGTCCAAAATGCCGGGTACGGGTAACCATTTTCACTACCCACCGAAATTGGACCCGGACCCGAACCGACCCGTAATTTTTGGGTAGGTTCGGTTCGGATTTCGGGTAACCCAAAATTACCTGGATTTTTTGAAGTATAAAATGGAAAATTGGAATGTGCCCTAAATTGAGTAAATTCGTTTCGTTTCTCACTCTCACATAGACGATAGACCCACTTCTCACTTCTCTCACGCCGTCGCAAGCCAACACGGTAACAATCCATCTGCAGGCGACGGAGCCCTCCGGCGACAGAGCCCTCCATCATCGGCTCATTGCTCATCTCAGATTTGCCAACGACAGATCGTGAACTCGTCGAGACGGCGCGACGCCATATCGATAGATCCAGACCGACCGTCGACCGACCACTGCCGTAGCAGCGTCGACAGCCGCTGTTCAAGCTGTAGCAGCACGCCATCGACCACCGCCGTCAGCCTCCATCAGTCCACCGCCACTGTTCACGCCGTACGCCACGGAACTCCACCTGGAAGGTTAGTTAATCGATCTCTCAAACTGTTATTGTTCTATCCTCCTCCTAAGTTGTATGACTGTATATATGTTCCTGCTCTATCCTCCTTCATTTCAATTTCATACATATGTGATCTCTATATGACTGTATGACTGATTGACTGTATATACTATATATGATTATGAATAATTGAATACTGAATTCAGTGAATTGGTAAAGGTGAATTGTTGTATGACTGTAGTCTGTATATATGGTCATGCAAACAAATGTTGTATGACTGTATATAATGTGTTCCCCAGCATTGTCCAACTTGTTGGTAAGGTATGGCTGCCATAAAGAAGTTGGTATGTGACCCCTGGCTTCCCTAAGGAAAGACAATGTCAGGTGGTTGTGCTGTAGATACACGTGTGCACCCTAATCAAGTAATTCATCTAAAGATCCAATCTTTTAGCTTCCAGTATCAGCATATCTCTTTGTTAGTTTGTCCAAGTATTTGATAGCTATGCACTTCCATCTTTAATGATAAACAAAGTTGAGCTGTTGGATTTGGATGTTATATATATTATTGGATAGTATTTTTTTGCATTTGGATGTTATATATATTGCTGAATTTGCTGTTGGACTAGTGGACTACTGAAGTGAAAATTTGAAATTGTGTTATGTAACTTGTGTTGGTCTTGTTGGATTTGTTGACTTTCTAGCTTTTTTTCTTATTCTTTGTTTCGGACTATTGTAGAATCTATGGAATCTGTAAACAAGAATCTGCCCATTGAGAATGTTGAGGTTGTTGATGTTGAAGATGAATGTCCTCAAGTTTTTACCAACCTTGATGAAGTTGCTAATGATATTGACATTAGTGTTGATGAAAAGTCTACTAGAGGTGAAATTTGGACTAAATTTGATATTATGGGGGAGAATAATAAACATAGGATTGTGTGTAGGTGGTGTAAATTCTCTAGTTTTGCCATGGGGACAACTCCTGATGGGAAGCCATGTAAGGGTACACATGGGACTTCAAATATGCATAAACATCTTAAGGTTTGTAGTGTGTATAAGAAAGAATTTATAAAAGTAAAACAGATGCATTTAGATCATTCTGTGAAATTGAGGTCTAGAAAGTTTTCTCAAGATGTTTATCGTGAAAAAATGGCTATTGCAATGATGAAGCATAACTTACCTTTCTTGGCTGCTGAATATGAGGGTCTTAGGGATGTTCACATTTATTTGAATCCGGATGTCAAGCATTATACTCGTAATACTGCAAAAGCCGATTGTTTGAAAATCTCGTTGAGTCAGAAAGCCATGCTTAAGCTTGCTTTGGATAGAATTAGAGGGAAGCTATGTCTTACGGCGGATGTGTGGACTTTTATTAGATATGAGGGATATCTTTGCTTGACTGCACACTTTGTTGATGAAAATTGGAAATTGCATAGTAGGATTCTTAATTTTTCTCATTTTGCTCCGCCACATAATGGTAAATCCTTGTGTGACAAAGCATATGAATTTTTGAAGGATTGGGGAATTGAGAAAAAAGTCTTTTCGATCACTTTAGATAATGCCACTAGTTGTGATAACATGCAAGAACACTTGAAAAACAGATTGCTAGTCAACAAAGTCTTGGTGAGTAATGGAGATTATTTTCATATACGATGTTCGTCTCATATCTTGAACCTCATTGTGCAAGACGGGTTGAAAGTTGGTAATGAGGCTATTTACAAGATTAGGGAGAGCATTAAGTATGTGAAAGGATCTGAGGGTAGGAAGATAAAGTTTGCCCAGTGTTGTGAGCAAATTGGTGTGACTACTTCGATGGGTTTGCGCATGGATGTTCCTACTCGTTGGAACTCTACTTTCTTTATGCTAGAGTGTGGGCTTAAATTTCGGTCAGCGTTTGTGAATTATTCCCTCATTGAACCTAGCTACAAGTATTGTCCTACCAATGAAGAATGGGATAGGGGGGCTAAAATTGCAAAGTTTTTGGCCCCATTTGCTGTGATGACCAGTCTTGTGTCTGGGACCGAGTACGTAACTTCAAATCTGTATTTTAATTCAGTGTGGAGAATTCAGTTGCGTATAATGGAAGAGATAGAAAGTGAGGATCTAGTTTTGAAAAAAATGGCGATGGAAATGTACCCTAAGTTTTTAAAGTATTGGGAATCTTATAGTACTATCCTAGCTATAGCAACAGTGCTTGATCCTCGCTACAAGTTGGGATATGTTGAATATTGCTATGAAAAGATTGAAGCGGGTAGAAGGGAAGCGGGTAAAGGGGAAAAGAAGGCAAAAGAACTCAAAAAGAAGATCGAGAAGCTTTATGAAGAATATGTGGTTCAAAATTCTATTGTTCCAAAAGATAAAGCTTCAGTTGGTACAAGTATCATTTGCTTGGTGGAAGAAGATGAAGCTGAAATAAGTTTTTTCCCTTTTTATGTTTACGTTCCTTGTTTACGTGTTTATATTTTTTGTTTAATACATTTCTCATTCAAAAAATGTAGGAGTACTTTAAAAGGCAACGACTTGAGGCCAAGAAGAAGTCGGATTTGGATCTTTATTTGGAGGAGCCGGCATTTGATAGCGTGGAATATGCATATTTGGATGTGTTGGAGTATTGGAACGACAATCGGTATAGGTATACTATTCTTTCTAATATGGCACGTGACATTATGAGCATTCCAATTACCACTGTTGCATCTGAATCAACTTTTAGTATTGGAGCAAAAGTTCTTTCAAAAGTTCGGAGTTCACTTACTCTGGATAATGCCCAATCTTTGGTTTGCGGACATAATTGGTTGTATGGATATGCAATTCAAAGTAAGTAATTATTTTTAAAGTATTTGAAGATGAAGTTTATATTTTTATTTTGGGATTTAGTCTAATCATATTTGCTTAAATTTAGGTGATGAGCCGGACGATAGTGACCTTGAGGTATCTTTGCCTATCAATGCAAACATGGATGGTTCGTTTGACTTGGGTGCAAGAAGCTTAACGGAGATTTGAAGACTTGAAGTTTTAGTTGACGACGATGGAATTGAAGACTTTAATTTCAATGAATTTATGCATGTGATATTGTGATATGATGATGTAATTGTTGTTTAAAGTTTTTGGATTATGGGCGGGGATTTGGGAATGGGGTTAGATGCTTGAATTTGTTCATATGGTATTTAACAATTAGTATGCTAGTAACTAGTAAGTAATTAGTAGTAAGTAACTAAGTAGGAATGTAGGATATTATGAGTTTTAATGTTTTATGTGTCATAACATAAAATAACCAAAGTGAAAATTGTTTTTACAATAACAAATTAACAATCAAAGACAGGAAATGTGTTGATAAAATAAGCAAGGTAACCAGCAAATTCTATTTTTGAATGTGAGTTAAAATCTGTTTTGAATTAAAAAAAAAATTACCAAAACCCGCGGGTAATACCCTACCCGCCAGGGTAGGGTACGGATCCCAGATATTCGTATTTGGGAAAACCCGGGTATAAATTACCTGACCCGGTTTTACCCGGACCCGCCCGGGTATTACCCGTACTCGTGCGGGTCAGCCCGTTTGCCAGGTCTGGTTAGCTCTGAGAAGCTTATACTAATTAAGAGGGGGTTTGAGTTTTCTAACTCTTCGACTTTTAGGGGAAATACATGGGCATCCAGCTGGACATAGCTATCAATAAGAAGGAGATTTTTCAATCGCTAGTCCAGCGAGTACAAGACTGCTATGCACGTTAGCTAGGTCGGTTGTAAAATTAGGCCAGACATGCAACGCTTATTTCTTCGGTCCTCCTTTCCTTACTCGTTAATTATATGTCTGTTTTTAAATTCCATGCGGCTGTCTGTAACCAATTGGATCAAATCTTGGCTCGTTTCTGGTGGTCTAATGAGGCCTCGCGTCATTCTATCCACTGTATAGCGTGGCCTTCGCTATGCCTCCCGAAAAGCCATGGCAGGTTAGGATTCCGTAATTTTCGAGCATTCAATCAATCCTTGCTTACCAAGCAGGCTAGGAAAATTTGTGCCAATCCTCAAAGTCTGGTTGTGCGGGTACTTAAGGGGCGGTACTTTGCGCGGCGACACTTTCTTCAATTGCCTCAACCTCATTCTTGTTCCTGGATTTGGAGGAGTGTCCTCGCTGGGCAACGCATTCTCAAGTAGGGAGTGCAATGGCAAGTTGGTGATGGACGATAGGTTTCGGTATGGATGGATTGGTGGTTGCCTTGGGCGCCTCCGCACTTTTTACAATCATACCATTCTACCGTCAACGTGGATTGGACGGTCTCCCACCTGTTTCTTGCCAATACCTTTGACTGGGATTTGAATATACTCCTTCCCACCTTCCCTGAGGCCATTATCTATCAAATCCTGCAACTTCAATTATTACCATCGGGATCATCGAGTCGCTCGTACAATGTCTTTTGTCGAGGTGACAGTTTTTCGGTAGGCTCTGCTTATCACTTTCTTGTCAGGTCAAGTGCTATCATACCCCCCGCACAATATCCCCTGACTCGCACCTTTTGGTCTCGGCTATGGAAACTCCCGATCCCAAAGAAACTCAAATTCTTCCTATGGCAATTTAGTCACCAACGTCTACCACTCTTGCCAGAGTTACTGAAATGTCACTGTCGAATCAATTCTTTTGTCCATTATGTTTAACAGGCCCGAAAACCTAAGAACATCTATTTTTTTACTGTGTTCGTGTTCGATCAATTTGGGAATTTTACTTGGGAAACCAAATATTCCCTTTGTCACCGGTTCCTTTCATTTCCCTCTGGCTCTCACATTGGTTCCTTCAGCGGCTACTTCTAGGTCCGCGACTATCAGTACCTCCCTGCGGAGCGTGTGTATTGCAATTATACTCTGGTCCATCTGGTTAGGCCGTAATGCCCTGCTCTTTAGGGGAAATTTTTTTTGTGCTGGCTCAATCATTGCTCAATGTCAGAGTCTTTTGCATAGCATCATTCATACCTCGGCCTTTCAAATTTCTTACCGCAAGGCTGACTGTACCGCTCAAACATACCCCGATGTTATTGTGGACTGCTTTGAACACTTTTATCCCCCGCTACACTCCATTTATTTTTCAGATAATTGCGACTGCCTACTTCCACCTTCACCAGTCTTTTGCTCCATTTCAGCTGTTGGGTCCCCTGAAGATCAAAAGTTTGGGCTTGGTCTGGTGCTGTTGAATAGGGTGTGGTCGCCAGTTGGGGCAATCGTAGACACCATTTCGGCTAAGGATGAATTTGATGCTTTTCATTTAGCCTTGTAATTTGGTCTAGACTGGGTTCTCCAGTATTATCATCTTATCCTTCTATTTCCTGATTGCTCTTTTCTAATGCAGTTAACCGCGAGCCTTAGGGATTGTTTGACTGCACCTAACATTTTGTGTACAGTTCAACCTAACTGCAGAGGTTTGCACTCAGTGATGGCCACATAAGGGAAACCAGCTCCTTTATGGCTTTCATCAGCTTTGGCAGCTTTTGCGACCTCATCTGCTGCGGCGGTTTGACAGGAATGGATCGTTGATGTACAGTCTGTCTAATGCAAGGGATGCCGCGTGGCTCTACTCTTGTTGTGTTTTTTACATTTGTGGTTGGATTTGTTTTGACCTATGGATGTCATGCATCCTCCTTGTTGGGTGCTTTTCATTTTTCTTTGTACATCCGACTGTTTATATCTGGTATATATTTTCTACTCTTTCCAAAAAAAAAAGAAACTTCCTCTTACATACCCAGCCTCTATGTACAGCTTCTCATAGTTTAAACATGGAGAAACACAATCCATGAACTTGACAAAAAAGGTGCAATATTAATATTTGCACTATCTTATGATAACTATAATACTGTTTTTTTCCTTGATAGTAATTGTAGGTGACAAAAAAAATGTGCAACATTAACGGTTGAACATTCTTTGATTATTATTGTTCCAAAACTTGAGCTAAAAGATTCTCAACTTTTAAAACAACCATCATTAATGGTTGAACATTTTTTTTCTTTGATTATTATTGCCTCGGAACTCACTCTCTGTCTCCTTTTTTTTTTGAATAAAAATATGTTTTTATTCGCTAAAGCATATGAGTGAGTGAGAGGTAATATCAACTTGCATCCCAACCCATAAAATTGCATGGGTTCATTAGCTAATAACCATAAATTATGTTCTTTGAAAGGAGAAATAAGAGAAAATAATATTTATGTATGTATAAGACAAAGGATTGAGTGATGAGGGTGGTTGTATAAGTGACCTTTTGTAGCTAATGATAGAGCCCCTTCCCACTTCTATTTCCACCAAGGGCATATTTGATATTTGATATATATACATATATATATATACATATACATATATATATATATATATATATATATATATCCGTTGAAAGCGCTAGCAAAATAAGAGATTTTGCTAGCGCCATCTGGCAGTCCATCCCGAAAGGATGGACGGCCCAGATCTTTTTTCAAAAGCTGCTAGTTGTCCTCTACACTATATAGTGGATGGAATTTTTTTACCATATTGCCCCTTCTCTCTCGTCCGCTATACTGTAAGGCGGACAACTTTTTTGGCCTGACATGTGACAGTCAAAAAGTCGTCCGCTACACCGCTATACAGTTCAGCGGACGACTTTTTGCCTGACACGACTGACACAATTCCATTAATGTCTGTACCTTTATTTCTGCACACGTCAAAGTTGTCGCTAATGCTGTTTGCTGCACAGTATCGCAGACAGTATTGCCTATTATCCCTCTTCTCACTTCTTTTAGCACAATTTTCTTCTCCTTCAGACTCGCTTCCATTTTTAGCTCCCTTCATGCTTCGAGTAACACACTTGCTTCAAGCTTCACTCAAATAAGGTAAGTTTGTGAATTGTGAAGTTTTCTTTATGGATTGACTGGTAAAGTATAATTTATTTGTTTGGACAAATTCATCAATTTGTGATGTTCTACACATGATGTCACTCTAGATTTTTTTTGATGTTCTAGACATGATGTTCATAAAAAAGGAATAATTTGTTAACTTTAAATAAATTTATTATATTTTAATTCAATTTTTTTGAGATTCGCTAACTTTGAAAAATTTATCCTATTTAAATTCGAATATTTTGAGTTATATATGTTGTATTTTGGCATGATGAATTTGTCTATTTATCTTAGTAATTTTAATTTGTTATGTTTAATAAATTAATAATTGTTAATTTGGAGACACTGTATATGGTATATTTGTCATCCTAAATTGGTCTATTCGCCAAGGTAATTTTTAAGTAATATTTTCAGTAAGAAATGCCATTTGATTGTTAAGCGTAGTCTATTTCTACACAGGTCTTGTTTCACAATGTCTGATTTCGTGTCGAGCTCCAACGCCCCCGTAGATGCTAGTGATCCGTATCTAGGACGAACATTTCAAACATTGGAAGAAGCTGAAGAATGTTTTCGAGCGTATTCATTGAGGGTTGGTTTTGGCATTAGAATAAAGACTACAAGAACAAGCAACGTAAAAAAAAGATATGCTCTCGCTTATACGAGTGTCATAGGGGCAGAAACCCATTGCAAAATGAGACACGCGTAGGCAATGATGACAGTGATGACGAAATAGGATATTAGATGGGACTGCTTTGAGCGCACAAATTGCCAGGTCAAGATGTTCGTAAGCTATAAACCCAAGCAAGATCATTGGCTTATTACCAGCCTGGAACTGGCACACAATCACCCGTTAGTAACCCCTTCTAAGGTGAGTCAGATGCATCAACACAAGAAGATGGGTAAGGTCGCGAGGAGCCTAATTCACACAATGAGCAATGCGCGAATTGGACCTACTGAGATTGTTAATGTTCTTGCTGAACAGGCTGGGGGAATTCAAAATTTAAACTTTAACACGACAGACGTTCGTAACGCGGTCCGAACCCATAGACGAGCCGCGTATGACCTCAATGATGCTCAATCCACAATGAGCCTATTGAAACGGATGCAGATGGAGGACCCGCAGTTTACCTTCGATTATAAACTTGACGACGAGCATCGAGTTAGTACAATTTTTTGGGTCGACGGTCGTTCGAGGCTAGCTTATAAGCATTTTGGGGATGTCGTGACTTTCGACACCACATACCGTACCAACAAGTACTCGATGCCGTTCGCTCCTTTCACAGGCGTCAATCATCATTATCACTCCATCCTGTTCGGGTTCGCCTTGTTAAGGGACGAGAGCGAGGGTTCTTTTATATGGTTGTTTAGGACGTGGCTGGAAGCAATGAACTTCAAAGCACCCAAATTGATCATCACCGATCAAGATTTGGCAATGAAGAAGGCTATTGCTACCGTCTTCCCAGACACTCGACACAACTTGTGCACTTGGCACATAAGCAACAAATACCCTGAACGTCTGCATCACGTGTACGCAAAGTATCCAGACTTTAAGTCGTTAACGATTGAGGAATTCAAGAAGAGGTGGGAAAAGCTTGTTCGGGATTACTCATTGCAAGACAACGAGTGGCTCCAGCACTTGTACGAGCGCAAAGAGCAATGGATTGGCGTTTACACGAGAAGGTATTTTTCAGCGGGCATGAAAACGACGGGCAGGAGTGAATCTATGAATGCCACGTTCGATAGTTATGTGGGTACAACTACCAATTTGAAGAGTTTCGTCGCATCAGCACAAAAAGCGGTTGCTTCGTTATTCGTAAAAGAAAGGGCTGCAGACTTTGCAACACGTACAAACAAAGGAGAAGGTTGCTTGAGACCCCGCTGGAGCTGAACGGTGCCAAAGTCTATACGAAGGAGATCTTCTTGCTATACCAAGTAGAGCTGCAAAAATCGGGATGATACAATATAAACAAGGTGGCAGAAATGACCTCGTCCCTGAGAAGCTGCGCAGAATTTATACGGTGAGCCACGACACATTGACGGATTCGGTGACATGTGTTTGCAAGAAGTTTGAGTTCCATGGCATCCTGTGTAGACACATTCTGCGGTTTTTCACCTAGAAGAATATCAGGACAATCCCCGATAAATATGTCCTGCCACGGTGGACGAAAGGTGCAAACAGGTTGCACGGTACCATTACCTTTCCGGAGCACCCGTATACTGACTTTGAAGAATCAGAGACGTTGCGGTATAATCATCTGGTGACAATGTTCACCCGTTTGTCCGTAAAAGGTGCTGCTACAATGGCCGGATATAAACATCTCCTCGAGGTAGCTCAGCAGCAAGAGCCCATCGTCGACCAGTTGGAAGCAGCTTCAGTCAGCAATGCGGTTGACACTGAGCCTACAACGGGATCAGAAGATGACGAGCCGGGGGAGGAAGACGACAATGATATCCGGCCTTTGGATCCAATTATATCGCAAACGAAAGGCCGCAAGAGATCTACGCGGATGAAGAGCTCTATTAAACAGGCAACTCAACCTAAAAAGCTGAGAAGGTGTGCATTGTGCAACAAAATGACCGACCATGACAAGCGGAACCATTACAAGGCACTGGGGATAAGTCCAGGGGGTTTGCAAGACGAGGAAGAAGATGACGCCGAAGATGAGGAAGAAGCAGCTGCAGTGGACCTTTAGTTTTTTGTATAAGCATCAAGTCTGTTTGACATTTGTAATAATACGTAATATTTTTTTTGATGAGATTATCTTTCGACCGAAGGCCAGAAGGTTAATTCTGATGGACCTATTAGAGTCGCCATCCAATCTAACTTTAGGTTTTTTTTATTTGCCCCGTCCGCTACATAGTGTAGCGAACGGCTCACAAATTTTTTTGTCTTCATTAATGTCCGCTACCCAATCTAGTGGACGGCATTGCAGAGAATTTTTTATTTTTTTGGACTGCTTTATGTTTGCTACCCAATCTAGCGGACGACGCTGCAGAGTTTTCTAGGATGTCCGCTACACAATCCAACGGACAGCGCTGCAGAGTCTTAAAACTCTAACACTTAGAAATTTTTTGGAATGTTTTATGTCCGCTACACAATCTAGCGGGCAGCGCTGCAGAGTCTTAAAACTCCAACACTGAAATTTTTTGGTGTTCTTTATGTTTGCTACACAATCATGCGGACGGGGCAGCAGATTGCATGTAGTCTGCTAGACAATGCAACAGACGGAGCCTCATTAAAAAACTCTTGGTATTCTTTGTGTCCACTACACCATGTAACAGACGTCAAAGTGCTTTTAAATATTAATCAGATCGGCCATTCTTCTATCTCCCATTTCTCGATCTGTCTCGAACATATCACCCACTCGCGACCCCCTCCACGGCGACCCACATCTCCGGCGACACCACCGTCCTCCCCCCGATGTTGTGCCACCTCCGGGGATAGCGCCGTCCTCCCCTGAACGCCGTGGCCCCTCCGGCGACATCCCCGTCTTCCCTTCCCCGATAGATCCTTGCTGATGGCTTCTGCTTCGGTGAACAGGGACATTTCAGTTGGCAGACACTTCTTCAAGGTCATGATACCTAGTTTTCACACCGAACTTGTAGGCCATCCCTCTTTCTCTGTGTTTTCGTGTGTGTTAAAAGTTTTATCTTTGATTGAAAACTTACTTGTCTTACTGTATTATGAATATGTTAGGCCATACGGGTAGCCTTTTGCAGATTGCTTACCACAACGAGATCAAATGAAGCAACTTTAACCAGCCGCAAGGGGTCATGGCTTGTTAAAATCAAGAAGAAATTCGGCCAAAAGGAAATTTGTTTCAAATAGGGTGGGAACAACTTCGTGCAGCAGCATGACCTCAATGAAGGGGACTCTGTAATCTTTGAATACAAGGGGCATATGCGTTTACAAGTGCTGGTGTTTGATTAAAGTACTTGCGAAAAAGTTTTCCCCCAATGTTGAATAATTTCCTGTTAAACCCTGAATAAAATTAATCGCATTTTGAGAAATTTTGTGTTATTTGAATTTGTTTGATAATTTTAGCACCTTAATTGTGCATATGAGAATTATGATTATTGATCGATGATTTTAGGTTAGGTTGTTAATTGATGATTTTTTATTGTTAATCGTTCATTTGAGATATTGAGATTGTTGATTCCGACACTACAGTATTTTTTCTGTCGTTAATTTCATAAAAAAAATTGAAATACATAAAACATAATTGGGGACGAAAAATTGATCGCTAAATGCCCGCTTGCTTTAATGGACACCGCTTGGATATTATGTGATACACGTCCGCTACACAGTGTAGCGGACGGCCAAACCAAACAAAAACTCTCAACTTCAACACTTAGAAAATTTTGGGCTTAGTCGTCCGCTACACTGTATAGTGAATGGCGCAGCAGAAACTCTCTTTTTCAACACTGTTAAAATTTATGGCCTTCAGCTATCCACTACACAGTGTAGCGGACGGCGCAGCAGAAACTCTCGCTGCACTGTGTAGCGGACGGCACAGCAGAAACTCTTAACTTCAATACTTAGAAAATTTTTCGGTCTTTGGACGTCTGCTACACTGTGTATCGGATGGCCAAACCAAGCAGAAACTCTCAACTTCAACACTTAAAAAAATTTGGGCTAAACTGTCCGCTAAACTGTATAGCAGACTTAGAAAATTTTTCGGTCTTTGGAAGTCTGCTGCACTGTGTAGCGGACGGCGCGGTAGAAACTCTCAACTTCAACACTTTTAGAAAATTTTTCGGTCTTTGAAAGTCCGCTGCACTGTGTAGGACGTCTGCTACACTGTGTAGTGGACGACTAAACCAAGCAGAAACTCTTAACTTCAACACTTAGAAAATTTTGGGCTTAGCCGTCTGCTAAACTGTATAGCAGACGGCGCAACAGAAAATCTCATAAAATTTTTGGCCGTCCGCTACACAGTGTAGCAGACGGTGTAGCAGAAACTCTCAACTTGAACACTTAGAAAGTTTTGCTATCTTTGGAAGTCCGCTGCACTGTGTAGCGGATGGCCAAAAATTTTTCAAGTGTTGAAGTTGAGAGTTTCTGCTGCGCCATCCGCTACACAGTGTAGTGGACAGCCAAAGATAGGGAAAAAATTTTAAGTGTTGAAGTTGAGAGTTTCTACTGTGCCGTGTGCTACACTGTGTAGCATCCGCTACAATGTGTAAAATTTGGTCGTCCGCTACACTGTGTCGCGGACGGCGCAGCAAAAACTCTCAACTTCTATACTTAGAAATTTTTTTTGTCTTTGGTCGTCCGCTGCACTGTGTAGCGGACGGCGCAGCAGAAACTCTCAACTTCAACACTTGAAAAATTTTACTGTCTTTGGCTGTAGCGCGTCTGCACTGTGTAGCGGACTGTGCAGCAGAAACTCTCAACTTCAACACTTGAAAAATTTTACTGTCTTTGGCCGTCCGCTACACTGTGTAGCGGAGGCGCATCAGAAATTCTCAACTTCAACACTTGGAAAATTTTACTGTCTTTGGCCTTCTGCTACACTGTGTAGCGGATGACGAACTCTCAACTTCAACACTTAGAAAATTTACTATCTTTGGCCGTCCGCTACACTATGTAGCGGATGGCGCAATATAAACTCTCAACTTCAACACTTGAAATTTTTTTCCCATTTTGTTTTCCACCATTCAATCATTCTCAAAGAGAGCAAAAAAAACCAACTCAAATCAAAATCTAATCAAATCAACCCACCAAATCAAATGTCAACTGATTTCAACACAAATCAGTCAAATCAATCAATCAAAACCTAACCGCTCTATGCCGGCCTTTCATAATTTGTCAAGCTATCCTATATCTAAAGCCTTCTACGCATACTTGACTCCAACGGCCGCCCTGAGGCTCTCAGACCGACAAATGTAATCCATGTGCATGCAAATGAAGACGCCGCAGTCCGAAGTATTATGTTGCTTGAACCTCCTCTTCTTCAATAAAAAATAGAGCTTTGGCCGCGCCGGTACATGTACATCATGGATAGCATGGACCATGGCACAAAATAGATTCTGCGAGAAACAGAAAATGGTGTAAGACACGAGTTAACATTTACAATTGGCAAGTTACAATAAACATTAAACAACAATCGTAAGATTACCATAGAGTCCAACTGGGCTTTGTACATCCACAACACAGGCATGTGGATGGTATTGTCGTGGAGACTGTCGATCACCGATACGACTTTTTCTGTTGGTTCATAGCAAACCAAGTACCAGTGGCTTTTCCCTAAATATAGGATTAGAAACACGTGGGCAACCCTTACGCTCACTGGACTATCTCTATTAAGATAAGCTCGTAGGTTAGCGGACGGTCTCCACTAGCTCAACTTTTTTTCCCCCTTTGTTCGACCCACTCATGCCATTCAGACACTAGGAGGCTATGAAGAAAGGCATCCACCAAAAAAATGCCCGGATACTCGTTCAGCCGCTCCCGACCCCTTTCTTTCAGAATTTCCACGTAGGTAGAGATGACTCCGTTGTCTAACCAACTCCCCAGAGCCAGGGAGGACATTTCTCCCCACGAGTAACATAATTCATGCCCTTCGGTTGATCCACACTATACAACACTTTGTCTTGGGGGGCCCCGCTAAAATAACGGTCTCTGATTATTTATCATTTATGCGGCTTTAGGGGCTTCAATGGATGCCTTTTGCGATATTGCCCTCGGGGGTCGACCGGGGGATATTGCCCTCCTTCAACAATAGATGGTCCCGCCCATGGGACAATGGGCAGTGTCTCGGACAGACTGATGTTTCTGAAATCCCAGTCCTGCGTGACTTGACTCTGAGAGAGGGGTTGGGGTTCCGAGTCCAGAAGCAAAGAGAAGGAGGGCGCACTGTACTCTTCCCACAGATCTTGAGCCTGGCCCATGGTGCTTGGCGGTCCCCAATCACCACCCATTCCCGATACAGAGGGACCACCGTATCCCTGGCTCACCCCCGAAGTCTGTCCCGAGGGATCACCGTATCCCACGCTCACATAAGGGGGTTGCCACCCCGGATAACCCATTCCCAGGCTGATGCCCGAAGGCTGTCTCAATGCTTGGCGCAAAAAATTCCCGCAGCCAAACGCCAACACTTCAGCCTGTTGGTGAAGCTCCTCGCCCATTGCATCCACCAAGTCCTTCCGCTCGCTCAACTTCTGGAAGAAAGCGAACGAGGCATTAACCTACATCCAAAGAGATAATAAATAAGTAACTTCATACACACACTTAGAATCATCAAGTTCAATTAGAAGCACTGGTTAGGCAACTTACCAGATTGTATGCCATCTGCTCATCGATCTGACCCCTACTTCTCCCCTTGTTCAAACCTTGCTGGGGCTACTCTCCTCCGGGTGATGCGGTAGTACCACTCATTGTACTGTTCGATGCTGATCATGGGGTCAGGCTCCGACACAATGGCCGCCAGCGTGTCCTGCCAGGAATTCCAAACCTCAATTTCTTGTGCGCACAAGTCGTGTGCATTCTCCTTGCCAAACCGTCCGACACCCGGTGGGTTCCTGTTAAGCCTCATATCCGGCGAATCGACTGGCAATCCCTACAGGCACTCAAAATGGCGCATAGCCCGATCTGGCAACTGCCACTCTGCGACCTCAAAGTGGATCAGGGGTGTGCATTGTAACCCGGAGAGCGTGAAGACGAATGACTCTCCCACCCGTCGTGCCAAATATTTGTACGGTGCCCATCGCATCTGGCTTGGAGATAGCGAGTCGAGCTCCCCCCGATAGTACGTAATGTTGTGATGGGGATTGTCTCTCCTCGGTAGTGGCTGTCCTTCCGGCTGTACTCCCAGGCACACAACCGAGGCCACACATTATCGGTTCCGTCCCTACGCCTGGGTGCGCCGGTAGCAAGGTGTTCATAAGACCACACCTGAGAGCAAAGACAAATTAAATAAAGTATTATCAAAATTTATTGTCGATTCAACAAAAAAACAAATCGAGCATGTAATCAAGATTTGTATGATATACCTGCAATAGCGAGAGACATGCACATATAGCTTTGGAGTCGGGCCTCGTTGCCTTGTGCAATGCTCGGTACAGGTACGCAAGAGTTGCTGCACCCCAGCCATAATTCCCAACCTCCAGTAGGTTACCCAACAACGGTAAATATTTGACTCTGACTGTATTCTTCGACGTTGTTGGGAACAAAATTGCCCCCATCACCCACAAGAGGAAAGCTTGTGTGTACAACACAAGCATCTGATCCGTGTAGTTATCCTGCAGAACCTTGTAGGTATCTACCAACCACTTCAACTTGATACCACCAGTGCTAAATTGATCCTGGGGTATCGAAGTAAAGAAGTCCCTAGCGGTTCTCTTATTCGTTATTTCCGACGGAGGAGCTATTACCGGCCGTCCTGTCACCTGTAACCCTAAGATGAACCCTACATCTTCTAGGGTAATTGTCATCTCTCCGAGAGGGAAGTGAAACGTATTTATTTCACTTCTCCACCTTTCAACAAGGGCACCTATTAAGTGTCAATCAAGGTGTTGAAAGATCTGTCCATGTGTGAAAATCCAAAACCCAATCCCACACAGTAATCTTTTCTGGTATTTGTTCAATTTTCAGGCTTTAAAATTATTGGATACTTCTACTGTGTTGATAAGTGCTCTTTCTTATAAATTAATAAATACAATTTAAGCAAAACAAACGGTATACAACGTTCGCAAGAATAAAAAAGTTGATAAAATAAGTATCTTACTCTACCATCCTATATGAGCGTATTGATATGGTTTGGTTAGTTTTATAATACGGAGGGATCTTCTGTTCCAGGTTTAAAATCTATTTTTTGCAACTGAAATTATGAAAAAACGACAAAGTTGGAAGCGTAAACATTCTCAAACATGCAATGCTAGCATGTGCTCACTTAAGTTCACATGCTGTATATATGTATGTATATACATACAAACAGACACGTAATCGGATTTTGCAAGTGAAATCACATGAACAAATAATATGCAATACACATATATTGACAAACGCTAGTACAATCCAGCGCATACATATTCAAAACCATGCATAAGCCACAATACTCATAACACTTCTAGATTATGAACAAATAAAGGATTGATTTGTGAACTTACGTGATTGATGAGACGATTAAAGGATTTCCTTGGAAGAAATTGCACAGATCTACTTGCCAATACCACAAGAAAAATTGTGAGAAGAAAGAATGAATAAGAAATTCGAAGTGAGTTTTGTATATAGGTTAAGTCCACTACATAGTATAGCGGACAGTAAAACCGCCAAAGTTGTTCGCTACAGAGTATCGAGGACGATGAGATAAGGACAAAGCAACAGTCCTGTCGCCCCAGGACTGATGTAACAATTGTCAGGGGGGTTGTGGATGATTTGACCACTGTCAGGCGAAAAGTCATCCGCCACACTCTATAGCGGACGACTTTTTGACTGTCACATGTCAGGCCAAAAAAGTTGTCCGTCTTACAGTACAGTGGACGAAGGAAGATGAGCAATATGGTTAAAAGATTCGTCCGCTACATAGTGTAGCAGACGACTGACAGCTTTCGAAAAAAAAAAAAGATCTGAACAGTCCATTCCTTCGGCCAGATCGCGCTAGTAAAATCTCCTATTTTACTAGTGCTCTCATCGGATCAACTCCTTATATATATATATATATATATGAAAATCATTTTTTGAAGAGAAAAGTGTATTACAGGTTACTCTAGTTTGTATAGCAGATAACCTTCGATATTTTAAAACCTCAAGCATATTACAATTACTGTTTGACATGACAAAGCATATTACAAAGTCATTACAAAAGCCATTACAGCCAAATGTTGTCCTTAGCTGCTGTTCCTAGAAATGGCAACCGAAAACACAACACGAGTGGAAAGATGAATAGGGAAACACCCTCTTGTTACCCCCAGTTTCTGGATATAAACCTGGCATTGCCCACGCTGATCTAGTAAAGGATACGATCAGTCCGCTTGCGGAAGAGGCCGGGGAAGTAGGTCGATCTAATCATATCGAAAAGAAGAGAAAAGTGAAAGGAGGCAAAGAAAGTAACCGGAAGACATGCCAAACCCGCCGCAAGAAATAGAACCCACGTTCTTTTGTCTCCAAATACAAGATAGATTGCGATGGTAGAGGCGATCATCATGGATACTATGGAGATGAATAGGGTGAGCAGACCGCCAATCATTCTATTGGGCAGGCCGTAAAGAAAATCGTTCTCTGAGTAGCGTGAAGTGAAGATGGATAGAAATATAAGCACGCAAGAAATTGACGAGAAAAGAGAAAGTGCATCTGATATGACAAAAACGTCGTAGGCTTTCTCCATAGAGTATCTTGGCAGGCCATTGACGCTGTTGTTTCCTCCCGGAATGGTAGTAGCAGCTGCAAATACTACTGTCAACACGAGTGATGCGGCGATTGTGTAAGACTTGGCAGTGTCTTTCATCCATTTCTCAGCTTCTCTAACCAGCTCTTCGTGTGTCTCGATGAATACCATTCTGGGTGTCTTTCCTTCGAGGTTCCTCTTTTCCCTGTCTGCAGGTTGCATTAACCTTTCCACTTCCTGTGTTCAACAATTTAGTAGTCATATACAAGGTGAAGTGCTCCAACGCTGCTCTTAACACGATCAAATGAGAAGATTTGATGTTTCCGGTTCAGGGCATTTGATGAACAGTTACAATTGTATTTCGGAACGTCTAGAGCAGAAATGACCAAGTGCCAAGTACACGAACAATGAATTATATATATTGAACGGTGTATACCACCAAAGGGCTGAAACTAAATAACGAATTACCAAATGTTACTACCAATTGACAAGAGGTAGTGAATATTCAAAGCAAAAATGATTTTGCAAACTCATGGATGATATTACTAGAGACGTTGGTAGGATACATCGTTGCACATTTTGGTACAATTTGATCAATTATTAGTAAAAGTGGTCATGAAAAAGTTAATCAAAGTTGCATAAAGCATTTTAAACCACTAGGGTTGTATTATAGAATTTTCCAACGTTTGGGCAAAAATTTTGAGATTGTTCGCGTAAAATTAGCAGCAGTCAAGCTACTTCTAATGGCACTTGAGCCTCTTTTTAGTGTTCGCCACAACATTTCAAGCAAGTTAGCTCAACTCTGAAGCACCTACACATTTACATCTCTAATTGAACGTTAGGAACAGAGGTAAGTCATGTAACGTACTTCTCAACAAACCCTAGTGGGTCGAGAACATGAACCGAGCAGCTTTGAGTCGCTCTAAAGTTTAAGCCACAGATTCCAACAGCTGGACAATTTTTTGAGAAAAAAAGGATTTATTCAAACACCAGACTATTCGAACATTTTTTTTGGAATGCATAACCTTACAAGACAACGGTGAGGCACAATATTTATAATAAAAGGCTCACGCATGAATGTCACCTAACTTGATCCAAAAGCATAAACTGTTAGGTTTTAGGACAATTAATTTAGGTGAGGGGATTTCAACCCACACCATTAGAGATCTATACTTCCTAGGATCCGTTAATTCGATAGCCATGACGCCTGTTGTTTGAAGACAAATACCGAGCCGTTTTTTAAAGAAGGCTCATCGGATTTACATAATGGTTAACCAAAAGGTTAAGCGTGGGGTTCTATCCACGCACCGTCACATGTTTATTTATCAACATTACTCATTTGTTTACCAAGTTGAGAAAAGGAGCTTGGTACCTTGAACCATTGTACTTCTCTTTGCGCCTGCATAGCTGTACCGGCTGTATGGGTTCTGAGATTAGATTTCTGCTGTGGCACCAAGTGTCCAGCTGCATGGAGACAATTGTTGCCGGATCCGTCCGGTGATGATAGAAGATAGTGTTCAGCTCCCTCAAATTGATATATGATGTTGAATACATTTTCTCTACGGAACAGAATTGCTTGATGGAAAACCGTCTCAAGATCCATCGTTTTACAATATAGAATACCGGGAAACAACTCAAATATCTCTTCAGCAATCTCGCAAATCCCCATAGCTACTGCGGCATCAAAAGGCCAATAAATTATTTCAAGAGCTTTGAAGAATTTCAGTTTCACAACTTCCAGGCAAAGGCATTTGACAAATTGACGTGTTTCACAATGTTTCAGCTTCCTGTCACGGATGTGCCTGACCTGCGGCACTGAAATTTTGATTAAACAAAAAAGTTCAATAACGTTGCTCGAAGTCAATCTATCAGAGCGTAAATGCAGAATGCAAATATATATAAGGTCCTTACCTAATACTTCAATCACTGCCCAAAATGCTGCATGCAACTTTTTCCGCACTGTCAAATACACTAAGCCCATATTAATGACTTGAACTACGCAGTTAATTCTATCTATACTCTTTGCCTAAACATGCATAATTGGTTCATATGGTGTTCTCATGGTACTGACTACAGACACCTCAGAATAGTTTGTTTACAAGATGCAGTAATGGCTATTCGGACAAGTGAAATGTTGGCATCTATCTTCCACCACCACCAACTGAAACACGGAGAAATCCAAATGAAGAAGCCAGAAACAAATCACGAAAGCCCAAGGCCAGTGTTAGCCTCTGAATGATCAAGACATGTTTTTACATGGGCATCGGCAGTGCCCATGTCAAAGACAATTGCGAATGACTTGTGGCTTCGTAAACTTCACGAGATTCACTTTCAAAGCCCCCGACTTTATATTTTTCATTTTTGATTACACGGAAGCCTAACAGTCAACCGTAAACCGATCACTACAAGGTCGAATAAAATTGGCCCAAGAAAATATGGATAAATAGACAAAATAACAAAAGAAATTGTAACCTGACAAACCGAATATGACGTAATTAGTAGACTTCTTGTCGCTTCCTCCTTGAGCAAGGTTCGTAATGGTTTTTGGCTCTGCAGGAACATCTGAATGTGGAAGAAGTTAGTTAAAAAACTGCTGCTCAATAAGAATCTATATGAACTGATGTATCTTATTGTAAACACAAAATCAAGTAAGATACGGTAATGACAGTGTCGTGCATTCGTAACTCTTTCTTCTAAATCCAAACTCTAGTGTTGGTTAAAAATGTTTTTCTTGCACCTTCATCACTATGAGAGTAGTGATTTAGTGAACTAGCTTGTAAATTCACTTTTCTTACCGAGAGGATAACACTGATTCCTATTATAAATTCCGCTACCCATTTTGAAGTCAACTTTTTTACTACTTTTTAATTTTAATCAAGACCCTTACTCCATTTACAATTGATGACAAGGAAATAGGTTCCCAGTACACATGAAGGTGCCACAAAAAATACAGTTTGAGTCAGAAGTCAATTTGTTCTAGTGTGTGATAGATCAAGGATGGAACAAGGAGGCAGAGACCGAGGCTTCCTCGACAAAGCCTGAAGAAGGGCAGCATGGCGAGGGCGAGGGCGAGGGCAAGGGCAAGGGCAAGGGCCAGGGCAAGGGGAGACAGTGAAGACATACCGATAATCAAACTAGTTCAATGCTTAGGTCTCATAAAAGGTCTAAGCTCAGATTTGGAAAAAAAAAAAAAAGCTGAAGAAAGAGATAGGTCATGTCAGAGTCGAATGTCCTATGCCGAAGAAAGAGATTGGAGCTAATTCACATGGTGCTGGCGTTGTTGAAAAGCATAAATCAAATCGTATACTATTCTTTCATTCACCATCTCAGATGGCTGTTCTTCAGATGAGCGGATTTCAAATTTAAGGATTGGTTTAGAACTTAGAAGACGCTCAACAGTGATACAGTCTTTACTGAAAAGAACATTGCCTGTAAGACTCTTGGAATGGGATACATAGTATTCATATCAAGATGCCTGGCGAGATTGTAAGAACTTTAAAAGATTTATGTTTACCGCTCATCTAACATCGTCCACATCACAAAATGAACACTAAGGTCAATTCTTCTTCTTCTTCTTCTTTTTTAATTCTTTTATAACCGCTTATTGACAAGGAGTTGACAACTTTGCCAAATTCTCTATAAAATCCACTAATCTCAGTCTTCTCTCTTCTTCTTCATGTCTCTATCTTTGTATATAGCCTTAGTAGCGAAGGTGTTTGGCGGTGGTGCTGGTGGGTTGGTCCGGGGGCGCGTTGGTGAGTGGGTACGATGATAGCAACAATGTTATCTATGGGTAGGTATGGTGATAGTGCCGGTGCTGTTATTGGTGGGTGGGTGGGTGTTGTGGTGTTGGTTAGGTACTATGGTGTTGGCAGTGGTGGTGCAAATTTACATGAGATCGACATTAGGTGGTCGTAGTGGTCAATTTTTCACATTATCAGTCACCATCAAGTTGAAAAATTGGTTGTATATGTTATGGATTTGTTTGCTATGTCGTCAAGCTCTCTCTCTCTCTCTCTCTCTCTCTCTCTCTCTCTCTCTCTCTCTCTCGTGCTCGCATGTTACCCAAAGATTGTTGGTAGTGCTCAGTGTGGCGTTAATGACAGGGTGGCACTAGTAAAGCTACGATCATTGGTTCATATCAATGGCACCCATTGGTGAAATTTTTTTGATTGCCATATCTTGATCTTTCGCAAAATATCCCATATTCAAAATCTGTTTCATTCTTTGTTTGCACCAAGTAAAACTACAATGTATCAGCCTAAGCTATGCTGATTTGTCCGAAGGGAATCAAGCGGGTCATGTCATCAAGGAGCTAGAAATTGGCCAAAGGGCAAATACTTGTCAAGGTTGGTTCGTCTTAGAACAAGTTGGCGACCGTTTAATTTGTAATACCCCAACTCTATCTAATTATGAGTTCGATTAATTAAGAGCATAAATTTTATCGATAGCATCATTTTTATCGATACTCGAGTCTTAGAAATGAAAATGAGGGGTTACTTTGGTTTTAGGGCTAAAATGCAATTTTATGAAAGCTATGGAGTCAAAGGGCAATTTTAAAAAATTGAGGGGTTAAATTGCAAATTTTGAAAAAGTGAGGATTAATGGCCAAAAAGGTGGCATTATTCTAAGGAGGGTTTAAGGGGGGTTAGACGCCTCCTACTTACAAGGGTGACTAATTGAATTGAGAAAGAAGGGAAAAAGAGGAAGATGAAAAATCAAACCGAAAACAAAAGGTAGACCTCTCTCTCTCTCTATATATATACATATATATATACATATACATATACATATACATATACATATATATATATATATATATATATATATATATATATATATATGTTAATTGGGGGGTTGTGTGTGCGTGGGACTGTGGCAGCAGTGGGGAGACGTATGTTTGACGGGGGGCTGGGGCAGTAGGTAGTGTTGTGTGTGCAAAAGGGTGAAGGGGAAAGGGAGAAGCTGCCACGGGGGCTGCGATAGGTGCAGAGTGTGTGTGTGTGTGTGTAGCAGTGTAGCAGTATGTGTTGTGTGGTGTATTATACGTATGTGTGGCACTGCCGCAACAGCATCAGTGGTATGATGTTTATGTGTGGGATTGCTGTGCAGTGGTGTGTGCGAAGGTGAGACTATGTGGACTGGGGTGTATGTTTGTGAAAAGGGGAAGAACAGCAGCACAGGGCTGCTATACGTGCATTCTTTGTGTGTGTAGTCATAGATGTGTGTATGAGTACACAGCAGGTGGGTGCTTTGTGTGTAAGTGCTGCAACAGTAGTGGTGATGGGATGTGTTGCTGCTGCTGCAGCATTGATAATGTGTGAGGTTGCCGCAGTAGTGGTGTTTGTGTGTGGCTGTGTCGTGGTAGTGAAGGGGCAGAGGGTGGTGTAGTGCAACGGGGAGGGGCTGGGCAGTGTTGATGCAGTGCTGTGAGGTGTTGGTGAGGTGGTTGTGAGGGTAAGGGCGCTGCCAAGTAGGGCTGCAATGTAAAAGATGAAGGGGGAAGGTGTGGGGGGATGCTGTTGTGGGGCTCTGTGAGGGTGGGGAACGAGAGCATACTTAGGGTGTTCGATCAAACCCAAAAGAGGACGAAAAGATCGGTTTTGAACGAGTCAAAAATGGGCATCGCAAAAAGCACATTCTCGCCTCGAACGTCACCGAAAAATTAGAAAATGATGAAAATAAGAGAAGAATGTGCTCATTATTAGCACTTGAAGTGCTTGAAGATGAAAATGGAAAGAAAGCGAGAAAAGAGCGGTTCGCTATTGCGAAACTGCAAAGTGTCGCTATAAGTCACTCTGATATGAGTGATTCAAAACCCTAACTTGAAAAGTTATTTTTAAGCTGATTGTGACCAAGTGCAAAGAAAAAACTCTAGTTATTTTTATGAAATCTACAATGTGGAAAAATTTTAGATTTTTCTGAGGTCGAAAAAGAGGTTAACTGACGCGATTAGTGTAAAATTTTACGGTGAATTTAAAAATAGTAAAACAATGTAGTTTTGCATGAAAATTTTATGAGGACTTTAAAATGGTGAGATTCTTGAATGTCTGAAATTTCAGGATATTTCGAAGCAGATAGTTGTTTTTAGTAGAACCAGCTTTCAAGCGCTCCGTTAATTGTCGGTTAGGAATTTTAGACCGAAAAAAATTCTCCGAAGGACTTCTTAGTCCGAAAAATGAAGTAGATGCTTAAAAAGACGCTTTAAAGTGGTTTTGAAATTTTTGTTGGGGCAATGGTTGCCAGGAGGTATTTTGGTAATTTTACCTAAGATGGGGGTGTTTTGGTAATTTTTCCTATAAAATTTTCCGAAGGACTTATTGGTTCGAAAATGGATGTAGTATATCTAAAAAGTGGTTTTGAAGAAATTTTGGGGGTGTTGGTGGTGTAGCGGCCATCAGGGAGTATTTTGGTAATTTATCATGTTGGCACTAAAATTTTGAGAATGCGCGTAATTAAACGTCTGGATTAACAGGGAGTGAGAAATAGTATTAATACGTCTAAAATGAGGGAGTTTGTTGTCATTAATGCGTCGATAAGGCTAGGTTAAGGATCCAATTATCGGATTGGAATAACTAGCCGTTGTAAGACATTGTGAACGGTTAAATAGGAAATGGTAGAATAAAGTGTGCGTATATGTTTGACCGATGCCTGACGAGCAAGGTCTTCTTTGATTACTCGTTGTGATTAGAGGTTGTGAGTTACTTCGGCTATGAGCCAATCAAGTAAGGACAATACAGTTCTGATATGCTAGTTCATTTTTTCGATTAGCATGCCATGTTGATAACGTCTATGTTAAACTCTTGCTGTTATGATTATACATCGGTAGTCATTGTAACCGGTATTCTTTTATTTGAATTATACTGTTGAGGACTTAAGGTAGAATAATTTTTCATAGCTCGCCCCGTTGATGAAGTTTAGTAAGGATAATGCATTACCTAGTATGCTATGATTCGGTTCAATTAGCATACCTGAAGTTGGTGATGATATTGCGTAGGGGTTGTTGTGAGATGCCGACAATTATTGATAGCCGATATTTCTTATGTTTGAGAACACCATTGAGGACGTGTAGTAAAGTTTCTTCTGAGTCTTCCCTATTGGTGATGCTTATGTTGAACTCCTGTTATTGTGCTTGAATATTGGTTGATCTTCTAACCCGGTATTTCTTGTTTGCATTGTGTGGTTGAGGACATAAGGTGGAATAATTTTTCCTTAGTCCACCCCATTGATGAAACTTTGTGGTTTAGTTGTAACGCGGTTAGGGACGAACACTATAGATGAGTTCCCTTCTTGATGATAGTGTCTCGATTGATAATATCAGACTGAGATAAATATCCTATTTAATGGGACATCAAATGAAGAGGATGGCCTGTGAAACATGATCACTGGCCAAAAAGGATGTATGGCGCTCGAGTCGAGTCTGTCGTGTTTGAGTTTGCATTGTATTTGATTTTCTTTTGATGTTAATGATTTTATTGACTTGTATTTCACTGAGGTTTACCTTTACATTTCATTGATGTTTACTTTTGCGATTCTTGCTTTAGTGTACACTTGCACAGTCAGTTAGTCTTGTCCATGAGAAGGTGGCAGTAATGATACTCTGTTGGGCCTTCAAACCCCTCAATCTAACGAAAGAAAATATTGTTTGACAAATTACGTTGATGCTGAAATTTATTGTAAAATCTTGATTCATTGCTATCGTTGATATGATTATTATTCCTCCGAATCTCTCGAATCACTTGTACATGATACTCCTCATGCTGTCTTTACTGGGCGATATAATTCCTTATGTTATGTTGTGCTAGTTATAAGATTAACTAAAGAGAACCCTCTAGGAAGAGAAAGAAAACAAGCTAGAAAAGTTAAGCGAGGTGCTGATTTGAGCTAGTTGAGACAAGCTAGAAATTGTAAGACAAAGTTTGAGCTACGAGATACGTAGAAAGGTGCTACACGACTACAGTCTTGTATTACGTTGTAAATGTATATGGTTTTTAAGGATTTGAAAGTCTTCCACTGCAGTATGATATATGTTTGTATGAATTTTGTTTTTGTAAGGATGCAATTTGGAGCGTTTATTAATGATGCATGAATGTGTAAATTGCTCTGTATTCTGCACAGGGATGTGATTGTGATTATGATCGATAACTCAACCCGTTGTTGTCACCAGGGTTGCAGGTATCGCAAGTTGGTATAAGAGTTTAGGCAAATGATTCTGTAGAATTTAGAAGTGTCTGGTGGAATGCGATGTCGATGAAAGGACTAGAACAAGAATGTCAATATCTAGGCTGAACTACTGTGATAGTTGGATTTGGGACCGTGGTTGGCTAAGACATATTTATGTATGACCTTAGCATTATTGCTGTAGGGAATGGAAGGAAAACTGGTTGACTTAGTTTTGGAGGGGTAATTTGAGGATGAAAAGTTTGCGATGTTGGGTCCTGAAGATCGAGGACCTTGATGAGCATGTAGATGAGATGAAATTAGAGTTAAAGGAACCGGATAAAGGTCTGGTAGGAATTGAATTAGATGGACCTAGTCGAGAGATGGAAGAGGTTGAGCACTTTTATTATGTAAACCGTGAACGGAGAAATGAGGAGCTAAGGATGAGAATGAGTAGAATTTTGATGAACTTTTGGAAGAAAAAATACTTCCAAGTGACAAGGAAAAAAAGGACTAATCGACAAGTCAGTTCGAGTTCCTAACTAATGGTGTTAATTAAACGATAGAGAGATTGAAAGTTGAATGCAAAGACAAGAAGTAAGTCACGAATTAGATTTTAGTGGAGACGGTGGACGCCCGTATGCAGATCATCCAAAGGGTATATCAAGTTGTTTGTGATTGACGTCCTAATAGGGACCTGAAGACAGGCAACAAATGATTTTAAATGAGAGTCATTGAAGCTTGGAATTATTGAAAGAGCGTTACGACTTCTCCCGGATTGACGATTGTACGAGTGGGCTGGGAGTCCGCTTTTTTAATTAGACCTAAAGTTATTATTGAGGAGGGGAATGGTGATGCAGAACTAGTATCTTTTCAATACTATCGTAGAAAAAAGGTCATTTAATGATGAAAACCATTAGCTGTTTGAGTATGAAAGTTGTTATATTATTTACTATTTAAGTGTGAAAGATGTTATTATGGTACATAATTTTAAAATCGTACTACTCTTTCCACGGAAAGACGGGACATGGTTCTTAATCGAGAGGAACCCTCAACAAAAGAGATTTTGGTGAATGTCAAGGACGTAAGTGAAAGGAATAATAAGGGAGCTGCATTTGAAAAAGAAGGCCTTAGAAAGAGCTTGAGGGAGTTTTACAAAAGGTTATAGAAGCTCCAACGGTACAAGTGGTGTTTGCTGGTACGAGAGTCTCGGTAAAAGAAATAAAGGAATGTAAATCTCACAGGATGCTCGCCCAAGTGGAATCTCACGGGAGGGAGATGGTCCGGTGTGGATAGCTACATGAATTTGAGAAATGGAGAAGGTAGTTGAGTTAACAAGATGTGGGGAACGTCAGAAGATGATCTTCGTCAGCCATATGTACAAGGGGAGTTTCAAGTTGTTGAGAACGGGCAAAAAAAAACAAGTTGAGGAGAGTAACCTATTTAGCCTGCGTTACTTGGAATAGGTACAAGTAACATGTTGATGATATATGTTTTCTGTTTAAATTGCAGAGTAAGTTAGAGACGGGATTTCCCGTGCTAAAATAGAAGGATAGAAAAGTGAAAATGTATATCAGAGAATTTGGTGGGTTGGCCTATTTTTCCCTCACCAAGTGATGACAAAAAAAAAATTTTTGAAAGGCAAAATAAGTTGAGAAAGGTTTGAATTGATCCTAAAAAAGAAAGGGAAGAAAGGAGGTTCTATTAGGGAATTTCTACTGAAGTAATAGAAAGCAACTGAGTGATGAAGGCAGCGTATAAAAAGGTATGGGAGGGAAGAAAAGGAAGCAGGGACGAAAAAGAGGTGGAATCCAGGATCAAACTGAAAAACATACAGAAATGTAAGAAGAGAGTAGACGAAGGAAAGTCCGAACAAAGTTCGGGACCAAGAGGAGGAATAAAGAGTGTAGATGGTATGGACGATGCACGAGGGCACGGACTATGTTAAGGCAATTGAAGCATGTCTTACAAATGGCAGTAAACCACCAAACTAATGTGCAAGATGAATCAAATGGGCTACTTCAGATATTAACAGCCCAGACCACATTGTAAAGAAATGCCCCACAGAAGAGTGATTGTCATTGAAAGCAAAAAGAAAAGAGGGGTTTATAAGACACTGTGTCAATTATTGGAAGCTGAATAAAGTGACATTCAGGAATAAATATTCATTACCTGATATAGATGACATGTTAACTAGTTGCAGGGTGCTAAGTGTTTTCTTTTTGAAACTGACCTTAGAACAGGTCATCCCAATTAAGGATAAAGAAGAATAGTGTTGTAAAGACTGTCTTTAGAAATAGAGATGGACATTATGACTACTTGGTGATGCCATATGGATTAACTAATGCCCCTATGACATTTATAAATTTGATGAATCAAGACTTTCGAGAGTACTTGATCATTATGTTTTCGCCTTATTGATGACATTATGAATGGTTTTAAAAGCAAAGAAGAGCTTGCACAATGACAAGTTGTAAATCTTAAGAGAGCGTAAGTTGTATGTCAAATTCAAGAAATGTGAATTTTGACGGAAAAATTTGGATGTATGGGGTTGATGCGGAATAGGGGATCTGGGAAAAGTTGAAAAGGTGACAAATGGGGAATGTAAAAAAATTGGCATTTGAGATTAGTAGTTTACTAGGCTCAGCTGAAGACTACTGAGGAATGATTGAGAATTTCTCTAATATGCCCTAATTGGAAAAAATTGACCATAGTGATTACTAAGCCAAAGGCTATGATTGAGGATTTGAACAAACTTGAAATCGAAATTCGAGTAAGGAGAGAAAAAAGTAACAATCTGTTTCACATAAAAATATGACCAACGCTTCTTGATCGAATCAAAAAAGCTCAAGGTCAAGACGAAATGATGATTGAAATCCAGCAAGGTTTCAAAAAAAATGAAAAGGAAAATTTTGATTGTGATGAGGATGATAAGTATGAATATAAAGTTCGGATATATGTTCCGCCTAACAATGAATTGAGAAAAAGAGATCATGAAGGGTACTCATAGTTCTAAGTACTGATTCACTTAGGGGGAGACAAAAATGTACCATGAGTTACGACATAACTTTTGATGGCCTCGCATGAAGATGGATATATCAAAGTTTGTATCTCGATGTTTGACCTGCCAACAGGTAAAGGTGGACCAGAAGAAAATTGTCAGGTAGTTGCAACCACTCTCTGTACTTGAGTGAAAATGGGAATACATTATGATAGATTTTGTGTCAGGATTGCCATGAACAACTAATAAATACACGTCTATCTGGGTTGTGATGGATAGGTTGAATAAGGAGACCCGATTTATTCCTACCAAAGAAGGGTATTCTATTGAACGACTTGACCGAATTTATATTGAAAAATGGTTAGTCGTTAGGGAGTAACAATAATCATTTGTGTCCGACAGAGACGCAAGGTTCACCTCGAGGTTTTGAAAAAAATTTCAAGAAGAAATGTGAACAAAATTAACCATGAGTACAACCTTTTACTCTCAGACGGGTGGCTAATCAGAAGTATGATATAGATGAAGGCCTGCATTTTTTAATTTTGGCAGAGCCTAGGATGAAAAGTGCCTTTAATCGAATTTTCCTACGACGATGCTTATCAAGCAAGCATAGAAATGGCTCTTTATGAAGCGTTGCATGGTAAAAAATGTCGCAAGCCTATTTGTTGGAATATAGTTAGGGAACAAAAACTGTTTCGCATGGAACTGTGCAAAGAAATAAAAGACAAGGTGAGGGTTATTCGACATGAAATTCGTACTGCATAGAATTGGCAGAAAAGCCATGCTGACGAGAGATAAACAACGTTAAAGATTGAGGTAGGTGACCTAATATCACTAAAAGTGTCACCGTGGAAATGAATCATGCGATTCGGGAAGCGGGGAAAGTTAAGTCCACAATTTATTTGATCGTTTAAGATCCTGTTTAAGATTGAGCTGGTAGCTTACAGGCATGATCTATATCCAGGATTGAATCAATTGCATAATGTGTATTACATGTTAATGTTGAGGAAGTATGCTCCAGACCCTACGCATGTGATCCAGTCTAAACCGGTTGAGATTCGAGATAACCTCTCGTATCATAAGGCATCGATAAAGGTGGTCGATAAAGAGGAACAGGTATTATGTTTCAAAATAATACCGTTAGATAAACTTGTCTGCAGAAAACATGCGGAAAATGAAGCTACTTGGGAACCCGAGGCATTAATGTGGTAATAATATCCGCGATTGTTTGTCGGATAAGATTTGTCCCTATTTTGAGGACGAAATTTTAATTATTTAAAAGGAAGTGATCGGAATCGATGCTATATGGTAGGCAAGAGTGTTCGAATGAATATCTGAATAGAGCCCCCTTTTGCTAGTACTAAACCATGACTTAGTAGCGACTTAGTTCTGTTCCTGGGACTGGTAAGAGTACGTTCATCAACCTACGTCTTTCTTATTAACGACCATCTCCCAGGGAGGGAGGATGTAATACCCTAGCTAACTTAATCTAATTATGAGTTAGATTGATTAAGGGCTTAAATTTTATCGATAGCATTATTTTCATCGATACTCGAGTATTAGAAATGAAAATGAGGGGTTAGTTTGGCTTTGGGGCCAAAATAAAATTTTATGAAAGCTATGGGTCAAAGAGCAATTTCAAAAAATTGAGGGGTTAAATTACAAATTTTGAAAAAAATGGGGATTAGTGGCCAAAAAGGTGGCATTATTCTGAGGAGAGTTTATGGAGGGTTAGACACCTCCTAGTTACAAGGGGTGACTAACTGAATTTTATGATTAAGAAATAGAAATTTTGGGGATAAAGAAGAAAAGAAAGGAAGGAAAAAGGCAGAAAAGAAAAGAGAGAGAGAGAGAGAGAGAGCTTGGGTAGAAAGAAAAACGGGGGAGAAGAAGGTACAAAGAAGAGGAAAAAAGGAAGATAAAAATCAAACCGAAAATAAAAGGGTAAACCTCTCTCTCTCTCTCTCACTACATATATATATTAAATTTTCTAGGGTTAATTGGGGGTTTGCATGTGCGTTGGACTGCGACAGTAATGGGGTGATGTATGTTTGACGGGGGGCTGCGGCAGTGGGGTAGTGCTGTGTGTGGAGAAGGGTGAAGGGGAAAGGGAGAAGTAGCCATGGGGGCTGCGGTGGGTGCACTCTGTGTGTGTGTCTGTGCCTAGCAGTGTGTGTTGTGTGGTGTATTATACGTGTGTGTGGCACTGCTGCAACAGCAGCAGTGGTGTGATGTTTGTTTATGGGATTGTTATGCAGTGGTGTGTGCGAAGGTGAGACTGTGTGGAATGTGGTGTGTGTTCATGAAAGGGGGAAGAATAGCATCACAGGGCTGCTGTGCGTGCATTCTCTGTGTGTGTAGTCATAGCTTTGTGTGTGAGTACACATCACGTGGGCGCTGTGTGTGTAAGTGCTGCTATAGTAGTGGTGATGGGGTGTGTTCCTGCTACTGCAATACTGATAATGTGTAAGGTTGCCCCAGTAGTGGTGTTTGTGTGTGGTTGTGTCGTGGTGGTAAAGGGGTAGAGGGTGGTGTAGTGCAAGGGGGAAGGGTTGGGCAGTGTTGGTGTAGTGCTGTGAGGTATTGGTGAGGTGGTTGTAAGGGTGAAGGGGCTGCCCAGTAGGGCTGAAAAAGAGGAAAGAAAAAGGGGTGGGGGGATGCTGTTGTGGGGCTGTGTGAGGGTGGGGAATGAGAGCATACCTAGGGTGTGCGATCAAACCCAAAAAGGGACGGGTAGATCGGTTTTGAACGAGCCGAAAAGGGGCATTGTGAGAAGCGCATTCTCGTCCCGAACGTCGCCGAAAAATTAGGAAATGATGAAAATGAGAGAAAAGAATATGATCATTGATAGCACTTGAAGTGCTTAAAGATGAAAAACAGAAAGGAAGCGAGAAAAGAGTGGTTCGCTATTGCGAAACTGCAAAGTGTCGCTATAAGTTGCTCTTATATGAGCAATTCAAAACCCTAGTTTGAAAAGCTATTTTTAAGCTAATTTTGGCCAAGTGGCAAGAAGAAACTCTAGTTATTTTTATGAAATCTATGATGTGGGAAAAAGTTTATATTTTTTTGAGGTCGGAAAGGGGGTTAACTGAAGCGGTTAGTGTAAAATTTTACGGTGAATTTAAAAATAGCAAACCAACCTAGTTTTGTGTGAAAATTTTATGAGGACCTTAAAATGGTGAGATTCCTCAATGTCTGAAGTTTCAAGACATTTTGAAACTCATAATTATTTTTAGCGGAATCGACTTTAGAGCGCTCTGTTAATTATCGATTAGGGATTTTTTAACGAAAAAAATTCCCACTGGGCTTTTTAGTCTGAAAAATGAATGTAGATGCTTAAGAAGATGTTTTTAAGTGGTTTTGGAATTTTGTTAGGGGCGATGGCCACCAGGGGGTGTTTTTTGGTAATTCTACCTAACCCGGGGAGTGTTTTGGTAATTTTTTCTATAAATTTTTTTGAAGGACTTATTGGTTCAAAAATGGATGTAGTACATCTAAAAAGTGGTTTTAAAGCAGTTTAGGGGTGTTGGTGGTGTAGCGGCCATCAGGCAGTATTTTGATAATCTGCCATGTTGGCGCTAAATTTTTGAGAATGCATGTAATTAAACGTCCGAAGTGGCGGGAAGCGAGAAATGGTGTTAATACGCCTAAAATAAGGGAGTTTGTTATCATTAATGCATCAATAAGGCTAAGTAAAGGATCCGATTATCAGATCGGAATAATTAGGTAAGATACTATGAACGGTTAAATGGGAAAGAGTAGAATAAAATGTGCATATATGTTTGAACGATGCCGGACAAGCAAGGTCTTCTTTGATTAGGTGATCCCGCTTGTTGCGGATCAGAGGTTGCGAGTTGCTTCCGCTATAAGTCAATCAAGTAAGGACAATGAGATTCTAATATGCTAGTTCATTGTTTCGATTAGCATGCCAAATAGATAACGTCTATCTTACTCTTGCTGTTATGATTAGAGACCGGTAGTCATTGTAACCGGTATTCTTTTATTCGAATTATACTGTTGAGGACTTAAGGTAGAATAATTGTCCTTAGCCCGCCTCGTTGATGAAGTTTAGTAAGGATAATGCATGTCCTAGTATGCTATAATTCGATTCGATTCGATTAGCATATCTGATGTTGGTCATGATATTGCGTAGGGATTGTTGGGAGATGTCGATAATTATTGATAGCCAATATTTTTCATGCTTGAGAACACCATTGAAGACTTGTGGTAAAGTTTTTCCCGAGTCTGCTCTGTTGGTGATGCTTATGTTGAACTCATGTTATTGTGCTTGAATATAGGTTGATATTTTAACCCGATATTTCTTGTTTGAGTTGTGTTGTCGAGGACATAAGGTGGAAAAAAATTTCCTTAGTCTGTCCTGTTGATGAAACATTGCGGTCTAGTTGTAATGCGGTTAGGGACAAATAATGTAGATGAGTTCCCTTCTTTATGATGGTGTCTCTTTAATTTGATTATCTAAGACTGAGATGAACATCTCGTATAATGGGACATCAAATGAGGAGTATGGCCTGTGAAATATGATCACTGGCCAAAAATGATATATGGCCACTCGAGTCGAGTCTGTCGTGTCTGGTCAAGTCCAATCTGTTATGTCTGAGTTTGCATCGCATTTGATTTCATTTCGATGTTAATGACTTGTATTTCATTGATACTTACCTTTGAATTTTATTGATGTCCACTTTTGCGATTCTTGTTTTAGTTTACACTTGCATAATCAGTCAGTCATTCTTGTCCATGAGGAGGTGGCAGTAATGCTTTTCTGTTGGGCCTCGAAGCAGCTTAGTCTAACGAAAGAAAAATAGCGTTTGACAAATTACGTTGATGTTTAAATTTATTGTAAACTCTTGATTCATTACTATCGTTGAGATGATTATTATTCCTCCGCGTCTCTCGAATTACTTGTACACGATATTCCTCGTGTTGTCTTTATTGGACGATTTGCATTCATTCCTTATGTTGTGTTGTGCAGGTTATAAGATTGACTAAGGAGAACCCTCTAGGATGGGAAAGGAAACAAGCTAGAAATTTGAGCGAGGTGATGAATTGAGCGAGGCGATACAAGCTAGAATTAGTGAGATAAAGTTTGAGCTACAGGACACGTAAAGAGGAGTTACACGACTACAGTCGTGTGTTACATTGTAAATGTATATGTTGTTTAAGGACTTGAAATTCTTTCGCTGCAGTATGACATATGTTTGTAAGGAAATTTTTTGTAAGGACGCAATTTGGAACGTCTATTAATGATGTATGAAGGTGTAAATTGCTCTGTATTCTGCACACGGTTGTGATTATGATTGTGGTCGATAACTCAGCCCGGTGATGTCACCAGGATTGTGAGTGTCGCACAATCAAACTGTCAAATCAAGGACAACAGGGGCTAAACCGACGTGGCTAGTTCTCAACAAAGGAAGGAAAATGCTCGCTCCAATAGTACCTAAACTTGTAATTGTGCAACGAGTCGTCAAGAGAGGAGTTTTAAAGAATATGGTGGAGACTAGCTAAAAAGGTAAAACAAGGTCCAATCTAGTCTAAACACGTAGAAAAGTCAGATCAATCAAGAAAGCTTAGTGTGAGCATAAATGTAAAACAGGTACCCCCGGACAAGTAGTAGCTTTAGATTGCATCGTCTGGAGATTTAAAGATTATAGCTCAGTTATAAAAGGCCTAAATATTGTCTCAATTAATCCTCTTAAGCACGAAACACAGACTAGCTCCTTAGCACAACCTCCGTTTACCTTCGGTAACTAGGTTTATTAGGGTAAATGCACTTTGACCCCTTACTTTGTCCCATGAGCGGTTTGGTCCCCTCTTCTCTAAAAAGTTGTAGTAAACCTACATGTACCCCCTGAAATGGTGCGTAATGGACGGGGTTGTTAGTGAGCCCGTTGAACTGTCATAACTACCCCTTTCTATACCCAAAATTTTCAACCTAACTATATTAGACTTCTTTTATCCCCCTGCCACCCTCCCCCTCACATACCCAAAAATAAATAACCCACTTTCCCCCTAACTCCAACCACACCCTCTTTTCACACGACACACAATACCTACCACACATGCACATGCGATAGTGCAGCAACCCCACCATCCGCCTCCATACTCGCCCACCACCACGTAACACATTGCACGAACATATAGTATCGGTTCCCCCCTCTCCATCCTTATCCCTATCCCCATCATCTACCAGCATGCACGCGCACAGATTCACACAAACAAGCACGCGCGTGCATACAGAGACACACGCGCGCGCTACACCTACTCACACCCACACACACCCATACCCACACTTCACGCACATGAACACACATACCCAAGTCCATACCCACTCCCATACAGTCATACTACACACTCCCTAATCCACACCCACACACAATGTGTAGACGAGAGGGGAGGGCAGGGGGTAGATGAGGGGATCAAAGAGTTACAAGGGGGTGGGGCAAAGGGAGTTGGGGAGAGGGGGTTGGGCTAAGGGAAGAGGTTCAAGGGGTAAGAGAGAGGGGATGAAGGGGGTGGGAAGTTACAGGGGGAGTTTTGGAGGGGGTCTTAAGAAGTGGGTGCGAGTGTGTGAAGGGGTGGGGAGGGGTCAACCTGTAGTTTGTGTATTCGTGCAATGTTATGCTCAATGTGTGTGTGGGGTTTGGGGGGGAATTGGTAGGAAGTTGCAGGGGGAGATTTGGAGGGGGGTTCTTAAGAAGTGGGTGTGGTAATTTGAATGGGTAGGGAAGGTCAACTCATAGTGTGTGTATTTGTGAAATGTTGTGCTCATTGTGTTTTTGTGTGTGTGTGTGAGTGTGAGAGAGAGAGTGTGTGTGTGTGTGTGTGTGTGTGTGTTAGGGGGGGTGTTCATATGTGTTCGTGAAGGTAACTGTAGTTTTATCATTGTATGTGTTCAGTGTGTATGGGTATAGGTGTGTGTTTGCACGTGGTAGTGTGATTGTGTGTGTTCATTATGGGTGCATGTAGTATTGTGTGTAATGGGGAGGCGGTGGGGGGGGGGGGAAACCCGTAGTATGCGTGGTTGTTTGTGTATGCATACAGGGTGGGGGTGTTTCTTAATGATAGGGTATGGGGGCAGAGGAATTGTCCGGTGTGTTTGTATGCGTGTTTCTGTGTGTGGTTGTGCGTTGTGTGTTTGTATGTGTATTATAAAACGGCTATTTGGTGTTTAAAGGCTGCTGAACAATTTTCCCGCAAACACAGGGTTAAGTTGGATGGAATCCATCCAATGTTCACATTTTGACAGAGCACAGGTAAGTGTACCACAACATTTTTAGAGAAGAGGGGCCCAAACCGCTCTCGGGCCAAAGTACCAGGGGCCAAATTGCATTTATCACTTCATCTTAACACCACCAAACCAGCTATTTAACTCGCTCAAACAATCCCCAACGTCTATCCAACCTTTGGATAGTTCTCTATAGACTCTAAGTGTTACCATTTTTTTAAGAGTTCTTCACTGCAAACATTTTGAATGTAAACTGTCTTTATTCATTATTTTATCATACTTGGTTTTATAAGGAGCATGAATAATTAGGTAGGAGTAGCGATAAACTTAAATATAACTAAGAAAGTCCTAAAGCTTTAGGCCAAAAGAACTTTGAGGATATTCTCAAGTCCTCATAGATTGTATGAAAAAGGCTAGAAGAGGCACACTTCTCCAAATTCCAGATCTTTGAACTATTTAGGACTTGTGCTTCATGAGTGGTCTAGTCAAAACCTAGCACACCCGTGCATCACAACGTCAACCAACCCCCCACCCCCACCCCTCCGGCGCCCAAGGGTGCATGCCTAAGTGTTTCATAAGTGAACACTTTTTGGCACACCCAGTGGGACACGCTTGTCTGCTATTAATAGAAATGGGTTGTTACTTGAAGAAATCTTACTGTAAACTCTAACACCCAGCCCAAAGAATCCTAGTATGGCTAGTACCTCTAACTCAGATAGCCATGTGAGGGTAGAAGAGGTGGGGGAAGATTAATTAAACCCATTTGGTGACCAGGGGGAGAATGTCTTTGGATATAAGATTTTGAGCGATGAACATGTCCAGCAAATGATGAACGTGTTCGAGAACATCCAAAAATTATTCTCTAGACAGCTATGTTTAGCAAACTTTTGAACAAGGCTAGAAACTCTAAGAAACAAAACGCCAACAGCAAAATAGCCTTGCCACATAACGAAGGACTCAGGCTGAACCAAATAGCAAACGGCTTCTATAAAAATTCATATTTTGTTGGTAAATTCCATAAATAAGAACCACCACCAGCCACCACCACCTGTTGTCGCACCGCCATCCGCTGCCACCTGTCACTGTTGGCAACATGCCTACTGCCACCGGCTATAGCCCCCGACAGTAGCACCGTCGACCTCAGTTATCGAAACTACCATCTACTAGCCATGACATCCACTGCCGGCAACCTTCCACCATAAGCCGACGCTTCCAACGTAGGCTGTCGCCTCCACCACCGTTGGTGGTTTCGATTGCCGACTTTCATCACCCGTGGCCCCTATCCTGCCAGTAGCTGACAAACACTGGCCATCGCTGGTCCACCTCCCACCATCTGTCCCCACTACCCTACCAACAATAGCCGTATGGTGGCTGTCATTGGTCGTCACCTCCAGTGGTCACCTACAGCAGGCTGTCGCAACTAGCCGCTGCCACCTCTCAACATTGATCGCCACTACCGACAGCCAATTCTGTCAACCATCCACCACCATTTTATTTTTTATTTAATGTCAAAAAGATTCTTTCTATGTTTTCATCAACTTATTCAAATTCAATCAACGCAACCCAACCCAGCCCAAGCAATACAATCATTTCTTGGGTTAAAGTAGGTTGGGTTACAAAAGTAAATGAGTTTACTTTACTACAAGAAACTGCCTCTTTAGCGACCGCATTTAGTGACGGCCAGAAAAAGCGGTCGTTAATGTGTAGTTTAGTGATTGCTTTTCTCAACGGTTAGTACATATATCCAAAATCTGGTGGGGTCAAAAATATTTTTGTGGGTATTTTTAACGACCACATTTGCGCTAGCTAAATTTATCGGTCACTAAAAACAGTCGCTATTGCTGCCGCGAATTTTAGTGACCACCTCCACGGTCGCTAAAAGCATCGCTAAATTTAGGGACCACTTTTAGCGACTGATGTTCGTGGTCGCTAAAGGGAAGGTATAAAAGCATATTTTCAGAGCCCTAATCTCTCTCTTTCTCTCCCTACCCAACAGCCGCCTCCTCTCTCCCAACCACCGTGCAGCCGTTGGCGAAGGCCACCTCTCCCTAAACCACCCCCCCGCCCCGCCATCCAACTGCCCAACGCCCAGCACCTTCTCCACCTTGGTTCGCGAAGCTCCTCGCTGTCGCTCCCTGTCGTGGCTACCGTCCCTTTTGCTCCTTGTCACCTTTAATTTCTGCATTTTTCGAACTCTTGGTCGATCGTGGTGAGTATAGATAATTTGTACATCATTTGTATAAAATGTATTGGCTTTATTTTTCCTAATTGCATTCTGTGATTGATGGCTTCTGCTTTGTGTACACCTCTGATACAATTTAATACACCCAACGTAAATGAGATTTTATAATTCTTGTCATGCTAGCTGCCACTATGGAAGTCCAACAAAGCCAAATGTATATCAAAAAAGTAATTGTAGCTCTGTTAAGATGCTTAGAATTGCAGGCAATACGTTCTGAACAAAAGTACTGCGGGTCAGTGTAGATAATAGGATGTATGAAATGATGAGGACAAGTCCATGCAGGAGCTTTGAAAAGTGGTTGACATGGATCGAATGATTGCTCTTATCTGTAGCAATAATACCAATGCCGACCTAATATGACCTTCGTCACATTAACATCCAAGCATATATGCAAGTGGTAAAGGATCGATGCAACTGCAATAGGTTCATAAGATTTGGTATGGATGATGTCATTATACCGAACACTAGATTTCTTGACGTTTACCTTAGTGTTACCCTAATAGAAGAGAGACTAGTTTTGTTTCAATAAGTTGACATAACACCAATTATCTCCAAAGTTTGGAAGATGATTTAATACTATTTCTAAGTTTCCAAACAAAACCACAAAGTTGTAACTAATATGTTATGAGAGGGAATCGAATGGATAAAAAAGAGTGCATTTGAGAAGCCAAATCATCAACTTAGCTTAGGGAAAGTCTATAGAGAGGGTCAACCAAACTAAAGCAAGGCAAGGACATTCCAAAAGGTGAAGTCAAATGGCTCTAATAATGCTATTATTATTACAGAATGCACAAAGATTACTAGTGTTAATATCTAACCGACCAAGAGAGCTGCATAGAGAAAGTCTGTCAAGAAGAGATCATCAAAAGAAAAGTTGAACAAAAGGACTAAGAAGAAATCAAATTACTGGTCAAACTGCCTGGTTATGATTATTCATATAAGCCCCAAGCATTGTCAATGAAAATCAAGGCAGCCAATTATGCTTATATAAAAAGTATAGCTCCTAGCATTGATGGCTTCTGCTTTGGTGTACACCTCTGATGCTCGGCTTGAAAATATTAATTTCACACACAGATATTGCAAAAAGTAGTTGAGCGAAAATAGCTCCATCAGTTCCTTAGACTTTAGAATAAGAAACTACCTCAAGTCCATGTAGCTTGTGAAACACTTTCATTTGTTGAAGTAAGTTTTATTTGTCTGCCTGGGGAACCTCATTCTACGATGTTTGGTTATTACGTTTCCTCATATGCATCTAAATGACCATTCGGTCTACTTGATTAGGGAATAATTTGAGAATTTCTATCAACGGGTAAATAGGTGACTGGTGGTGGTTGTTGACTGGTGGTGATGTGGCTCCCGCATTTGGTGGTGTTCCAATTTGTTGTATGGTTGTTCCATTAGTGGGTGATTAGTGTCGTGGTGGTCGTTTTTTGACAGCTGTGGTTTGCGATGGGTAATTGGTGGTCAGTGGTGGTTGTTGGATGGTGGTGATGCAGATCTAACTTGCAGTGGTGATGGTGGGATGGTAGACCATTGAGGTTTGCGGTGTGGTGGTTGATGGAAGTTGCCGAGGCGGTTTTTCTTTTCAAATATACCATTTCTTTTCAAAGATGCGCTCTTATTTATACAATTTGATAATTATCGTATTAACATGCTAACAATAGCTAACTGATAGTAACTTTTTTGTTAAGTATGTAATATTATCCATTTTTCTAAAAATTCTATGGGTGTAGTACAATATGTTACACACTTAGAGATTATCACGTCATTTTTAGGGCCTGATTGAGAAGGATCATTAAGTGTTTGTAATATATATTTGGATGATGTTAAATAAAGTACTAACACCACAAACACGAGTACTGCTAAATAGTAGTGTAGTCTAGAGGTGAGAGTTTCATGTTTAAGCGATGATTATCCCCTCTAAATACTTGCGCAATTTTGTATCTACACTTCTTGTTTAGTGACAAACATCATCCCTCAATTTTTGCCTTAACCTTGCATGCTGCATAAGCAATCATAGCAAAACTATATAAAGCATAAAATTTCTACTTTTGTTGCTCTATGTGAAAATTTTTGCAATTGTGTATAGGTTCGCTTGGTAGTAAGAGATATATATGATGTCAGTGGATAGAAGTTGGATGCAACGGAGGATTGCTCCAAGTGGGATTGGGGTATCGGAAGAGTTTAGACAGGGAATGAACGGGTTTATTCTCTTCGCTTTGAATCAATGAGACTTTGTGGATGACGACACGATTAAATGTTCGTGCAATGATTGCCAGCTATTAAGTTGGAAAATGCCTGACGATGTAACTTATGATCTATTCCGTAGAGGTTTTATGAGTAACTATATGAATTGGACTCAACACAGGGAACCAATTCTGAGGGTGCCAGCTGAGGAACCCACTGAGGTCAGACAAGATAGTCCTACAAATCCGAGATTTTTTCAATATCAACATATGGTAATGGAAGCTGGGCTTAGTGGGATTAACTGAAATAACTTTTTTAATGATGGTAATCCTGATGTGGAAGAAGAGCCAAACCTGAGTGCTGAGAAGTTTTATAAATTGTTAAAAGACTCTGAAGAGCCAATATGGACAGGAAGTACAAAGCACATCAAGTTATCTGCTATAACAAGGATGCTACACTTAAAGTCTGAGTATGGTGTATGTGATTGAGGTTTTGATACTTTTCTAAAACTTAGTAAAGAAATGTTGCCAGAAGATGAAAAGTTGCCTGACACGTTCTATAGTGCTAAGAAAATAATGATGAAACTCGGTTTGGGGTACGGGAATATATATGCATGTAATAATAATTGTGTCTTATTTTGGAAGGAGAACAATAACTTGAATGAGTGTCCGGTTCATGGCCCGTGCAAGGTATAAACGAACCGGTGGGAAGAAAAAGAGGATAGCATGGGAGATATTGCGATACTTTCCACTGACACCAAGGCTTCAAAGGTTGTATTGCTCTTCTAAAACAGCAGAATACACGATACTGCATAGCAACGTCAGCATCAAAGTTCCTAATTTATTGAGACATCTTGCGGATAGAGAGGCATGGATGGAATATGATCGCAGACACCCATCTTTTGCTACCGTTACTGATAGTTTTAATCCTTTTGGACACTCTAGCACACCTTACTTTACGTGGCCTGTGACCGTTGTCCCGTATAACCTTCCTCCAGATATGTGCATGAAGAAGCAATTCATGTTTTTATCATTACTCATTCCTGGACTACGAGCCAGGGTAGAAATATAGACGTGTACTTACGGCCATTGATCGATGAGTTAGGAATTTTGTGGAAAGTTGGAGTCCCAACATTTGATGCATCTCTTAAACATAACTTTAGCTTGAGGGCAGCAGTCATGTGGACTATCAATGACTTCCCTGTATATGGTATGTTGCGTGAGTGGAGTACACATGGTAGGTTGGCATGTCCTTATTGTATAGAACTGAGTAAGGCTTTCACCTTAAAGCACGGGGGAATGGCTTCTTTTTGGAGTTGTCACAGATAATTCTTACCTCCTAATCATCCATTTCGAAAACAAAAGGATAAGTTTGATAAAATTGTGGAGCGTCATGTTGTAACACGTGATAAATTGTCTAGGGATGAAGTTTAAAGGTGCGTAAAGGACCTTAACATAGATGTGGTACCTTTTGGAAAATGTGTTGCCAGTCTAAAACTTCCTAGCTTTGGAAAAACACACAACTGAAAGAAAATGTGCATCTTTTGGGAGATGCCTTATTGGCCGACTCTCCTCCTTCGCAACAATCTTGATGTTATGCACATTGAGAAAAAAGTTTTTGAAAATGTTTTAATACAATCATGAATGTCAAGGGCAAATCAAAAGATCACCTAAAAGCATGAAAAGATATGCAGATGATGGGTATATGGCGTAAATTGCATCTATGAATGTTAATGGTAAGATGGTGTTGCCTAAAGCAATTTGGATAAAAAGCAGATACAACTAGTGTGCAAGTGGGTTAAACACTTGAAGCTGCTAGATGGCTAGGCATCTAATATATCACATTATTGCAACCTTGCTGATTGTAAGTTTTATGTTTTAAAGAGTCACGATTGTCTTGTATTCATGAAAAGATTTATACCAATTTTCTTTTCGTGACCTCTTGTCGAAGCCAGGAAATGAAGCATTGACTGGATTTAGCCATTTCTTCCGCGATTTGTGCTCAAATGTGCTCTGAGATAGTGATGTTAAGATTCTTGAGAAAAATATTGCTGAGACATGCAATATGCAAGCTAGAAAAAATCTTTCCCTCATTATTCTTTGATTTGATGGAGCATTTGACCATTCACTTAGCATATGAGGCTAGAGTAGGCGGACCTGTGCAGTATTGGTGGATGTATCCATTTGAAAGGTGATGTCACTCATCCATTTTTAAACTGTATTTCATACTTGCACACATGTGTTGTCTACTGAAAATGACTTCATTCTTACATAGGTATATGTTTGACCTTAAGAAAAAGGTGAGTAAAAAAGTGCACGTTAAAGGTTCAATTGCAGAGGCTTACATCCTTGAGGAGCTTACCAACTTCTGCTCCCTTTACTTTGAGACTAATGCTTATACAAAGATGAATCGGCTTGGTCGCAATGATAATAGTATTGACATAACATTCGAAGAGTGTCTTCCCATATTCATGCATCTTGGTCATGCACTTGGAGCAAGGAGTTGTCGATATTTATCAAACGAAGAGTATATTGCTGTAACACTGTACGCTCTCACGAATTGCAATGAAGTTGCACCTTTATAGTGCCAGTAGTTGTGTATATATCTTCCTTCTCATAGTTCAAGAGCATAATACAACGACGATGCTATATAACATACAGTGAATACGATGAGGAAGTGTTATTAGCAAATCCTGGGATATCTGATGAACAACTTAAAAAAATGCGAAACAACGCGTTCCCTCAGTGGTTTCGAAAGCGCGTAAGTTCTAAAACCACATCTCATTTCCAATATAGTGAGATGTTATACGTGAATTAATAACTTAATACTTTGTGCAAATTGTTTGTTATTGTAGACCGCCCAGAATAGAGTTGACGCTTGTCTCAAATTTCTTGTTGCTGGCCCTAGTAGATTAGTTTTGTGTTATAAAGGGTACATTGTCAACGGGTTTAGGTTTAACACGATAGAAGTTGACCTTAATAAACAAACCCAAAATGATTGAGTTTTAGTCAAAGGTGACTACTATAATGATAATGATCGTGATTTTTATGGGTAGTTAAAGGAGGTTGTTGAACTAGATTATTATGGCAGTGATAATCGACTGATAATGTTCAAGTGCAGATGGTTTGACATTATAGCTGGTATCCGGGTTAATCGACATGGGATTATAGACGTTAATATGAGGTCAAGACTCGATCAAACAAACCATTTGTATTTGTAGCTCAAGAAACGCAGGTCTTTTATGCAAAGAGTGTGACAAGGAAGGACCCAAATTGGCATATTGTTATCAAGAGCAAAAGAGGCTTTGTTGATGATGATGTGTTCATTGAGGTGTACCAAGATGATGATGCTCTTACAGTGATGCCGCTTCATGAGGATAACAATCTTGTTGATAAGCTTCTTTGCGATTTAGGCCATGTTGGGAAAGAGGTCGATGCTGAAACCCTTCGTGATGATGATGATGATGATGATGATTTTGAGAAAGAAGTTGAAGAAGAAGAAGATGATGATAAAGATGAAGGGGACGGAGGTGACGAGGAGGAGGAAGACATTTCGTTGTCTAGTAGTGATAATGATTGACTGTATAACCCAAAAACATTCTTATCAATCTACTTTTGCACTTGTGGTGTTTATTATTTAAATTGTGGTTGTCTATTACTGATGGTGGTTGACTATATAAAGCTAAATTAACATTGTTATCAATTAACTTTTGCACTTAAGTCTTTTATTATTCAAGTGAACTATATTTGGAACTGTAAACATATCAATTGCTTTTTGTTACGATATTTGTTGTTGAAGTTTTCTTATGTTACTCCCGAGTGTTTTTTTGTAAATATGTCGAGATCTAGTGCACCCCGAGGTCGTGGAGGCGACCGCCGCGGACCTGCTTCGGCCTAGTCAGCTCCTCTCCCCAGGATTGATGACACGGTTACTAATGAGCAGTCGATGTCGTCAGTAGCTTCAGTACATGGTAAGACAATAATATTTTGTTGTTATAACATATTTGTTGCAAAATATATAACGTCTTTCTTTTCATCATTTGTAGCTTCTACTGCATCTATACCTAAAGGTATCACACGCGAGATACCTCTTCTAGCCACCTTGGAGCTGAGGATTACTGCTCATGTCCTTAACAATTAGTATGTTTTCAATTTTCAAAGCTCAATTCCTACCATCTTTTAACTAACCTATCTAACTTAATACTTTGTTTTTTTTTGTTTTGGGATTGATGTATCTCTTGTAATTTCTTGTAATTAGCTTTGTTGAAGATAGGACCAAAATCGGTCCTATTATCAACGCCCACCTGCCACGACCTCTTCCGACGTGGAAGGCGTGGACTGAACCAGACAAGGAACTTGTCTGGAGGAAGTTCTTGGTAAGGTTTGTCTATTTTTCATTGCTTTATTTGGTTTGAGAAGTACATTATTGCTGAATTTTTCTTGCTAATCGTGTTTGAAATTATGTTGAATTATGTTAAGGACTACTTCAAATTCGAGTCCAACAGAGACCAAGAACTTGGGAGGCAGGCTTGGGAGTGGCATTGTTTAGAAAATTACAAGAAATGGTTGCTCAATGCAAGGATACAAGGTCTACCTTAGGCTAACGCGAAAGATATTCCTATGGCCAGGGACTTCAACCTCGAGTACTTCTCAGAAGCTATGTGGGGCAGCTGATGGATCATTGGTGTACAGCTGAATAGGCCAAGCTTAGTGCGCGAGGCAAGGATATGGCGAGTAATGAGAAGAAGATGAAGCATGGTGCTGGATCACGTCCATATGCTAAGCATAATCTGAAGCTGAGAGAGACGACCCTGACAAAAGGCCCCCTACGATGCTCCAAGGCTTTGAGGTCACACATAAAAATAAAGATGGGAAGTGGATTTCTGCGCAAAGCAGTTTGTGGTGAGCAATCAACTATTCTTCACTTTCGCATTCCTATTGTATCCGTATTGGTTACGATCAATTGCATTCCTATAACATTTATAAATTTCTTATACATAATGCATATAAGGAAAAAGTTCAGGCCAACTCCCGGGCAGATGATAGCCAAGCAGTGGACGAGTTCTCTTTGTGGTCAGAAGCTACAGGGGTCCTAAGAAGGACCGTATCCTCGGCCACCCTCGTCAATCCGCACGTTCATTGCTATGCAGACAACAGTCATCAGGTGCGACCAGTTGTAGTAGTTCTTAGGTTGAAGGGACAGAAAAAGAGTGCTTAGACAGACTTGTTAAAGAAAAAATTGCGATGATGATCCAACAAGGTTTTATTAAGCCTGGAGCTAGACATCAGGTAATACCAATTTTCTTAAGTAGTTATGTATTATGGTCATTTAGTCTGTGATCTTGATTTGATTATATTGTGTTGAATAATTTGTATGGCTTCATACAGAGCGATATTGTGCCTAGTGCTGGTGATTCTCAACGCAGCGAGGACATTGTTGGATCGAACATGTCTTCAATAAGGGAAAAAAAGATGATGATTACGGGGTTGATGGGTTTGCCGACTAGTATGTTTTCTGGGTTATATGTATTGATTGTAGTTGTGTACCTCATGAACATATACTTCACTCATTTTTCAAATTTTGGTTGAAGACTGTATATGTACTTAAGAGTTGACATTTTTCTTTGTCACTTTGACGTGATTTTAATGGCCTATGTTTATAGTTTGATGATATAAAGCTTTGTTAATGTACTTGGTTTGGGATTGACGTATTGAAATGAATGCGGGACTTGTTTTTGGATGTGTAGAGTAGATTGGTTTTGGACATGTTGTTTGAATGAATGCGGGACGAGGGGTTGAATTGGTTTTTGAATGAATGTGGGACATGTTGTTGAATTGGTTTTGGACAGGAGGTAAAAAAATACCTGATTTTTAAAAGCGTAACCCAGGTTTAGCGACCGCACATTGCAGTCGCTAAACTGGATAATGCGGTCGCTAAATAAAATATTTTAAATAAAATAAAATATTTAGTGACCGGAAGGGCAGTCGCTAAATTATAAAAGGCGGTTGCTAACTAAAAAAGTTTTTAGCGACCCCAATATCGGTTGCTAAATTAGAAAAAACAGTTGCTAAATAAAACACCAATTTGAATTTAAAAAATATTTAGTGACCACGTGATGGGCAGTCGCTAAATTTAGTCAACACGGTCGCTAAATTGAGCGACCGATAATTAAATATGGTCGCTAAAGTTTAGCGACCCAGTCTCCAGCGACCATATTTTGCGGTCGCTAAAACGGTTTAGTGACCGTATTTTCTCCTTTACCAAAAGCCCCTTGTTCCTGTAATGCTTGGGTTTGATAGAAATTCTACCTAGCCCACTTCAGTTGCACCCTTAAGCATAAAGGTAGCTAAAAAATTTACATGAAATGTAAGGTCATAATAGAAAAACCAAAAATGATAATTAAAGAAGACAAAATGAAAGGGTTGAAGAGACTAACAAGTATATATAATGCATTGCCAAAAGTTGAATTGTGTCAGGCTTGGGAATGCTGGGCTGATCATAGTCATTGCAAGCAAAGGGCATGGTTGCTCCAAGGCTAGCGTAGGATAGCACTGAAGTAGGGATAAAGCAAGATCTGTACAATATATGTGGGAAAAAAAAGTAAGCCTAAAAAAGTAATCCTTTGGGCACTATAATCATAATAGCATCCTTTGAATTCCATCTATAGAAGCATGCGTTGAATAAGTTTTTGCCTTCTGAGTTACTATGAAACGACTTCATGCTTTAATTCTTGCACTGCACAAAAGCATATATAATTATCTCTGTGTGTGTGCCAGTGAGTTTGTGTAGGTCTATGCATGTGTATGTGTTAGTGAGTTCCAAGGGCAAAGGGGGAGGGGTTGGGGTGTGCCGGGGGGGGGGGGGGGGGGTAGAGAAGGGGAAGGAGAGGGGGTGTTTCGCATATGTATTTAAAATGCCACCATGCAATTCTAGACTACGACACTAGCTATCGAAGACCTAGAACTAAAAACTGGGCAAAGAAACTGGCAGTTACATGGAAACTGTTTGGAAAAAGCTGACAGTGGGTAAGTTTAGGGTGGCGAAGGGTTCTTGAACCAAGGTTCCGCGGCGTTCCCATGGCTTAAGCTTGTTGGTTGTTATTAGCAGGGGTGGGATGTTTTAGAAGCTTTACAATTTTGAGTGGGCTATAGTTGGACAAATGGTGGGAATGTCGGTATAAGGCTTTGCCTCTTTTGAGGTTGACATCCATTGAATATGTCTGAATTTAAAATTTCTTTACAAGACCACGCCTGTGAATTTCATTAGCACCTAATAGGCAAGACCTTTTGAGAGAGGAATTGCCTAGTGGTGAGGTCATGGGCCTCAGTCATTAGAGATGGTATTCATGCTAATTTTAAAAGGCTCAAGTTGTGCTATCCGGTTGTCTTGTGGGAAGTGGGTAGAGTTGTCAAACGGGCCGGGCGGCCCGTGGGCTGGCCCGGCCCGGCCCGGTTCTGGCCCGGGCTGGCCCGGCCCCGTCCATGAACAGTAGCGGCCCAGCACAAGCGGGCTTGGGGCCTGGGCCTGGACCAGGCCTTCAGTTTCTGCGAAAAAGCCCGGCCCGGCCCGAAGTCGGCCCGGTCTGCGGCCCGGTTCTGGCCCGGTCTGCGGCCCCACCACTTGTTTGAATTTTTGGTTTTTCCCCCCCTTTCTTCCACCCCTTTTCCAAAATTCCACTTTTACCCCCCCAACAGCAATATAACGGCTAGTTTGGGGGGTATTTTAGTCTAACCTATATTTTTCAACTCCTTTACACTCTTACCCTCCCCAACAACTATAAACGGATAGTTTGTAGGGGTATTTTGGTCTTTTGTGAAGTTTCTAAAATCTATAAATTCACACCATTTCTCTCTAATTTTTCACACCAATCTTCTTACTCTCTCTTACCTAAACATTCTATATTTCTACAAGCTTTGCTACTATTTTCCTCTCCAATTACTACTCTTGCTAATTACTACTAGTATTTACTAATTAGTACTCTTGTTTATTAATTACTAGTCTTGCTAAATTCTTTTTAATTACTAACTCTCTAATATTTGTTACTCGTTCATTCTTTTAATTGTTATTTCTTATTACTACTCTTATACTTGTGTATTTAGTTACTCTTACAAAGTTTAGCGTGAAATATGGCTGGATTATTGAAGAAAATGAGGCGTGCATCGTCATCACGAAAAACATCATCATCATCGCAAGCACCACCACCAGCACAAGCGCCAGCGCCACGGCCATCACAAACACCAATCCAAGCACCAACACAACCATTCGTTCCTGGACGAATGAGTACAGGCTGTATGATAGATACCCAAGCCAATTGGGAGTTCAATCAAAACATTCCAGATTTTGAATACACGCCTGATGAAGACCCCCCGCATTATAGTCAAGGACGCAGCTCGGTTGGCGAAGCTACTACTCCGTGGCATAATCTCAACCCTATGCCTGGTCATGATGAAGAAGGGCCGAGCAATGCCTCCGGTAATGAGCCAGAAGTCCAAAAGGGGAAAAAAAAGAAAGCCGAGTGTTGGAATCATTTCGATGTAGTTACGGTGGACGGCATCCGAAAAGCTCGATGTAAGTACTGCGCTAAATTATTTTCGTCTGGTAGTGGTAATGGACATCTTAACAGGCATTACCCTCTGTGTGCACCTCGACAAGGCCACGTCGAACCTACCCAAACGCAGTTATCTTTTGACGGTAAGTTATTTGTTTATAATCAGCGAGAGCAAAGAGACGGTCTCGCTGAATTTGTTATTCATGATGAACAAGCCTTTTCTTTTGCCGATAATCCTAAGCACTCTAGATATATGAACACATACGTTCAACCTTTGTACAAAAAGGTTCATAGAAACACAACTAGATCCGATGCACTCCGACAGTACAATGCTGCTAAAGCACGCCTTATCGATTATTTCGATAAATTTGACGGTAAAGTTAGTCTTACTTCTGATATTTGGCAATCTCCTTATACTTTTGTTAGTTATTCTTGTGTGACCGCTCATTGGATTGATGCAGATTGGGTTATGCACAAGAGAATCATCGCTTTCGAGCACTTCCCTTATCCGCATGATGGAATGAACATTGCTATTCTTATATTAAAAGCATGCACCACATTTAAAATTAAGGATAAGATTATGAGTGTTAGTTTTGATAATGCTTCTAATAATAAAGTTGCTGTTGCAGCTTTAAAGGAGACGCTTCAACCTGTACTTAATGGTGAATTATTTCATGTTCGCTGTGTTTGTCACATTATTAATTTAATTGTTCAAGATGGTTTAGCTGCTGCAGGAGATATTCTTCTCAAAATGAGGGGTATGACAGCGTATGTTAATAGCTCGAGTCCGAGAACACAACAATTTAAAACGTTGTGTGTTCAATATAATATGCCTCGCAGGAGAGCAGTTACAGATGTGGTCCACAGGTGGAACTCTACATACCACATGCTTTTACACATTCTGGCATACCGAGAAGTCTATACGCATTTTCTACTAACCCAGTTCCCAGCCGGCTTGCCAACTCAAGAGGAATGGCAGATGGCCACATACCTAGCTGAATTTTTGGAGGTATTCTACACGTCTACCAATTTATTGTCTGGTACGTACTATCCCACCTCTCCTCTCGCTGTAATAGAAATTCTGAAGATGGCTACAATGTTAACAAAATGGAGATATATAGGACCCTTTAAGGAAATAGTAAAAGTGATGGATCAAAAATTTAATAAATATTGGAGTAAACTGCCTGCTATTTTTACTGTGGCTACTTGTTTAGATCCTAGGTTAAAGTTGCATGGCGTGAACGCCTCGATACAAGAGATATCGAAATTAATGTGCTACACAGCAGAGGAGACAACCGCATTCACAGCAAAAGTGAGCAAGAGGTTTGAGGACTTGTTCAACGTCTATCGTAATTCTGCTGACGTGCGCGGGCGAGCTACATCATCATCCACTGTTGAGAGGTATTATGCGCCATACCTTCAGGGCTTTGAACATCTAGTAGCAAGACAACTACCAGGTGAAGGTACTTCTAATTCGGCAGGTTCGTATACTTTTTCCTCTTTTAATGAGATTGGTGTATATGCAAATACTGATCATTATTCTGATTTATCAAGGCAAGAACAGGTTAATTTTAATTTGTTAAATTTTTGGAAACAAAATCAAAACATGTATAAAACTTTATCCCAAATTGCACGGGATGTACTGCCAGTGCAAGCCTCCACGGTTGCTTCAGAGTCGGCATTTTCAGCCAGCGGGAGGGTTTTGGATGACAGGAGGAGTCGTCTTAACCCCGAGTCGCTCGAGCTATGTGTATGTTGGAAGGATTATCTTGATGCGAAATACCGCGAGCAAGATAAACCGATTGATGATAGGAAGAGCAGTGACTCGGATATTGAAGTACTTCTGGATGATTAGGTAATTTGTTTTTATTTTCCTCTTTTGATCCTTTTGGTTGACGTTGCAAATTTCTTGATCTTTGATTGCTGATATTTTGGATAGACATGCATTATTATTTTGATTGTTAGAATTTTAAGAATAAATTTTTTCACAAAATATACTTTTTTTCCATATATATAAAATAAATTTTTACAAGCAAGATATATATTTTTTCGTATATATAAAAAAATAGGTAACTTCGCCTGTTTGTTTACAAGCAGCCGGTCCCAAGCCCGGATAAAAGGAGGAGGGCCTATGAATACATTTATTATTTTTCTATATAAATTGTTATGTGTTAAGATTTTATTAATAAAGCTCACCAAGAAGAGTATGAAAATGTTTAACATATAATAAAAAATATAATGGCTAACAAATAAATATGTATATATATACATACATACATATATATGTATATTACTTATAATGAAATAAAAGGATAAAGATTAGGTTCGTTAAATTGTGAATATTGCCTAGAGATGAAATTTAAAATTGAATAACAAGAAGAAAAAAAAAAAAAAGGGCCCGGGCCTGGCCTGGCCCAAGCCCGGCCCTAGATATTGGGCCTAGGGCCAGGGCCTGGACTGGGCCTAGGTTTGCCTTCGGCAGGCCCGGCCCGGCCCGGTTGGCAGCCCTACTGGCCCGGCCCCGGCCCGGCCCCACAGCAGGCCCGATGGGCTTGGGCTGGGCCGGCCCAAGCCCGGCCCTTTGACATCTCTAGAAGTGGGACATTTTGAAGGACAACTTAGATATGGTCATCTGGTTAGTGGCTGGAATTGTCCAAAGATGGCTTAGAGATGAAGATCATAGGCTATGTGTTACCAAGGTTAAGATTGAGCCTTAGAGAGGACGCAAGGCATATTTCAGGAATATTCTGATGTAACATAACAAATGTGAGAGAATTCATGATCAAGCTCATGAAATCATAAGTAGTAACATCAAATAAGACATTGCCCATCATAAGGATGGACCTGATGTTTACTCCATTCCTTTTGTTTCCATGGATCTAAGAGCATTAATTCCAATAAACAAGTTCTATTGCTGAGACACTAATGAAATTTGTGAAAGCAATAATAAAAAGGGAATACTTTCGCAACAAACCATGTTGGCGCCATTGACAAGAAAATAGCCTAAAAGGGTCCCATTTGTCCAATTCTGATCACATCTCCAACAGGTGGCAATAAATCTGTGTCATGCTGCCAACAGGTGGCGTCGGGAGGTAGCAGATCTTGGTCGCGACGTCGTGGAGGTGACAAATTTAGGTGGCCGTCCTGCCTATATAGTAATCTTTGTGCGCGTGCGCCCATGTGTGTTTTTGTGCATGTGTTCTGTTCCGTGAAGAAAGAATAGGTGGCAGAAGGCTGTGATGGTGGTATGTGCTGGCGGTGGGTTTTTCGATTCATGCTACAATCCTGGTTTTTCTGCTGAAGGTCGTGGGTACCTGGTGGTGTTTGGTAAAGGTAAAGTTGGTCGTTGGCAGCAATTGATGGTGTGTGGTGATTTGGGTTTGGGGGGGGGGGGGGGGGGGGGGGGGGGCGGTTTCTAAGAAATGTATTTATTTGGTTTTTGAAGTGTAAAATAAGGATACATGACAATTTCAAGGCATTGTTAGTGCCTTCAGCAGCAATACAGTTTGCTGTGAAATTTTTCCCGAAAGACACACCATTGATGTCTGCTACCAAGTTTCTCTCAATAAACACACCATCTTAGATCAGCGAAAAATCCCCTCCGTGAACTTTTCGTTCTTCTTTACTCATAAGCTATCCACTAGATCCTTTCTTTTTTCCCAGCCTCCGCCCTCCTTCCGGCTATCCTTCTCTTCTCAATATCACCGATACCACAATAACACCACATTGAAAAGTTCAACATTGGGCCACCCTTGGCAAAGCACTTACCAACCAAGAGCTGCATGTTCATTGTTCCCACCTTTGACTATTTGTGCCGTTAATAGACCCACAGCTTGTCTTCCTGGACCACACCACACTCCTCATATAAAAAGAAAACCTAAAAGCGATAGACGGTTATAGCGAATCGCCTCGGAAATAACCATCCGGAAGGAGAATTTTAGGGAGTCGACATCTTATTTTGTTTAAGAAAAGGACAATAAGAAAAACACGAGAAATGACTTTAAATGTGTCCAAAGGACATAATATTTTGAAATCAGAAATGGATTCAGGGACTAAACTATACAACGGGGAGGTATTACGCACCCGTCATATCTTTTCGATCTCTACTTCATTTCTATTGATTTTTGATCTTTTTAACACATAAACATGTAAATATGTAATAAAACTAACCTGCTTTATTTATATATAATTGGCTGGAACTCGATATCGGAGGTCAAATATTGACCTACATATCTGCTCAAACAAAACGGAATCAAAACCATAGTAGTTCGACTCTTGTCCTATGGGAAGCAACCTACACTTTGGTCTAAGACTTAGACTAAGAAATGAAAATGAATCTTTTTCTTATTTTTGCACAAGAGGTGAAATGTGATCACAGGAAATGGGAGACAATTCTAGACTATAGCTAGACTAGACAGCTATTAAATATACCTCGTGAATCGGCTTGTCTAGACGACTCGAGAATGCCATCTGAAAGGATCCACAATGTAAAAGATTACTAATCTTTTCAAGGGAATATGAATGGTTAATTTCTCTTAAGAGGCGATATACTACTTCTAAGAGAAATGGTATAAAAGCTCTAGAGAGAAAAAGTTAAATCAAAATTGAGACCCCTGAAAATGTAGGCCAAGGGACCTATTTATAGAGTTCTGAGGTGCCAAAAATGATAAAGACTGCAATCTAGCGATAAGGCTGAATATTCGATAAAAATCGCAAATTAACAAATGTCAACTAACCGGCCGGTTCATCCCATAATTTTGTAATAATGTTTTCTGAATTTTGAGACATTATTTGACCCTAATTTGATATTTATCTCTGATTTTCTAGATGGGATGTACCAGATTAGGCATTGATCTTCCTAAATCACATAAATCAGAGATTTAATCCGTTGCATCAAGGATAATTCACAACATAATTCCTTTAATCATCTAGTCAAATCACAATTTAGACATGGACTGGATTGACATAATTGGGCTGGAGTGGGCCCAATTACTTGACTGATGGTCCAGACCAGACATTTGGCCTAGACAAATAGACTAGGCAATTGGAAATATGCACTTGACAACCCGACAAGACAATGGAACTAAACAATTAGACTTGTAGACCGAATTGGACTGGACTGGACTGGACTGGACTGGACTGGACCAATTTAAATTCATTAAGTTATACTACTAGGCGTTAGCTTAATTATAAACTTTAATTAATAATGGAGCCCAATAATATTATTAAATTAAAATTACTACAAAAATGGGGTATCTACAAGGGCGTTATTGTATTCATCCATTGTAGCTTCAACTCTCAAAAATCCAACTAAAGTTGAGATCCATCAATCTGGTCTCATAGTCGCTTAATGTGCATTTTATGTTTTCAGTCACATGGAGGTGAACTCGTTAGTGAGTAGTTGGGAACAGTGACGACAAACTTGAGATGGGTGGTATTTTGTTATTCTCATGGTGGGATGCCAGACTGCTCGAGAGCGGAGACACTTGTATGGGAGAAGGCAACTTTGGCTAAGATGGACAATTAAGCCAATTTAAAATACTGTCCTTACCGTTGCCTCGGCAAAAGCTCCTGTTACTTTGACCATAGGAATTAGAATAAATGCACATGTAGCTATCCAGCTTCAAAAGTGAAAAAAAAATGTTGTTGGAGTGAAACGGTTGTATAAAGCTAAGAAAAGTTCTCATGTAAATGTCAAAATGTTCATAGAGGTTGGTCATTAACCACCTTAAAGGCCACACGCCGCTGCCACCAATTCCGGCTATAGCAGGTATCTTGGCTGGTTCACGGCCAGTCATTTGACTACTGAGCCTGATCTGCGGCTAATATGGGCCATCTGAGTTTTACTTTGGCCTCTATTGGTCCAATTATGCTTGTATATACTAGTTGTTGAGTGATCTCCTCTATTTTTCATCTATTCGTATGTCATGGATAAACACAATGTGCTTTAACTCATTCCAGTTATGCTAGATGAGTCCAATTATAATCATTAAGCACAAGTTATGCGTACCTTTTACGAAGGACCCAAAGCATGGTGCTACATTACCGGTTCTCGTGTCATCCCTTAACAAATTGACGACAAAGCAGATGCTGCATTCGAGGAGCATCTTAAAGAGTGGGCAGTGTCAGTAATCAGATTCTTACTTGGTTCTTCAGCACATCAATCCTATCCATTAATACACTCTTTAGCAGTTACAATATCGCCAAAGAAGTAAGGGATCTTCTATCGAAGCGATATACCCATATGTTGCTTTTGCACACCAGTATCAGTTACTCGTTAATATTCATCGCTTACATCAGCAATCAAGTCAGTCCATTTGTTATATTTCACCCTTAGGTGCCTTATATTTGAGATCAACTTACTATGACCCAACCTAAGTGGAACAATTCTAAAGATGCTGAGATATCAGTTACTGGGTAATATTCATCGCTTACACCAGCAATCAGGTCAGCCCATTTGTTATGTATTAGTCTTAGATGCATTACATTTGAGATTAACTTGCTAGGACCCAACCTAAGTGGAACAACCTACGCATGCTGAGAAATTTATTTAATAGCATGAGGACATGAGACTTGTGTAATTCTTAATGGGTCTTCATGATGAGTTGGAATCAACAAGAGCATTTATCTTAGATTGTTGCTCTCTTCCCTCATTGAACAGTTCACTAGATGAACTCATTTCTGAAGAAACTCGAATTTAGACTCTCCAGTCTCACCAATCTGAGCTTTTCGCTACTTCTGTTCCATATGCATCCGATGGTTCTCGGCTTTCTTCAGCACTTCCATAATTTATTGCTAAATCTGTTCTTTCAGTTCCTGTGGCTTCTCAGGCTTCTCATTCCAATGACAAAAAGAACACTCAGTGCACACCTTTTGCAGCACCCAGGGTCATACTCGGGACCAGTACCATATAAATGTTTGGGATGGCTCTCCGATCAGCCTCGAAGACTCCTACGGCATCGCATACTGCTACTATTGTTCATCTCGATTCACATTTTGATCCCGCCGTCCCTTATACCACCCACCCCCTCACCCCCCAAAACTATGGTCATATTCGCTACCGATTTTGAGGTGTTGACCAGTCAGATTCTGTCTCGTACCAGCTCTTTAACCATTACTGTTACTCTTAGGTAATACCTTTTGGTTCATCAGTTCGGGTTACTGTATGACTTCCAATCCTTCTTATTTAATAAGGAAATCTCCTCGTGCTAATACCCATTCAATTCATACAGCTGATAAATCTCTCATGGAAATTAGTCTTAGAGGCTATATCTCAGCACCTAGTTTGTCTCTTAAAGATACCCTCATTGTTCCTTCTCTGTCAATAATACCCATTCTATTCATACTTCATGTTTTGGGTCTTGAAGTTATATTTTCTAATCAAGGATGTATTGTGCAGATCCTCTAGGCGATAAGCTTGGAAGCCCCCACACATATGCCACCTACTTCGCTGTAGTTGTGGCAAGCACGCCTTGATTATGCCTCACTACCTCAAGTTCCCAGCTTAGCGGCTAGTGGTCTTTCAAGAAGTATTATTCTCGGGTCCTTCAATTGTGTGTCGTTTTAACTTGGAAAACAGAGTGATTTACCTTTCGATAATAGTGACTCTATTTCCTTGAAAGTCCTTTGATTGTGTGTCATTTCAACTTGAAAAACGGAGCGATTTACCTTTCAATAACAGTGACTCTGTTAGGAAAAATTAGGAAATGAAGGGTTCTGGGAATAAATATTTGTGAAAGGTGGGTTATATTTGAAAAGTTAAGAAAAAGTGGGGTTGAGTTTTATAAATTTCTGAACAAGAGTTTGACTTAAAAAATAAAGGAGTTTTTTGAAATCATTTAATTTGGTCTTCCCAAATTACTCTCCCCCCAATTTGTGTTATGCAAGAATTGAAACAAGTCATGTTATGCAAAAATGCAAGTACGGTTATACAAAAATACTTGTCAATTTATACAGATATTCAGTTGTCAAGACCTTCTCTTCCCCTCTAATAACAGATTTCCCTCCAAAAGTACTTGCACCGCACCCCCCCTCCCTTCCTTCGAACCCTCTCGTTCTCCCTGCAATAGAGAGACCATAGTGTCTATGCAAACTCCAAATTATGAGCTTTGCAGAACAGAAAATGGTTATGCTTTGTCCAAACTAAACCATAACAATTCTGACTCCCAAGCACGAACTCGTATCTATTCCATCCTCTTCTCTCTTACTGAACTTGGCTCTTATAACAACAAGGTTTATTCATGCAACAGAGCCATTGATAAACTAATCAAATCCGAATCTTTAAACTTTGCTCACAAACTGTTCGACAAAATGCCCGAATAAGACACAGTCACATGGAACATAATAATTATAGGGTATAGCTAAAATGAGTTTCCAAATGAATTTCTTTACCTTCACAGTCAAATGGCTAACCAAAAAGTTAGAGAAACTTAATTTGTTGAATTAGTGACAGATGTTTGCAGAGTAGTTGAACATTGATATAATCGAATAAAAACAGTTGCATCTAGTTACTTGCTTTTTTGCAGAATAAGACTTGTATCACGACCATCACACCCTCCTAACCTTAAACCTACACAACTCACCCATCAAATCTTCTAAGCGACATTTCATCAAACAATTGGCCGGCGACTCCCACCCCTCCCTTAATCTCCATCGCCTTTTTCAACTTTCGTAGATCCCCTCACCTAATCCTCAATTTCATCCAACAAATCTATTCTCAATGTCCACATATATGTCTTCAGAGGGTGGGGGATGGAGGAAATCTGATTTGTGCCTTTGCTTGTGTGTCGCTGATTTGGAGGGGAAGATGGGGTTGGGGTAGTTTAGGTAGACAAAATATGAAATTTTGAAAAAACCCATTTTTCTAAAGCCCCCCCCCCCCCCCCCCACCCCACACCATTGTTCAGAAAATTTCAAAACATAACCCACTTTTTCTTAAGTTTACACAAAAAACCACCTTCCACTAACTTCTAACCTCAAAACCCACTTTTTTTGTAATTTCCCCACTCTGTTATACATGGAATTTTTGACTTGGTACATTGAGATGCATGTGATCCTTGACACCTACCTTAGCGGGATATCGTTATTCTGCTGTTTTTTTTATAGTTCCTCTCGTAACACTTGGATTTGTCTTTTGCAGCGACGCTAAGAGCTTTAGCTATATTTATGGAGTCTGTTAATATGGTCAAAATCCAATTTTTTTTTAATGTTATGCCTTTTCACTTTGACAATGACACCGCTACTTAATACAAAGACTCTTCCTTGACATCCTCAAACAACATGGTACCCTACCACATAGACCTTGTCCAGGTACCTCTCGAGGAAATGGTCGAGCTGGACGTAAACACCATCACATCTTGGATACTCTGTGGAGTGTCCCATCCGTGAACCCTTTTTGGGGTAAGGCTTCTATTATCGCATTCTAAACTATTAATAGGAGACCCTGGTATGACTGTGTACACATTTTACACTAGATTCTGAGACACAAAAATTGAAGATAAAAAGGACTAGAAAATTAGCATGTTGATGAAAGCTAGATAAAGTTTTACCTTGACAGTACTTTTAGATATATTGATATAATCTATTAGCATATTGATACATGAAAATGAAATATATTTTCAGTATTGTGGCGCACTGCCTTCGAGAAATTCTTAGGCCCGGCAAATGCCTTATTATTTTTTGGGCTAATTACACTTATATCCCTGAGGTTAGGGAGTAATTACAGGCAAGGACAATAGTTTGGACAAATTACACTTATGCCATTGACCAGACGGAATTTGAAAAACCCTAACGATTTTGATAAAAAGACTGTATTACCCTAAAGTTACAAATTTATTTATTCAAATGCCATTATCTTAAAAATTCTCTCTTAAATTTTCTCCCTCTATCTCTCTTAAACTCTCTCCTCTCTCTCTGCCCCTCCCCACCCTGCACACCACCCTTTTTCCCCCACCCCACCGCTGCTACCACCCTCCTTTTTCACCACCACCCGCACCCCTATCAAAGCGACCACGCTGTCACCATCGCCGGCTCCACCTTTCGGCAATCCAAACCTAAGCACATGCCTCTACCACACTAATCTAGGCCTCATCGTCCTCACCTGGTCCCGTAGCCTCTTTGGCGACTTCGGCGAGATCACGGCCAACCTAGCCACGGGGAGGCGACAACCAGTGGTGGCGACGAGATCGGCGATCCCTTAGAAAGAGAGATAGCTGTCGTCGGGGATGGTGGTGGCAGCGCCAACTCCATTGCGGGCACTATTGGTTGATTGGTCATCGGTTGGACTGAAAAGATGAGATAGGGATCTGTCGGGGTTAGTGGTGGCACCGACTCCATCGCGGTTGATCGGTCGCCGGTTGGACGGGAAATAGGAGATGGGTATTTGTCGGGGGACTGCTGTGAAGAAGAAGAGGTGAAAAAAGGATTTAAAATAAGATCAAAAAGATAGGAAAGTGAAAATTTAAAGATTTAAAAATGGGTTTTGAAACCCTAATTTCAAAATTAGGGCTCTAATAAACCCTAATTTTTGAAATCAGGAGGATAATGTGGGGTTATTCTTAATTTTCTTAAAAAAGAAGAAAAAGAAAGACTTTAAAAATTATTCGGTATATAAAGTGTAAGGGTATTATTGTCATTTTAAAAATATATAATGATGACATCAGTCAAAAAGTACAATTTTTTAACGGAACCCTAACGGATGGATACGGGTGATACATTTGAAAAGGTTTTGGTCACGGTATATTACATTTTGAAACTTAGTGTCCTTGATTGTAAATATTCCCTAACCTCAGGGACATAGGTGTAATTAGCCCTTATTTTTTTTAAGAATGTCGAGTCTCTATCTTATAACAGACGCAAAATAAGAAAAAACCTAAATGGCTCTAAATTTTCAATGTTGGCTTCTAGTCTTTGAGAACAGAAATGAAGGATTCCGAGATTAAGTTATGCAACGAGATGGTGTTAGGCACTTGTTATACCATGACGTCTCTACTATGTTTTTAATGATTTTTAGCCTTAATAACACGTAAAAAAAGATGTGCATAAGTATACCCTAATCTAATAAAAAATTTTGGTTTGAGCCTAGTATCGAGAGAGTGGTTTACGTATCCGGTCGGACAAGCCGGACTCAAAACTATGTAGTTCTTACCAAACCCTACAGGATGCCACCTAAATCTCGGTTTTTGACACTTCTTCTAGCAATAGAAAATAGCTCAATATTACTCACCATAAAATTCATTCACTAGCAACGTCTCCAGGAGCTGGCGACCCGATTGAACCTCGAACGGTTTCGGCTCCACGTCTTCTTTTGTGACCGTGATTAAGTAAAGGAACATGTTCCTTTGACCATGTAAGGCAGCTGTGAGGAGAGGTTTCGATTTCTCAATGTTGGCAATATCAGGCAAGTCCGGGTTTTTTTGGACTAACACCTTGGCCACCTCAACGTCACCAACCACTGCAGCAATGTGAAGCGCAGTGAAGCCTTGGCCGTCGGCAAGGACAAGGTCTGCCGGTAACATTAACTGGAGCAGCTTCTTCAGGAAATGCTTTCTTCGCCCTGACCTGACCGCCACCATGAGGGCTGTCTCACAATTTCCGCCGATTATGGTCCGGACTGAATCCGGTTCTTCTTCAATAAATTTTCCTGCGCTCTCCCAATCACCTTCGAGTGCAGCTCTGTGCAGCGGTAGGTAATGACTTAGATTCTTCACAGCAGCTTCTTTGAATATATCTGGCAAAATTCATGAAACCAACGAAAAGTGAGGTAAAGGAATTTGGTCAGTTCGTTTCTCATCCAAAATGTCCCCAACCTGGCTAACGAAAAGCCTCAGGTATTTGTCGCAACTCATTTGCGTTGGGCTTGGACGATTACCGTTTTTCAAAAGTATCAAATTTAAACACTACTCACTAACCAACCACTTATAAATACATACAAGTCCTGAAAGTTGTTACTCAGACAATGCGAAACTGTCCTCCTTATTTTCAGAGGATATTTGGTAAGTATCATTATGTTTCATAACTATGAAATTGAAAACCAAGCAAATCAATCGGTTCTTGTCATGAGAATGAAAACGAAGAAATTAAAATTGTCTCAAACTGAATGGTGGGATTCTTGCCACCCCGCAAAAGAATAGCAAGGTAGATTGGTGTACTAGATAAAAGACTCACTTTACCTCTTTTACTTGGTTCGGGAATCTGACCGAACATCTTATCTAAGTGCATCCATCTCTTTAGCAGAAGGGAAACCCTGAAATTGCAAACGAACTTGGGCTTCCATGGTGGACAAAAACCATTGTCGTAACAGCTGGTCTGTTTTATTCCAGTCTTTGTAATCCTGATTCTCGGTCTCCATTGTGCCGGTGACGGAGCTATCGTCAGGTACAGTGGTTCTCTCGGGAGGTGCTACGGTTGTGCCGTATATGAAACCCAGCAACCCTTCATTCTCTATGACATCTAGCATCAGTGTTCTCCACAAGAAGGGGTTCTTCGGAGAGAGCTCGATGGGTACTAAGATCCTAATGTTAACCTCATCCGGGTAAGGGTGCTTTAAAGCTGTGGAGGAAGAGAGTGGCGAAGCCATTGATTCAGAATTCAAGGTCCGAAATCTGGAAGGGAATGAGGGGTGGTCTAGTTATTGGTTTTTTTTTTTCAGATTAAGCATGAGAGTTATGCCGCCAGCTTTCATCCTGAGCCAGGACTCCATTTTAAATATGAACAAAAAAAGTTGCGTATTCTCGGTTGCACGGGTGGCGCAATTACTTTCCGAGGACCCAAAATAAGTAGAACATCAGCGTTGATGAAGAGTGTCTACACCCGTTAATAGCTTATATATATATAAAGCTGAAGCCTTCGCTTAAAATTGCGATACATAAGATTTTTAGTCTTTCATATTTGCGACACGTAAGATTTCAGGAACTTTCTCTATGTGACAAATCAGCCTTTAACTTTCATTGTGGGAGTCTCCAAACTTTGATGGACTCTTCAATGTATCACATCTTGCTTTTCAATGAAAGTTTCCTAGATTGAACCCAACTCTTTAACAACCAATTATAAACTTAAAACTTTTCATCTCAATTGGACTCTTTAATCAGTAATTATTAATGTCAAAAAACAAGGTTAAGTTCTAATAAAACCTAACTCTTGAGGTATTTGTATAAAAATCTGCATGTGGGAGCAGGGTGTGAAGTGATTCGTGGCAAGCCCCTTCCCACGCTATGGAATTCCCTCCAGAGCATGCTTTCTGTAAGTATCTCAATTCACCATCAATTTTATGCGTGTGTGCAACTGGGGGACAGCTTTTAAGCAAATCAGTGCATGGGCTGACTGCCCAAATCGTCACATTACCCTGCCATATGATTTTTTTTCAACTTGTGAGTTTTTATTCTTCGACGAAGTATTGATTCTAAAGTTGAAATGGGTTATGGTGTATGCAAAAGAGTCCATCATTTTTCATCTATTTGACTAGGCATCCTACTGCTTAATAACGAACCCTCTGTCTATCTGTATTCTCTGCAATATATACGCACACATAAGCATGATATCTCTGTGTGAAGTGTGTGTGTGTTTGATTGTTCCATCTAATAATTAATTTTTTTCTTTTTTTTTGCGGAATCTGATCTTCTTCATTGTAGTTTCGTTGTAGTTAGAATTACCTAATGGCGGAAGATACTTTCAAAGTCACTGTCGAATCAACCAAACGATACGCTCAAAAGGATGACTCCGCAATGAGATTTGCGCCAAAACGTTGGACCTGAGTGGCCGTTTCCAAAATCTCGACCGTGCAATCACTTGCTTAGATAAAACTCGGCAAAGCGAAGAGGATACAGAGGAAGTAAATGCTGCAACCAAGCTGTTGAAGTTGAGCGAGTTGGGACTCGAATCTAGCAAATTCGGTATGATAACTGCATACTATTGTGTTTGGCTGCATGTATGTTTGTTTTTTTGGAATGACTTTTCTGTGAGTTTAATCGTGCTATTTAGATATTCCTTTTGTATTGGAATCATCATTACTGCCGGAAAATTGGATCAAAGATGGAATCAGCACAGATCGAAAAATTGTCAGGGCACTAATAAAGAATAATCCAGATTTTGGTGAGAAAATTGATTGGATGCTGCCTAAATTGACGTTGTGCATGTCTATGTTTGGCCACATGCATTTGTTTTTACGAATAACTTCTGCGGCGAGTTTATATTTGATCTTCCTTTTGTAGGCAGATCATCAGCAAAGCAAGAAGATCATTACGATGACTTCTACGGTTTGATGTGAGCCAATACGTTGAACCTGATTTGCTGTATTCGAGATATGAACCGTACCATCACGTGCATAAAGGCAACTCTGATGAGTGAAGAGGAAGCGATGGCAATAAATTGCGACCTACATTCAGGTGTTTGCACCTTTTGCAACATTTCAGAAGAGCTTCAATAGAAAGAGGTTTCTAAAGTTAACAAGTAGGCATAGCTGGAACTATAATGGCGACGTTAAAAAGTTTGAGGACTTGAAGTGCACAGATTCAGAAGTGGGCAATCAAAGTGAAATTTTCTAATAGTTCCAGGTTAATGAAGTGTACTTGAAGGCTGTGAGAGCTGAAATGAAATGATTAATTTCGTGTGTGTGTGTGTTTGGATGCATGTATGTGTTCTTATGTCGATTGACTTTTATGGAATCTTAATTGCGATGTTTGGATCTCCATTTTGTAGCTGGATCATCAACAGAGCAAGGCGATCAAAAAGACGACATCAATATGATTCACGCCAATATTTCAATCCTAAGCCGTTGCGTTCAAGATATTGACTGTACAATCGCGCTACAATAGGAAACATAGAAGAAGGTAAATGCTGCAATCCAGCGGATTTAAACAATTAAAACTTCTTTCATGTTTCCAATGGAAGGAGGCCATCTGCACTATACGTGGGAAAAAAGGAAGATGTGGTGATTGAATCATAACTTTTCTAATTCATCTTTAGACAGCGCTTTTTCAGAATTAAATGATAGTAGCTGCTTTTTATCCTTTTTATATTTTCATCTAATTGCCTTTTAGGTATCCTTCTTGGTGTTTGTTTATTATTCTTTTTAGTATTTTTATTTAGCTAAAATTCCTTATCTTTCCCGCTATTATCAAAATATTTTAACTGAATTGTTGCCTTTAGGTTTTATTTTGTGGGCAGGGAAGAAATATATACCAAGAACCTCTATGTAGATGATCAATTCTTTGTAAAAAATTCCACAAATTATAATTTCGAGATGAAAAGCACATTCGCGGTGGCGGTGGTTAAACCCAGTCACTTCCCATGGTATTGTTTGTTCCCAAAGACCACGTGTAGAGTATAAGAATCTCACGTATAATTAACTCCCTTAGTTAAACAATTATAAGCATAGAACAATCTTCTAATGGAGCTTATTAGAAGCATAGAACAATTTTGTTGATCCTTTTATGGCATGACAATGAAAACTTTCCATTACGATTAATATGTCATACTCTCTTCTTGACTAAAGTAGTTTACTTAGCTTCCTTATGACATTGGTTAGTAGTTTACATAATAGCAAACGTTTGACGTAGCCTTGAATGATTATATGCTAGGTTAGTCTTCGATCTTCCTCACCTAAACCCCTTCATTTGTTGATCACTACAACAAATTAAGCTGTAAGGATGCCTCCTAGCGTCCTTACAAGTATCATATAAGGGCGCTATTGTTGTAAGGGCGCTTTTGATGGCGTCGTAACGTCGCCCCATTAGAGGCCGTCACAATAAGTTATTGCAACGCAAGAAAGCACCTCAACAAGTGTAAGGACTAATACGACGCAAACGAGCGTCCTATAAAGTGTACCACATCAAACCCTATTGGGATGCTTTTTTGCGTTGTTATAGATCTTTAAGGGCGCTTCTTAGCGTCCCAAGATAAAATCTTTTTTTAAAAAAAATTATAATTTTCTGTTACGACTTCCAACATTCACAAGAGAGCTAACACTAAACTTACTCCAAAGCACAATAACTGTAGTCGTAATATCCAGAAAAGAAGTATTTCACTAGTAAAATTTACAACTCATATAATCATCCTCTTAGTATACAACGCCTAATGTGAAAGATGAACAAATTTTAAGTGCATATAAAAAAGAGTTTCTTGTCTATCAAATAAATAACTTAACAAGTTCAAAGATCTACTTGGGAAAGGCAGCATTGTTCCGAATATATGTTGAACATTGCTATAATATCAAGCGAATAAAGATTACTCCAAATCTTCCAAAGCATCAGAAGAAGTGCAAAATCTCTGCTGAACTTTTCATTAGCATCTTCATGGCCATTGAACAATTGAGTTCTATCCAATCAAACTACAAGTAAAATACAAAATTAGACAAATGGTCAAACAGTGGCATATAAAGTATCTAAGAGGATTTCAAGTCGAAAAATGTAGGCAATATGTTCTCTAATTCATCTTACCTCAGTAGTGACACCAGGTACTTAAGCGGCGATCCATTATTCACTCCTCCAAAGATACTAGCATCTTTCACCGCCATTCGGTAAGACTTATATCTACAAGAATAAGGTAATTTTAGCAATCTATATTCAAATGTAATTGGCTCCTTGAATAGTGGGGCTAAATGGGCTTTTGAGCCTTGTTTTTGTCAAGGAGAATAATGGAAATACCAATTACAAAAAGTAAGCCATGCACACCGCTCTATCCATTGCAAACCTGCAAAGAGTTGAGAACAACCAACAATATGACTGAGCTACACGACATTCTTCACTCCAACCACAGTAAATGCTCTTTGAGAGAATAACCACACTAAGCAATAGTCCACAATAATGCACTACATACCTGACTCTCAATGGCACTTATACCAATCAAAATAACCGCACCACCCTCCTCCCTGAAGAATCTCCATGATGAATAAGTGTCTGACTGAACAATTTAAAGTCCTCAAACTAGCGACACATTGCTTTCTTGATATTTCAAGAAGTAATCATGATAAGCTCATTGTTATACTGATATTTTATGGATCAAACAGTTAGGATAGATTCCACTAATACAGCGTCTAGAGAAAGATTGTAACATAAATAGACACTGCTCAAGCATATTTGAGCCAAATACAAATACACAAAATTATGTGTATGTTCATCATACATAGCGTATGCGGGTAAAGCATGTAAGCGTATTTACCTACAATGAATATCTCTAGTAAAGGAGCAAAAATTAAAGCAATGGCCAATAGTTAGAACAATGGGGCCATCACATGTATATGCGCGTCATGTCTACGGGCATATTAGTGTGAAATATAAACATTTATATCTACCCAAAGTACATACATAGGATAAAGTAACAAAGCAATACTGACCGATTTTTGGCGCAAACAAGATTGGGCCATATCTTAACAGAGATTCGCAATATAATCTCTTGGTGTTGAAGAGGAAGCTTTGAAATATTAGCTACAAGAACATGTGTCATCTTTTGCTTTTCCTATCAAATAATCATTGGAACCAATATAAAGATCTTACATAATTTACAATAAGAAGTCATCTAACATCGTAACTGCAAGTCAAACTGCATAATGAAATTCTTGTACCACAGAGATTAGAGAGACCTCTTCGCGAGCACATCCAAATGCCATCCCAATGTACACGATGCAGAAATTTTCATATTGAAGCAACCTCAGCCTCCTTTTAAAACTTTTATAGTTATGGAACTTATTACAAACATGTGGCGTGCAATAAAACTTATCATATCTCAATGACCACATAGTACGCACAAAATGCAACTAAACAATCCAATCAAAAGAATTTAATTTGTAAATAGAGAAGAAAAATGAATCAACTGGAGACGCATATAGAAAGAGTACGTGTGTGTGTGTGTGAAGAGAGATGGGCGTAACCGGATTAGAATCTTGTAAGGACAGTGTACTCCTCATAAAGGATTGAATTAGCCTCTGGTAAAAGTTATGGCATCCAATTTGCTTTATAATAGATCCAAAGGGCAAGATCTAAAGGAAAATCAAGGAGACTGAAAAGAGAGGAAGAGTAAGCCTTGAACCCTAAATCGGAAAGACCTACCGAAATTACAGCCGTATCAGTGTCGAGATAGATTCGCTCGATGAATTCTGAAAATCGAGAGAGAAAGATAGATTGAAGAACAAAGAAGAGGCTGAGGGTGAGGGTGAAGGCAAATGTGACGAGTGTGGAGAATGGGAGTTTCGGAATGACCGTCAAAGTGGAAAAAGTCAAAATAAATAAAACTCCAATTTCAGGGTTAGCGTCCTAATAGGCCTAACTTATTGAGTCGTTTTTAACTGAGCATCCTATTAGCTTATTAATGCAACGTTTTCTGATAAGCGTCCTTAATTGGGTGTCGTATTAGCCTATTTTTGTTGTAGTGGATGATTCTTTTGACAAAATCTTTTCCCACATAGGCAGCGTCAGTCATCAGGGTGGAAGACGAAGCGCCTTTTGCCACCCTCAATCATGGGGAGGGCAACTAAGATGGGAAGGTCTTCCGATGAAAAAAGACTATGAATCTTCAAGTGTACAAGTCAATTTGTCAAGTTAGAAAATGAACTCTAGGTAAGACACTCTTTGTCCTATTGTCTGTTGTTAAATCTAGGACTTTTCTTTTTTTAATGATAATGTAAGGGTGTTAAAAAATTCTCATAAAATCATGTGATATCAAGCTTATGTGAGTTACTTTTAAGGTTTATGTATAAGTGATAAGCTTAGAGTGGCTCTCAATTAATGATAAAGTCATGAATAATAGATTTTGTGACTGACGACTTTTATCCCAATACTTACAACATTGCCACTACATTGAAATACTTGCTGCAAACGCTTTTATCAAGAAATATGCAAGAGTGGTGTTGCGTTCACCCTTTTTCTGCCTAAAACTCATAGTTACAATTATAACCAATTTCAATATTTAGCAGGTGCATTTTAGTGATGAACCTTCCATTTATGTTTTAATAGCTGGTTTGCTTATTCACAAAATCCTCAAGCTTACGTGGGTTTGACAAGAAGTTTCAATCCATGCACCATTAGGTGTTAGAAGCTCATGAGGCTAGAAAACAAGCCAAGGCGTGAGGTACCTGCATGTGTCCTCTTTGCTTAATCTGCCGACGCTATGAAAGTCATCTGCCTCAAGTTATCTATTGCTAAATCTAAAACTTTCTTGCTACTTTCTATTCTTAAGTACAATTGAGTGGTGTTAAATAGCCTCGCAAGTTTTTTTTCCAGAAAAGTCATAGTTCATATTGTAAAAAACTTATGTGAGTTACAATTGAGGGGTATTGCAAAGCCTCATAAGCATACTTTTATCCAAAATCATTGTTCACGTGACAACAAGCTTATTTAATTACATTGATGTGTTTATTTTATGTGATACGCTTAGAGTACCTTTCCATTCAAATATTATTGATAATTGAAAAAAATTAATGAGTGTTTTTTCATGACCAACTACTTTTTATCCCATAAGAGATTGTACATTTGCATCTTTATACGCCTAACTAGCATATTTGAGACCACCATTTTTTCCCTTACACTTAAATATTTCCTAGCAAGTTCTATACTCCTGTTGTTAATTGCTTGGTTTATAGTTTATTTTTTCATTTGTCGCGAGAAGACAACCAAATGGAAGATCGAAGGCTTCAGTTTAATATCGAACACTTACAACATTTGGTCCTTGAAATACAAAAGAATAAATAACAGAAATATACTCGGTTCATTTCGAATCTCTTTTGGTAAGTGATTATGTCATTTGCTTTACTAATTCATTCATTGGTATATCTGTATTGCATAAACTTTTATTCATTTTTTTGCGAACTATGAAAGACGGCTTAAAATTCCAAGGAAATCTAAAGCGGCAACATTTGCTCTTATGAGATTGCTATTGGTAACTTTTGAGGGAATCTTTTATTTGCTAAGCTTTATTGTGAGTTTGTAGCATTAAGGATCAATTTTAAGTCTAGCTGTTACACTTGGTTTAGGATCAACTCTTTTTGAATTTGGATTATAATCTCTCTTCCAGGTTTCCTTCGCCGTGCATGCATGTATAACTTAACTTCAAGAAATATAGAAATGCACCAAGTACTTAAATAAATAAATAAAAAGTTAAGTACAAATGCATATGTGTCAAAGTTATGGCACCTCTTTTGCAAAATCCACTCTTTTGTCACTATAAGAATAAATGCAGTAGCCGTTTTACTATGACATGAAAATACAAACATTCTTCATTGGATTTTGGTACAAATGCATATGTGTCAAAGTTATGGCACCTTTTTTCTCCTTCATAGTGGTTTTCGACAATAGATTGATCTCACTAAATTTGAGCTAAAATGTTCTCTTTGTTTAATGAATTATCATCAATACAATTCTTATTTATTGTCTTGAGCAGTAGACTAATTTGAGAATTTTTAAATTTTGAACTCATTTTCTTTCTTTCTTCTCTTGAAATTAGAGTTTATTACACCATACTAAGGTATATAGTTGATTGGAAATCGAAATTTCATCTCATCCCGTGCATTAGCTAGTGTGTGTATATATATATATATATATATATATATATATATATATATATATATATATATACACACACCAACCATAGGTGTACATAGAACAAAAGACCCTATAATATTCTCTGACAAAATAATTCTCGCTTGTTACTCACATGATACTGTTCACAATTACCGGAAAGAATGGAAGTTACAATCTTCATTAAAATACGGATACCGATCAAAATTCAACATTCGCGAGGGACTTGCATAATCCGGAAAAGTCATGAAGCGCACTGGCCACGACAAAAGAGGACCCTTAGAGAACAAGACTCCACCTTTAAGCACTTTATTCGTTGTTAAAAAAAGGCATGGAGGATAAAAACTTTATTCGTTGTGGCTCCTACAACACGTGAATAACATGTCCTTTGAAATAAGAGAATTTGCATGTGTACTTTAATATGGTTTAAATCTGCTCGCAGTTCTACTTGAATCCTTCCCTCCTTATGGAAGCACATATTCTCTTGTCTATTAGTGAAAGACGTTACTTTCACAGGTCCCATGTCTCTTTGATTTTGAAACTCGACTTGACGCAACCAAGGGCCAGGGCCGTTATCTAATCTAATCTTTGAACGAAAGTTCTTTGTTCCACTGCGGTTCAACAATTTAAATTCATGTTTCAAAAAAAAAGGACAAGGACAACAATAATGCTCTTCAGCTTTTGGAAGCCCTAGCTCCAAGAATTTATGCCTTAAAAATGTAAAGCTATGAATATGATATTTTATTAAATATCTTTCACTTTATTTTTCCGGAAAAAATAAAAGCAATATATCAGACCCCACCAAAATCATCAAAGGAGAAAAAGTAGAGGAAAGAACAAAGTTCCAATTACATTATCATTGGCACTTTTTCTTTTTAAAAGGGAGGTGTGACATAGCCTGCGTAATAAGATAGGCATTTCCGAGCTGAGCCTTTGTTCAATGCCACAATTAACTTCAAAATCTATCTAATATATAATAAAGGAATAGTGAGAGCTTCTTTGCGCGACACGTCATCACAGAGATACTTTCTTTGCTTGACACCTCATCGTAATATGTTTTCAATATGAAATATAATTATAACCATTATAAGTATTACTAAAGGTCTGAAATATTATTTTAGATGGGTTCCTTATTTTTTTGATAAATTAATTTTCATATTAGTAAGCCTTATCTAATTGAAAAAAATTATAAATGTTTGGAAACTCTAACAAATTAATAAATTAGCTTATTAGGACTTAGTTTTGATTATTTTATCCTTAAAACCACTCCTTAATATGAACATACAAACACATATGGCTAAGAAAACAGAAATAATATTATCTTGAGTGGGGTCCTTATTTCTTGATAAGTTAATTTTCATATTAGTAAGCCTTATATAATTAAAATTCTAAAAATTCTATCTAGTTAATGAACTAACTTATTATGACTTAACTTTGACTATTATATCCTTAAAACTACTTTGTAATATGAATATAAAAATTCAAAGACTTAAAAAATTAAAATACCATATTTCATTTTGAAGAAAATGATATTACACTTGGAATAAATATAATTTTAATTAATCACAAATTATGATGCATAGACATATATGTATCTATGAGTAAATATATAAAATAGCCACTACAAAGTTTTTTATATATATATATATAATCAATAATAAGCGAAGCGAAAAGCGCAATAAAATTCGACCATAACTTCAATGCGAGACACATCAGCACATTATGTTAACTTTTTGGGGGCGATCATTACATTAGGAGTAAAGCAGGACTTATAACCTATTATATTTATAAGGAAATGATCTTACATTTGGGATAGATGTATTTTTAATGATTCACATATGTTATAACGCGCGCGCTCTGTGTGCATGTGTGTGTGTTGAAAGCAAATTTATAAAAGCAAATTTATAATTATATAAGCTATCATAAGCGAAGCAAAAAATGCAATAAAATTCAACAATAGGTTCCTTACGAGACACATCAGCACGTTATATTAACTTTTTTGCACGACACATCATTACATTATATTTTTTTATGTAAAGTTGGATTTATGAAAATTATACACAAACAATATTATTGAATGTCTATAATATTACTTGTGTGGAGTCCTTATTTGCTTATTAAAGGCAGTTTGTGATTAATTCTTAAGAGTAGATTTTGATTAAATCATCAGAATCAGTTTTTAAAATCAGCTTTAATGAAGGTGTTTAGTTAAAAAGTGATTTAAGTTGGTTTAGTGTGACAAAATTACCATATAGTGTATTCAAATTAGAAGGAGAATTTAATATTTGTTTATACGTGAAGATATTTTGATAATTTTTTTGATCAAACCTGATTCCCTAAAACTGATTAAATCTGAATCTAAAAAATGAGGATTATGGATTTAATCAATTTGGAGCACATTGGAGCAGATTTAATCAATTTATTTTTATTTTTTTTTTGTAAAACACTTCAAACCTAATTTAATCTGAATTTAATCAGGTTTGACCATTCTAGAATCAATCACAAACACCGTCTTAGTCAATTTATTATTCACAAACCTTAAATTGAAAACTAATTAAGACTCAATTTTGACTATTATCTTTAAAAAGCATTTTGTTATATTAAAATCAAAACTCAGAGATCCAAAAATCATAAATGACATGTGAGATTTAGAATAAAAATTGTATAGCATAAGAGTTTACCGTAACACATATCTATCATAAAGAATGCAAATAGTAATCTATGTAATCTATAGATTTTACAATCCCCATGGTAAACAAAATTTTTTGTAGTGTCCCATGACAAATAAGTGACTATATAATTTCAATTGATAAAATTCGTAATTATAGTAAAGCATATTAATAAATCTAATACTTATAAAGAACTTAAAACAATATACTTAACATATTAATGTCTTTAAAGGTCTCCAAATATTATTTTGGATGGAATCCTTACTTTATATTAAGTTAATTTTGCAGAAGTAATGAGCACTATATTAGAAAGCGTTGTCATTTGAAAATTAATTTTAAATAATTACTAAAACATGATTTTGACTTCTGTATCCTTAAAATCACTATCTAATATGCAGAACAAGAAATGTATTTCTGAAAAATGAAAAATAACATAGGAGATTTAGAAGGGGAAAAAATGATGTTAAAAATGAATTGTATTTATTAGTTATAGTAGCCATTGTAAAAAATGCTTACATATTTTGTAACTTTGATTAATGAGTAGTATGCCAGCTTTTTTTAGACGTAGCCTAACAACCTACAATTTGATTATACTCTCTTATATAGATATCTTAAAAAAAGATATCACATATGAGACTTAGAAAAAAAATGATAACTGTAACATAGCTATGTAATTCTATAAAATATATGATAAACGAATATAGTCCAACAATTATTCTTTCATAGGGCCCTAACCACCAACAAAAAGAGTCTAATTTTTAGTTAATATATTTTATTTGATAAATAAGAATGATTAGTAAATCATAAATTAATTATAGATATTAGTCCTTAAATTTGATTGCAAATCAGTTAATATCTGAGCAATTATTATTATATGAATTAACGAGAATTAATAGAGCCAAAAATATAAATGGCATGTAAGATTTTACAAAAAATAAATTATGTGACATTTTAAGATAATATATATTTACAATAATCAATGCAAGATGTTATGTATAAAACATATAGCTTATTACAATCCTTTTGGTAAAAAATTTATATCCATATATTGTAATTGGTACTCTTGAAAAAAAAAAACCAATATAATATGATTAATGAAGTAGGAATAATAATAAGAAAGCATATTAATTAATCTAATAATTACAAAGAATTTTAAGCTATATATTCTTATAATTTCAATCTCTAAAGGTCCCCAAATTTTGTTTGATGGGTTTCATATTAATTTGACTTCATGTTGCATATCTAATGAAGGGTATATTAGTAAGGCTAACATAATTTAAAAACTAACTTCAAACAATCTAAAACTCTACCGAACCAAGATACTACCTTACTATAACTTCGTCTTAAGTTATATGTTCTTAAGACACTCCCTAACATGAAGGCAAAAATACATAATTGCATAATGAATTGAAGTTACAAATGAATTGAATTTATTACTTTTATTAACTTTAGTTCTTATAATGTTAAAAAAAGGTACAGCTTTAATAAACGAGTTTTAGGCCATCTTTTTTTAAGAATGACCTCACAACCTATAGTTTGACTATATCTCTTATATAAGATTTAGAAAAAAATCACAAATGAAATTGAGAAAAAAAGAACAATATATGCAATGTATCCATGTATAAAGAAATGATAAATGAATACAGTCCAAAATTAAGTTTTTATAAGGTCCTAACAATCAATAGAAAGACACTGATTTATATCTTTAAATCACTTTACATGGATAATAAGAATAATTAAATAATCTTAGACTAAATATAAGTATTAAAGCTTAATTTTGACTATTAATCGCTTATAACTGTTAGCAATGAGTGTCGCGTGAATTAACAAACCCCCTCCTCCCCCCCCCCCCCCCCCCACCCTCCCTCTCCCTCCAGCTATTGGTAACTAGTCTAACATATAAGGATATTTGCACTTTACAAGCTCACACATAAAGTATGTAATAAGCAAGTGAGAAACAAAACAAAATTCAGTGATAGCTTTTTTTGTGGCGCATCATCACATTAAAGCTCACTAAAAGTTTCTAATATTATCTTAGATGGGGTTCTTATCTTTATAGTTATAAAGCTCTTAGAATATAAAACTTATTCTAAACAATCTAAAACTCTATCTACCACATATATATGACATTAAGTGCTAAAGATAATTTTTTTACTGCTATTTTAGCTGTCGGAAGATAACTATAATCTTTTGGATAGAGATAATTAATAATTGCTAGATATAATTAGTAACATTTTGCTAACATTTTTAGCGTCTATTTTTAGCATCACTTTTTTAGTTTTACTAAATAAAAATCGCTAAAAATATTTAATGACCATTAATTGTCACTATACAGGAGTTGTAGTAATCTTCTTAGAACCTGATAATTTGAAAAGGATTTAAAACTCTATACTAACCGTGTTAGTGTATCTAAATGTATGCAAATATTATTTTGGATGGTCCCTATTTTTAAGTTTATTTAAATTTACAGGAACTATATGGGGGCTCTATTATGAAACCTTATATAATATGAAAATCATTCTCAAACTCTAATATATTAATTTATTATGTCTTAATTTTGATTATAGTGTCCTTAAAAGTAACTTTCTCATAGGTAGACAGAAAAATCATGTATATACAAAACAAAATTAACATATGAGATTTGGAAGAAAAAGATTATATTACAGTTAATTTAAGTGTATTATAAGTTCCAGATATATATATTTACACATAACATAGGCATTATAAAAAATTATCAATGTAATATACAAATTTGATAATTAAGTTATAGGATTCTTTTTTGTTTTGATAAGACCGCACAAGCAATAAAGTAGCTATTTCGCATGTACGAGATTTTGAAAAGAAATTACATATGTACTAGAAAAAGAATTGCTACAATTAACTCAAATAATTCTTAATTACTATATGTGTGAAAATATAAAATCTATAAGATACAAAAATATATCCATGCAATTCTATAAAACTAACGATAAACCAGTTGTTTTTACATAGGGCTCTAGCGATCAAGAAAAAGGACTTTTTTCCTTATACTTAATTAAATTTTCATGAAAAATAAGAGTAATTAGTAAATCTTCGACAAGTTATAAGCATTAAAACTGAATTCTAATTGTAATGGAATTCATTATAACTAAGAGTGGTGATAATTGTGCGACTTCAATAGCAGATGGTGGATTAATGCTTGTCCTATAATATTAACCTAATACAATGATATTTGTTATTCTTTTCAAGTTCATCATAGTTATAAGTATAACTTGATATATTTTGGTATATAAAGGTCATATTATGTTGTTATAACATAAATATAATTCATGAAAAATATATTAAATGTATTTAGTAGATATACGAACTAGAATTTGACTACAAATAGTAGTTATAGATAAAGTAGAATTTGACTACAAATAGTAGTCAAATGAGATACGAAATATTTTTTATAATGTTAATGTCTTTTTTATCTTACGGTATGTGATACACATAATATACTTTTAAAAATTATACGATATATTGTATTTTATAAACCGTCTGGACGTGGACTCGGGTTACTGCTTGTCCTATTATACTTAAGGCCACACCATACGTAAAGTACTCTGGAAAAGCCTACTTAGCTGCACACTAAAAGAGAGGTACAATTTACTGCAGAGCAGAGAGATCCCCAAAAAAATCCATTGATGGCTTCCTCGAGTTCTTCATCACTTGAGAAGTACCCATATCCATTGCATGTCGATGTCGGGTTACGCGTTCCCGTCAAGCTGTCTACAGGAAACTATGACGTGTGGAGAAGCTACATGGTTGGCTTGATAGAGGAACAAGGCTTGATGGGTTTCCTTAACGGCACGATTAAAGCACCGCCAGAGAAGATCACCGTCCCAGATGATTCCTCCACCGGCACAAAGGAGATGGGGAATGAGGATTACAATAAGTGGAAAAAAACAGACCAATTGTTGCAAGGATGGATCATACAGAGGCTGAACGAAGATTTCCTTGTGCATGTTCATCACCTTAAAACTGCTAAAGAAGTGTGGGCAATGCTAGAGAGAAATTTCGGATATCAAGCTCCTCCTGGCTTCAATGCCCGTTGTAAGAAACTCTACACAAGATCTTCTTATGCGTGTTTGCGCATTTCAATTGCACATACATTTGTATAGATAAATAAATAAGGGCAGTGTTTGTGTACTCTTTTGATACTCTGTCCTTCCTTAATAGTTCGCTCACTTTGACTTTGCAAGCATATTAAGGATTTAGATTATATATTGTGTATTTTCGATTTATCCTTTAGAGAGAGAGATGTGAAAGAGAGTGGGCTTATAGAGAGAAAATTGGTTTGTGGAGTGCTAAATGTAAAAAGAGAAATAGAATAAAATATATAAAGGGGTAGAGAAGGACAAAGAAAATGAGTTGGTAGAGAATTAAATGTGGAGAGAAAAATAGAATAAAAAAATATAAAAATAGTAAATATGTTAAAATACTTACATAATCTTTTTTAATTTAGAATTAAGAAATTATCAATTTTTATGGGACGGCTCAAAAGGAAATACCATCAATTTATGAGGGACCAAAGGAATTTTAGATTGACTATGACAGTAGAGATACATATGTTCCTATAGCCTCTCATCAGGAGCTGTTCAAAATATTAGATGTGGTTTGTGATGATAATGAAGTCTTATGCCTAGCTAATTTCTAATTGAAATCTCAGTCATTTGATCTGCCTAATGCACCCCCTTCAGGATGAGTATCTATGAAAAGATGTACTCATCTCAGTCATCTGCCTATTTTCTTTTTTAAATTCACTCCCAGTTTTCTTGTTTGATCTCTTTTTGCTTTGTTTCCCTAATGGTTAGTGTCGATTTTGATTAGCTGTAAAGTGAATGACACAATGTATCAACCGTGATTATGCACATGTTAAATAAGTGCTTAACTTTAGAATCTTGACAGCCTATAACAAATGCCATGCACATGTTAAATAAGTGCTTAACTTTAGAGTCTTGACAGCCCATAACAAATACCATGATCTATTTCCCTTCCTTCTTGTATAGCTTAAGTTTTGGGCATAGGTATAGGATTTCCATCTTTTACAGCTTCATTTTAGCCCATAGAATTAGTTCTTTAGTGTATATATATAGTGCTACATGTAAATGAGAAACAACACAACAATTGATACCATTCTTGTCATGGTATCAGAGCCTAATATTTTCGCTTAGCCCTCTTTTCTTCTTATTTTTCTCTCCTCGTCCGGCATTTATCCTTCCCGGACCACCGTCACTCGGCTGCGTCAAATTCCAGCATGCAGCCCATAGAACCGGCCTTCGCTTCATCGGACTCTCAGGTTCTGTATCCTTCTCTGCTAGTATGCAAGCAATTCGACAACTCTCGGCAATCACTGTCGACGCATTCAATCATACCCGCAATCAAGGAGCGGTGTGTTTCCATCTTCATCGACATGGCCAAGGACGCAGAAACCTCCAAGCCCAAGCACCTCGATCCAACTTCAGAATATTACTTGTCCAGTCAAGCAAACTCAGGAAATTCCCTTACTAAGGATACCTTGAAAGGAGACAATTATGTTGCCCGGGAACAATCAGCTTTTCTGACTCTAAAATCACACAATAAGCTTGCTTTTATTGATGGTAGAATTACAAAACCAGACCCTGAGTCTGAAGATTTTCTAGCTTGGGATATTGTTAACTCCACGTTATGTTCTTGGATTTGTAACTCACTAGATCCCCCTATCTGTGCCACTGTGTCACGACTTAAGGAGGCCAAATTAATCTGGGATTCCTTGAAAACCCGATACTCAATGCCCAATAGACCTAGGATCTATAAATTGTGGTCCGATGCGTGTACGACTACATAGGGAAGGGCCTCTGTCATAACCTACTACACGAAATTGCTTGGGATGTGGGACGAATTGTTGACTTTGTCACCTTTGGAGTCGTGTGGGTGTCCCAAAGGTACTGAAAAAATGAATTGGTATCAAGACTTACAGACCTGCCAATTTCTCATGGACCTCGATGACAAGTACGCTACTTTGCGTACTCAGATTATAAACATAGATCCGTTTCCCAACATAGACAGAGTCTATGCCATGGTCATGCAGGAAGAGTCTCATCGGGGCATCACTGGTAGCCGTGCCACTACCTCGGCGGTTGGTTTTCATGCCCAAAATAGGCCACCTACTGCACAGTCTTCTAGCCTTGTTTCAGCCACTGCAGAGGACCCAGACCGTACACCTACAGGACAGCCCTGGTGCACGTTTTGTCATCGGATAGGTCACACACAGGAGAAATGTTATCGCCGCCTTGGTATTGCTCTGCCTGGTAAGGGACGAGGGAGGGGTCGTGGATCACCTGCCATGTCACAGAACGCAGTCGGCTCCTCATCTGGCCCACTCCAGGCCTCTGCCTCCGCGACACATAACAACAACCCTTCTCTCAGCCAGGCACAGGCAGTCGCCACTTTCGCTCTTCCGGGCCTGACACCCGAGCAGATGCAATGCCTCATCACTTTTCTGGAGTCCTCTCCATCGGGTACAGACTCTCTTGTAAGTAAATCTCTGCCTACTACACATACTTGGTTGATTGATAGCGGTGCCCCGCACCATATGACGGGGAACTTGAATTTCTTTTCAAGTATTTAGGATATTCCACCTTCTCCAGTAGGCTTACCGGACGGTCTTCAAACTAATGCCATCAAAGCAGGCAGTGTCTCCTTGGTAGACGGCATCACTCTTCGCCACGTGCTCTATGTGCCAAACTTGGCTGTTAATCTTATTTCTGTCTCGTGTTTAGCTACTGACGCTAACTGCTTTGTGGCTTTCTCCCATGATATATGTGTATTGCAGGACCGCACTTCAAAGAGCCCGATTGGACTGAGTAAGATGCATCGGGGGGTGTTTGTGTTTCAGCCACTCTTTACTGCTGCAGTGGCCGCCGTCTCTGAGTCTGAGTCCTACGAGCTCTGGCATCGGCGCATGGGGCATCCCTCCAATTAGCCTCTTATTCGTCTTCCTACGGTTTCAGTTGTTTCCCCTTCCCTCAAAACTATTTGTGATGTGTGTTGTCGTGCAAAGCACAGTCGGACTGTTTTTCCTGATAGTACTAGTCGTGCTATGGATATTTTTGGATTGTTACATTGTGACATTTGGGGCCCCTATCGGGTAAGCACTATTTCTGGTGCAAAATATTTTTTGACAATTGTGGATGACTATAGTAAGGATGTCTGGGTTTATTTAATGTATGATAAGGGTCAGACTGGTACCTTGCTTCGAAACTTCTTCAATATGGTCCATACCTAATTTGGCAAACTCGTCAAAATAATTCAGAGTGATAACGGCCATGAATTTGATTCCCAAGCCATGACCCAATTATACAATGATCACAGTATATTACACCAAACCTCTATGGTCGATACACCCAAACAAAATTCGAGGGTTGAGAGGAAACACTGTCATATTCTAGAGGTCGCCCGAGCCCTACGTTTTTAAGCCAACCTACCTATTGACTTTTAGAGAGAATGTGTACTTACCGCTGCTAACCTCATAAACCGTACTCCTTCAGCCATTCTTAAACACAAAACACCCTATAAACTCCTCTTCCAAAAGGTCCCATCATATTCCCATCTTCGGGTCTTTGGGTGTCTCTGCTATGCGCACACAAAATTCGCAGATAAATTTGCCCCCAGAAGTAGACGTTGTGTTTTTCTTGGGTATCCCCCGGGCAAGAAAGGTTGGCGGGTATATGATCTTGAAACTAATCAAGTCTTCTTCTCTCGGGATGTGAAGTTTGAGGAAACTGTCTTCCCATTTACCACACCTCTCGGCCCTTCTCCTACACCCGCGACCACCACTTTCTGCCCAGCATGGGACTGTGTCGAACATCCTATAGCATTCCCTCCAGTGATAGGGGGAGACACACCACCAGTGATAGGGGGAGATCCGCCACCCTCACCGGCTGCCACTCTTTCCCCTGGTCTGTCGGGTATCACTGCGGGTGCTTGACCCCGAGATCTCCTCTCCGGCTTCTCCACCGAGCTCTCCTACTGCTCCATCTCCCACTCTTGGTCATGGAAAGCGACAAAAGAAAGCTCCTTCTGTTCTCCAGGACTATGTATGTCACACTGCTCAAGTTCTTCCCCCTATATCTTCAACACCCACCAACGGCTCTAGCGGTCCCGGGTATCCTCTGGCTAATATTGTATCTTGTAAGTCATTTTCTACTGTGCACACTCAATTTTTGGATGCAGTTTCTTCTGGCTCTGAGCCGCATTCCTACAAGACTGCATCCCACGATCCAAAGTGGCGTGCAGCCATCCGAGCAGAAATTGACGCTCTTGAAGCAAATGGTACCTGGACTATTGAAGACTTACCTCCTGGCAAGAAGCCCATTGGCTCAAAATGGGTGTACAAAATTAAATTTAGCTCTGACGGGTCTATTGAGAGATACAAGGCCAGGGTTATGGTTCAAGGGGATACTCAAGTTGAAGGACTTGACTATACCGAGACTTTTTCCCCAGTTGACAAAATGGTGAGCGTCTGGGTATTCTTAGCAGTTGTCGTTATTAAAAATTGGGAGCTCCATCAAATGGACATAAACAATGCCTTTCTGCATGGTGATCTCCATGAAGAAGTATATATACTGCCACCTCCGGGATTCTCTCCTTCTAGCCCAAATAAGGTTCTCCGTTTGCGCAAATCTCTCTATGGTTTACAACAGTCACCCCGCAACTGGTTTGCAAAGCTCTCCACCGCCCTACGTTCTTATGGCTTTCTTCAGTCGTATGCTGATCACACACTCTTCACCTACCGAAAAGGGGCCGTCTTTCTCTCTGTCCTTGTGTATGTGGATGATTTGATACTCGCTGGGAATAACAGCACCGCCTGTTCTTCGTTCAAAAAGTATCTTAACAACTGCTTTAAGCTCAAAGACCTCGGGCTTCTCAAGTTTTTTTGGGCATCGAAGCAGCACGTGGACCGGGCGCGTGGCCTCTTTCTCTCTCAGCGCAAATATGCAATGGATATCCTCTCTGAATCCGGTTTATCTGCAACTAAGCCCGCTGCATTCCCTAGGGAACAGAACCACAGTCTTGCTCTTGCTGGCGATCCTCTCCTTTCTGACCCAGGACCATATCGGCGACTCATTGGTCGCCTTGTCTATCTCACCATCACTAGGCCTGACATTTGCTATGCGGTCCATGTCTTGTCCCAGTTCATGCAGTCTCCTCGTTCCCAACATTGGGACACCGCACTTCGGGTTTTACGGTATCTTAAAGCCGTCCCGGGCCAAGGCTTGTTTTTGCCGGCTAATAGTCCTCTTCAGATCTATGCCTTTTGTGACTCGAACTGGGCCAGCTGCCCACTCACCCGGCATTCCGTTACCGGATATTTTGTTTCTTGGGAAATTCCCCCATTTTATGGCGTACCAAGAAACAGCCAACAGTTTCTCGATCATCTGCTGAGGCAGAATACCGTTCGATGGCGGTAACCACTTGCGAGCTCACTTGGCTCAAGTCCTTTCTTCTATCCCTTGGCGTTCACCATGATCGTCCCATGAGACTCTTCTGTGACAATCAAGCGGCATTACATATTGCTTCGAACCCGGTCTTTCTTGAAAGGACCAAGCACGTTGAGATTGATTGTCACTACGTTAGAGAGCAGCTACTTGCTGACAACATTAGTACTGCACATGTTCGCCCAGCACAGCAGGTTGCCGACATCTTCACTAAAGCACTTGGGCGTCACCAGTTTCATTATCTTTGCGGCAAGTTGGGCATTCGAAATCTCTATGCTCCAACTTGAGGGGGAGTATCAACCGAGATTATGCACATGTTAAATAAGTGCTTAACTTTAGATTCTTGACAGCCCATAACAAATGTCATGCACATGTTACATAAGTGCTTAACTTTAAAGTCTTGACAGCCCATAACAAATGCCATGATCTAATTCCCTTCCTTCTTGTATAGCTTAAGTTTTGGGCATAGTTATAAGATTTCTATCTTTTACGGCTTCATTTTAGCCCATAGAATTAGTTCTTCAGTGTATATATATATATATAGTGCTACATGTAAATGAGAAACAACACAACAATTGATAACATTCTTGTCACAATGTGTCCAGATGACTCAATATCTTATGTATGTATTGATGATGTACGTCTGGTGTAATGCTAGACCTTCTTTATTTTCCTCTGCGTTTCAATGACAGCCGCAGAGCTGGGAGAAGGGAAAATTTTAAGCCAGTACCTGCCGCTGCATAAAGCTGCACTTGCAGGTGACTGGGACACGACAAGTACTATAATAGAAAAGGAACCAGATGCAGTTAGGGCCATCGTAACAGGGTTCAAAGAGACTGCACTCATGGTAGCAGTTCGGGCGAAAAAGAGAAACGCTTTTGTGAAGAAACTACTGGAGAAGATGTTGTTGCCAGACGTAGCTTTAACTGAAATGACTGGCTCAACAGCCCTCCACATAGCTGCAGTAGTTGGCAACATTGAGGCAGCAAGGTTGTTGGTTGAGAAAGATCCGAAACTGCCTAAAGTTCGGGACGGCTATAAAACACTACCAATTCATAGAGCTGCTGATTACGGCCGAAGGGAACTGGTTCGCTACTTGTTTACTGTAACAGAGGACAATCCAGAGCAAAATCCTTTCGAGGGGGAATCAGGTGGTAAATTTCTCCGTTCTCTAATTTGGAGTGGACTCTACGGTGAGTACTTGATTCACTTCTTTCCTTCTGAATATAGTTTTCTTGCATGAATTTTATCGTTGCACGTATAACCATTTCACCGTTTCCAAATTCTAGTCAGTTTGTGAAACGAAATTTGAGAAAAAAATTTAACGACTACTGTAGCTGTTAAACAAAACTAGTTTGCAATGATATTGCTTTTTTTTTTGTTACAACTACAGATATTGCTCTGTGCTTGCTTCAACGGTACCCAAAGTTGGCATGGGAGGATCCATCTCCTTTGGAGTGGATTGCTGGAAAGCCATCTGCATTCCCAAGTGGAACACGCTTCAACATCTGGCAAAAACTAATCTACTCATGTTAGTCTGAAACCAAATAGTATGCACGAGCTTGCACAAACACACACAAGAATCAAGTCTTACCTACTTTTTACATGCTCAATGATGTGTCTATACGTTTTACTAGCTTCATATTCCTGTGAGTTTAGGTGTTGCCATAACGTTGGAAAACTTCGAAAACCGTCCTCCAGGAGTGGACATTAAGAGTTTCAAGGACACAAATGATTCTGGTTCGTTACATTCGTTAGGTTCCTTTTGTCTTTACACAAGTATTCATTCTTTATAATGATGATAAGAATCAAGTCTTACCTACTTTTTACATGCTGAATGATGTGTCTATAAGTTTTACTAGCTTCATATTCCTGTGAGTTTAGGTGTTGCCATAACGGTGGAAAACTTCGAAAACCGTCCTCCAGGAGTGGACATTAAGAGTTTCAAGGACACAAATGATTCCGGTTCGTTACATTCGTTAGTTTCCTTTTGTCTTTACACTAGTATTCATTCTTTATAATGATGATACCTGATGCTCGTGCCCGCTGTATCTCGAGAAGTCTGGTCCCTTGCATACTGCTTTGCAGATAGACCAGCACTTCGGCAAAAAGCATAACCTAATTATTATGGCGCAAAGAATCCTAAAAAAATCACTAGCAAAGGTATCAGTTAATACAATCATGGTATATAGGTTTAGGATTCTTACGAGTTTGATTTTGCTATACAGTGAGCAAAAAGGTTCGTGCATTGTTTTGGAAAGTCGCTGAAGTAATAGGTAGGAATTTGGCTAATTAGCCTCAACAAAGAGCTGCACATAGAACTTAAATTTGCAGCTTCTAGCATCCTGAAATTTCATGGAATTGCAGTGCCGCAGATCAACCACATCAGAGAGACAAAACTGAAACATACACAAGCAGTTCAACTTGTCAAACGCCTTTGCCTGGAAACTGCGAAGCTGGAATACTCGAAAGCTTTCTCATTACTTGGTTTGCCGCTTCAAAAAGCGATAGTTGTCGGGACCCGTGAAATTGTTGAAGAGATCTTGGAGTCATTTCCTAGTGCAGTTGCCTATAGGAATGGCATGCGACAAAATTTAATGCACATCGCAATTCTCGCGCGTCGTGAGAACGTTTACAATCTCATATACGAGTTTGACTGCGGGGACTTACTTATTGGAGCAACTGACACAAGAATGAACAATGGTCTGCATTTGACTGGGAAGTTGGAACCCCAGCAGATGCTTAATCTCAGAGCCAGTGCAGCTGGCGCAGCTCTACAGATGCAGCGTGAATTGCAATGGTTTAAGGTAATTTCTGCCCTTTCTTTATGATTCAGCCTGTGTTTGTGTTATATGGACTCGGTACAAATCTCCAAGTTGGATGCGTATCCAAGTGTGAGATTCTTCAAAGCAATTACGAACTAAAAGGCATGCTATGTGTTCTTAGTGACATATCCTATAAAATATGTGGGACACATGTTCCATACGCATGTCCATGTGTCGATGTCCATGCATCGAGTGTCCGACATGAAATGAGTATTTCTAGCATTTTGAAGAATGAGTCTCCCTTGCATACTGCTCTACAAATATCCATGTTTATGTATTGAGTGTCAATGACATAATTTATAGGATTCAGCCATTTCACTTCAAATTCACACATACATCCCTTTATGAAACAAAGAAAACACCCAATTTTGGGTGATGAGGTACATCCTAGTCAACCTAAACCGGTAAAGGAATTTGAATTTGATTGGGCTTTCATCCAACTATTGGAATTAACTTAACTTATGTCGTATTTTGTTAATTATGTAATGCAACTTGACCTCATTTATATATATATATATATATATATATATATATATATATATATATATATATATATATATATATATATATATATATATATATATATATATATATTTCAAGACATAACTGAAACATGCTGTTTCGGACATCGAAATACCTTTTTGCAGGAAGTGGAGAAATTTGCGAGCCCTATACACAAAGAAGTGTGGAACAATGAAGGAATGACACCTGCAATGGTATTTACTGAGGCACATAAGGAACTGGTGAAAGATGGAGAACGATGGATGAAAGATACAGCTAATTCATGCACAATCGTAGCAGCACTCATTGTGACTGTAGTGTTCGCATCTGCCATTACGCTACCAGGTGGAAACAACGGTGACACTGGCCTTCCGATTTTCACTCATAAGTCGGCTTTCGTTGTGTTTGTCATATCAGACGCACTTGCTCTTTTCTCATCCACCTCTTCTTTGTTAATGTTTCTGTCCATCCTCACATCACGCTACGGGGAACAAGATTTTCTATATGCTCTACCTAAGAGATTGATTATCGGTCTGGTTACCCTCTTCCTGTCCATCATATCCATGATGATTGCCTTTACTGCCACCGTATATATGTTGCTCGAGTACAAAGGACGGTGGATTCTTGTTCCTATGGCCGTGTTATCCGGCTTACCAGTGACCATATTTATGAGGTTGCAATTCCCCCTCCTCCTGGACTTGATAAAATCCACTTATAAGCCGGGTATCTTTGGTAAGCAGGGTGATCGCATTTTCATTTAGCTGAATCAAAAGGATCTGAGACACTTGCATGGGGCGGCCATTGTGTAAGACTTCCAACATAATCTAAAGCTACGGATATTCCAGCTTCCGGCTGTTGAAATACAATAATATTAATAACAATAATAATAACACTAAACTTGATCCTTTTATTACTTCTCATGTGGTTTAAAGACATGCATGAATTGAAGTGCGAAGAGATCTATTGTATTAAGGGTTATAACTTATTGTTTGTTTTTCCCCTCTATGTTTAATTGTATTGCTAGTTTAAGGAAGACTATAGCATTTTTTTTTTATTAAAATGGAGTTTATTACTTGTCTTTAATGTCTGAGCTATGTGTTTGTTTAGTGATTGATATTTCATCTTTGACCAAATAAAATAAATTTTTTATCAAAAATAAAGTATATCATATAAGTCAAATGCGAGTCATGTTAGTCTTTAAATAATGAGACAAGTTGAGGATCATTTTACAAATGAAAAGTAAAAAATTAAATAGATATTAGTAGCACTTGGGTTTGTTTGGGTTGAAACCTAACCCGTAGCATTTTTACTTGGGTTGGGTTGGGTTGAGCTTTTTTTGCAAAAAAGCCCAAGTTGGGTTGGGTTGAGATGGGCTTTTTTAATGTTGGGTTTACTCGGGTTGGGTTGAAACCCAACCCAACCCGTCTAAGTTACACCCCTAGTTACGTGTTACTAATTAAGTTAGTATGCTAGTTATGTGTTTGGTAGAGTTTTAGTAATGTGTTAGTGGTGCATATGTTACTAGTGTGTTCACGAAGACTGACCCAGAAACCCGTGCAAAGCTTGGGACGGTTTTATTTAGTAATTTATTTTAGTAGTTTTGAATTGCATGATGAAGTCTATTGCACAATTTTACAATATCATGGTTTTTTAATCAAAGAGAATCACTATTATTTTTAGAGTGAACTTTCTTTTAATAAAATAAATTAACCTTTGAAGTGAAATATCAAAAGTAATGTCATTGTGCATAATTGCTAATTCTGATTTGGCAACTATATAGATGAACAAAGATTAGAACTTTATTAAAAGAAAAAAAGTAAATTCGACTGATATAAATATGCGGAGATCAAATTGAGATCAATTTGCTATTACATAACATACTTTTTCCTATTTTCTAAGATTCTTTTAAAAATAATTTGTACATTTCAATGGGTGCCATAATGTTAACTTCATATTATTTTAATTTTGATAGAAAAAATTTTGATCCATATATTTTCTTATAGCATGTTATTTATAAAAGTTAATCAACACGACTAATTCAATAACCAATGGAATCTACCAATAAAGTATACAAATAAATTAGTAAATATTGCATGAGGTAATTATATAAAGTTTAACCAGCATGACTAAATAGGATAGTTCAAAATCTCGTAATAAGTAAATTGTTGAAATTTTTTTAATTAATATTTAACAAAGTATATAATAAGCATGCTTACCAAGTCAGCTTTATCTTCAAATATAATAAGGTTTTCAATCTAAGTTTTAGACTACATTCATCATAATATAACTAATATATTTTTAGATTTTAATATGCAATTCTATTTTTTTAGATATCTAGTTTTCTCTTTTAATATAAGAAATAGTCTTTAGGAGTATAAAAGTTTATATAAAATCATAATATATTGATACATTACTAATGCAGAATTTAGAATGCTTTAAGAGTTTAATTACTCACAATATATAAAAGCACCATATAAAAAAATGTGGAAACTTTTCTAACATAAAATTAGTTGAATTTAATTCATGCTCACATGCTTAAGGTTTTAAATTTACACTATTTTGTAATATATCTCATATATAATTTGCATAATATGATATCTCTACATTTAACCAATGCAACTGAATAGGATAGCGCAAAACCTTAGAGTACCAATGACCAAATTTTTAACCAACATATTTATCAAGCCAGGTTCATCTTTAAACTTACCGAGGTTGACAATTTAGTTGAAAACTAACTTAACCATCCTAACTTTGTTTCTTTTTTGTATGTATCTATACAATGAAATTCTACAGTTTCTTTTTACAAACACTATATGTCAAATAGAAAAGTGTCTTGGACAGGATCTTTATCTTTAGATTAGTCAGTTTTTATATCGGTAAAACCTTATAAAATTTAAAACATATCTCTAAACAATCTAAAACTATTGCTAATCAATATAATAATCTATGAAAACTCAATTATGACAATTATATCGCTTAAAAGCTCACGTTGATTTGGTAATAAATATCTATAGATCCAATAAATATAAATAATGTTTGATATTGTAAAACAAAATAATTATCTAACAATTGACTTAAATTTAATATGGTCCTTATTTGTAACCTAATTAAATTCACGGGAATAATATTAGGAGTTAATATTAAAACCAATAAAATAACCCTAGATGTGGGTGAATAAGGTTTTAAGACTACTTTAAAATTAAACAAGTGATCACAACAAAAATAGAGGAATTATGAAGAACACTTAGATAGCTTCAAACACCAAACCACAATCACAAAATCTCAAGTAAGCAAGTTAATCAATCTCAACAATAGTAATATACAATAATGTAAAGAGAGAAGAGTTTAGAGATACTTGACGCTTGATATTTAGATGGTTCGGCTCGAATTACCCTCAAGCCTACGTCTACCCCTTCAAGGAAGTCCCTTTAAAGGCCCTAGAATCCACTAGAATGATTTTTCTTACGGGTCAAGATCAAACCTCTTACAATCCCTTGATTCTATGCCCACATCAAGAACAAGCTTTGACAAACCCAAAGCTCCAAAGCTTGACAACCCTAAGCTTTAATACAAGAAACTTTAGATGAAGAATTGTGTACAAAGATTCACTCTCAAGGAGTAGATGAGTACAAGTTTAAGCTCTAGAGCAAGAGAGATGAGTGTATGATGATTTATAAAAGTGTATATCTCTCAAATGTAAGCTCACAATAAATGCTCTTTTGAAATGGATGAGAAAATAATGAAAACCAAGAGAGATCGAACAATTGCTTTGATCTTTGAGAATATGCAAGATAACAAGGCTTTTAATGAAATTGATGAATCTAAATTATGCCCAAGATGAGTATTTATAGGTGTGGGAATAAATATGACCGTTAATGCGCCAAACGGTAAACGCAGTCGACTGCATTGCACCATTGTAGTCGACTATATTCCCAAAGTAGTCGTTGGAAATTCAAAATTTTCAACTTGTAGTCGACTGTATTCTAATGAAGTCAAATGTAATAGGCTACTGGAAGTATTACAGTCAACTGCATTGGAATGCAGTCGACTGTAATACCTCACTGCCCAACATGCAGTCGACTGTATTCCTGAAAATGCAGTTTCCTTATTTTCAAAGCATGAAAAATTTTTATGCATGCAAGGGCAACCTATGGGCAAGTTCTAGGTTACAGTCATCAATACGATCATCTCTCTATGTCTAGTTACAAAGATCGAAATATACGCAATAATAAAATCTATCGAAGTATTCCATCTTGAAGCGTTCCGTTGAGTGACTTTGATGATTAGCTCGTCTAATTATCCGTTTGCATGAGTATGAGATAGTACCTATTGCTTCATCAACTCAATGCATGTTAGACAACATAATCGTTAATGTTAGTTATCATCAAAATCAAATATAATCCTAGGTTAAATAACAGTAGGGTATCAATCTCCCCCTTCTTGATGATGACAAACATTGATTCAAAACAAATGAGATATATAAGATGATAAACGCAATGAAGCATGACAATCTCAATTATAAACACAAAGAAGAATTAATACGATAAGCTCCCCTAATCTTAAGCAATATACTCCCCCTATCTCAAGTAATATATGCTCATCAAATCCACACAACTATGAATCAACAAATATTTTTCTCCCCTTTTTGGCATCATGAAAAAGATCAAGGGTGTATGTTGTGTGAAAGTGATCAAAATATGTATCCATCCATGGATAGTCAATATAGCCAACAAAGGGCATTCAAAATAAAAAAAAAACATAAGTACTTGAATAACCATCAAAGGGTGATCAAGACTTGTAATAATAGCACATAAAAGGAAGCGTAATGAATGAGATGTGCATCAATGGAAACGTGAAACAAAGTGCTAAGTTTAAAACCACAATCCAAGTTCAAATGCAATACGATGAGTATCATCCATGACAAGGTTTTGAAATACATAATAAAGTCTAAAGACATAAGCATAGAATACTAATCATGTCCTAATGTCTCAAGGACCCGATGGTGGAGGTGGTGGATGAAATATATCCTCCTCGGGACACTGAACACCGCAAAATTCCTCCAAGCGAGAAAGGTGTCGACTGAGCTGGATGTGAGCAAGATCCATCCGACTAAAACCGGCATGCATCTGCTACTACATCGTATTCAATCGAGCTAAGATTGCCTCATATTCGGTAGTAGAAGGACTGGAAGAAGTGCCCGCCTCATGAGTGCTCGGCATGACCAACGGAGGTGGATCATGATCAGTCTCATCACCGGCATGTCCATGAGCATCAGCAGCATCATCACCCTCATCATCATCATCATCCTCCATAGCATCGTCCATGTCAGGCTTAGGCAAAGAAATGACTACGATCGTCTAAAAGTCCCTTCATACGAAGGGTAAAGCAGTCTAGGACGTTGTGCCGAGTCACCTCAATATGCTCACATAGAAGAGGAATGTAAAGGCAGCAAAAATGCAAGTGAGTAGGAGGCCATAAGGTATAGCTAAGCTAGGATGAGAGGCGCTCCTAATCATGTTCAACATGATGAGACGAGAGAGGTTAAGCGGTGTAACCGAGCGAATAAAAGTCAAGAGCTGGACATCTAAATAAGAGACAAGTGAAAGATCGCTGGCTCGAGGAATGACATTATGTGCAGTGACATAATGGAACAGTCGAGAGAGGGATGGTAGATCACGTAGGTTGGGCTTGCTTGTAGCCCTAATCTGTCGACTATGAAGGGTGTCGAAGTTGCTCCTCAATAGTAAAAGGCCGGTCAAACCAATGTGACTGACCAACTACAGTGATCATCTCTAACGTAAAAGATAAACTAGTGTCAGGGAGGTCTAGAAGTTCAGCTAGTCATGACTGAGAGAATGAGATACGCCAACCAAAGACATAAGATGTGAGTATACACGACTCACTGGAAATGCTCCTAGTCAAATTCGCATAAAATAAGCGAATTGCATCAGGATAATATAGGATGGTGTTCGTATCAGTAAGGTGATCTAGATGGCAATCCTGGAGGTGTCTAAGTATACCTAGGCTGAAAAAGAAATGGAGTATCTAGTCGCAAACCTGGAGCCAGAGGGGAAGAGAGTTGTGCAGAATAACGGTCTAAAGCCTCGCGGGTCCAATAACAGTTGCGGTCAAACTCTACCGGGGCAGGCTCGGGCTCGGGTGCGGCTTGTGATCGTGATGTATTAGCGCGTGCACGTTTCTCTCTTGCCATTCTTGAAATAGTTTAACAAATGTGAAAGAGAAAATAACATAAGTAAGATGCATGAAAAAAGCAAAGAAAATTTGGAAATTTAGGGTTTATGAAAATTTTGAAAAATATAAACCCTAGTTCATGCAATTCGGGAAAAATATTAATTTTGTACAAATTGAGAGTAAGTAACTATGTAGAAGCAAGTAATATATATAAATAAACATGAATGAAGTGATAAAACATATAATTGCATGATCAATTTGAAGAAATTTTGACAAATAAAGAACCCTAGTTTATGCAATTTGGGGGAAAACCAATTTTGGACAAATTGAATGTAATTAACCATGTATAATCGAGCAAATGACATAATTAAGCATGAATTAAGTGATCAAATATGTAATTGCTTAATTAATTGAAGAAAGTTTGACATACAAAAAACCCTAATTTATGAAATTTGGGAAATTTTTTATTTTTGCATGAATTCATGTAATAGAACTATGTATAAACATGTAATAAACATCCCTAAGCATGAATCAAGAGATAAATCATATAATAGCATGCTCAATTGATGTGAATTTGGATGAAATAAAGAGAAAGTGAGCAATTCGAATTTGCACCTATTTTGAACATTGTGGGTGAAATCAATAGGTGAAAGTGTGTAAAACATGTATTAGAATAAGATTTGGGAAGAATTACATACCAATTTCAAGCCGATCTGCGAAGATTTGAGTCCTAGTGTGAAAGAAGAAAGAACGGTTTTCGAAGGCTAGAGAGAGAGTAAGAGAATCTGCCGAAATGGGTCAGATTTATGCCATTCCCCCATAACGCAGTCGACTGTATTTCCACATGCAGCTGACTGTATTCAACACAAGCAGTCCATTGTATTCATACATGCAGTCGACTATATTTCAACATGCAGTCGACTCTAATGCCAAAATTCAAACACTCCTGAAATTGATTATGCATATGTATATTTCAATATAAATGTGTGCAAAATAGTTTAAACACAAAGGATTTAAATGAATATCAACAAACACAATAATTTCGAGAGAAAATAACCAAAACATGATATAAGCATATGAAATAATGCTCAAGCATGTGAAGTGCAACTTACATGTTTGAACCACGAGATGTATAACAATTTAGTCACATAGGTGAAGACATGCCAAGTTCTCTTTTAAGAGCGGTAAACCTCTTTGCATCTAATGTTTTAGTGAAGATATTCGCTAATTGGTGATTTGTGTCCACGAAATCGAGAAGGATATCACTTTTTTGCACATGATCACGGATAAAATGGTGTTTGATTTCTTTGTGCTTGGTCCATGAATGTCGGATGGGATTTTTGCTCAAGTCAATAGCACTAGAGTTATCGCATAAGATAGGTATGTGATCGTACTTGAGTCCAAAGTCCAAAAGTGTTTGTTTCATCCAAAGAATTTGTGCACAACAAGCACCAATCGCCACATATTCGGCTTCGGTGGTAGAGAGTGTAACCAAATTTTGCTTTTTGGAACTCCAAGAAACAAGTGAGTGTCCTAGGAATTGGCAATCGCCACTAGTGCTTTTTCACTCGGTTTTACAACCGGCATAGTCGGCGTCGTAGTAACCAACTAGGTCAAAAATAATGTGTTCCTAGGAAATCATAACCCTAAGTCGTGAATGCGTTTAAGATATCTAAGGATTCTCTTGACGGAAATTAAATGAGATTCCTTAGGACAAGCTTGAAATTTAGCACATAAACAAACACTAAACATTGTATCGGGTCTACTTGCAAGTAGGGTAAAGGAGTGATCCGATCAAACCTCGATAGCGCTTAATATCCACATCCTTACCCTTTTCATCTTTATCAAGCTTTAATGATGATCTCATTTGAGTATTAAATGCATTTGATTCTTCCATGTTCAATATCTTTAGTAGCTCTTTGGTGTATTTGGGTTGGTTGATAAAGATTCCATCCTTTCTTTGTTTGATTTACAATCCAAGGAAGAAATTGTCATTTTACACGAAAATTTAACATCATCTGTATTCCGTGTGATCAACGGACATAACTGATATAAATGCAAACATGTGTCCTCGACTATAATTAACCCCTAAATTGAGGGATATAAGTGATATTATCCCCAATTTAAACTTCATTAAAAAAATATATAGTTATAATAAATTATAAAGCCCCAAACTTGATATAAAAAAATCACATTGCTAACTTTATCTTTGTACATGCTTTGGTTTTAACAATTTCAAATCCATTAAAAAACTGTAGTTAAAATTAGATCTAATTTTCATATGATGATAATATTTTGCTAACTTATTTTACTGCACGCATGACTAACTTATTTTTCAGTAATTTAAGATTTATTTTACCAAATGTGACAATAAACACATATACTTGATGCTTCATTTTTTTAAACAAATTTGATATTGTCAACTTTATTTTTGCACACATATCGCGTGTGTCAGGGCAACTTGTATCACATAAATATATAATAAACGAAGTGTTGTGCATTGTAGAAATGATACATAAGTTTTTTTAGTGTCATTTTTCTTTTTTACCCATTTTAGTTACGCAACATGTCATCTCCTTTTACTTATGCGACGTGTCATCACGATTGCTTTGGTATCACATTCCTTTTTCAACTCTACTTATTAAAGTCACGCATATATGATGACTCTTTACTATAATTTATTATTAAAAAAATTGTAGGTATTATTGGTATAATTTTGCTAAACTTTATACGAGTAAAAAATCAATTCCGCACCTTCTAAAACTCTATCTATTTAATAAACTAATTAACATTTAAGGTTTTAATTTTCGCTATTAACGCCTCAAATGTACTTTGAAAACCTCTACTTACTAAAGTCACACATACACCATGACTCTTAACTATAATTTAATAATAAAAAATTCATAAGAATTATTGTCATAAATTTATTAAACTTTATAAGAGTAGAAAATCAATTCTGCACCTTCTATAACTCTACTTATTCAATATACTATCATATAAGGTCTTAATTTTTACTATTAACACTTCAAAAGTACTTTTAAAACAAAATAAATCTCACAAATGTAAAATGTGAAAATCGTGTATGAAATCAAAGATAAGTAATTGACAAATTAAGATCGTTCGTAAATAATTCACAAAGAGATATGACTTAATTTTTAAAAATATTTTACATTTCTTTTTATATCTTTGAGTATTTATTTTGTTATCTTAAAGTGTGTTTGAGTGTTTACTGTTAAAATTAAGTCCTAATATGTTGATACTTTGATTAGGTAGAGTTTTAGAAAGTATAGAATTGTGTTTCTACTCATATAAGATAAACTAAAATTATGGCAACAGCAGTTCTAATAATAAATCAAAGTAAAGAATCACGATGCATGTGTAATTTTGACAAATATGGATAAAAAGGGAAAAGGACTTGAGAACAAACATGGTGTGTCGCAAAATTGAACTCAAATTCAGAAATAGTTTACAAAAATGATATGACATAATTTTTAAAAATATTTTATGCTTTTTTTTTATATTTTTGAGTATTTATTTTGTTGTCTTAAAATATTTTTAAAATGTTAATAGTTAAAATTAAGTCCTAATATATTGATAAATTGATTAGGTAGAGTTATAGAAAGTGTAGAATTGATTTTTTACTCATATAAGGTAAACTAAAATAATGGCAACAATAGCTACTAAATTTTTAATAATAAATCAAAGTAAAGAATCACGACGCATGTGTAATTAAGATAAATTTGAATAAAAAGGAAAAAAGATTCGAATAATTTACGGAGTGAATATGACTTAATCTTTTAAAATATTTTAAATACCAACGTGGCAATTTATTTAAGAAATTAATTTTAATTATGTGACTACAAATTCTAAATTGGGAATCATATACATCAATAAATTCAAACTAGAAAAGAATCAAATTGAATGTGACTTAACGCTTAAAAGTAGTTAAAATACAAAAATAACAGTTTAATTTCACAAATAATTTTTAAAATTAATGAATTAGAAATAGATAAACATGAATGTTCATGACACTATTTACACGATGTGTCACCCTTTCAAATTATGTGACACATCATCCCATTTGTTTTCATATCTTATTCCTTTTTTTTTTATCTCAACTTACTAACACTTTAATTTGATTTGTTATTAAAAAAACATTATTGATCTAATTTGGCTAGAAACAATTTCTACAACTTCTAAAACTCTACCTAATTAACATACTCATAGATTAGGCCTCAATTTTAACTTTTAACACTTCAAAAATACTTTAAAATAACAAAATAAAATCTTTAAAAGGTAAAATACTAAAATCATCCCTATAGTATTAACTATTTTCTACGATTTGTTATTGAAAATTTTGTTGGTATAATTGTCCCGATATTTGTAAGCACTACATGAGAAACGGTTTATGCCTACGGTACTAAAGCGTTGGCATAGCTCAAAAGTACCGTAAGCATAACCTATGCCTACGGTAGTACACCGTGGGTGCTTCTTCCGATGGCATAGACATATGCCTACGGAAGTAAAGACATAAGCCAACGGATGTTCCGTAGGGACATACATATGCTTAGTTTGGCATAAGTCCCTTACGCCAATGGTTTTAAAGACTTTTGCCTATGGATATACAGTAGGCTTTTTCATTTCTGTCCCTACAGTTTTCAAGACTTTTGCCTACGGATGTAACGTAGGCTCTTCGCCTTTTTGTGCCTACGATTTTCAAGACTTTACCTACGGATATACCGTAGGCCTTTTTCCCTTTGTGCCTACGATTTTATGACTTTTGCCAACAGCTGCACCGTAGGCCTTTTAGACATATGCCCACGGTTTTTTAATTTTTACCTACGGAATTACTGTAGCCTTTTCTATCTATGCCTACGGTTTTTAAGACTTTTGGCGACAAATATGCCGTTGTTTTTTTTTTCCTCTTTGCCAACGGTGTTTAAACATTTGGCGACGGATATACCGTAGGCCTTTTTCCCTCTTTGCCTACGTTTTTTTATGACTTTTTCCTACAAATATACCACAGGCCTTTTCCCCTCTGTACCTACGGTTTTTAAGACTTTTGGCAACGAATATACTGTCGACATTCCTGGATACATATTTATTGTCACTAATTATTGGATCTAATTCATTTCACAACAGTGCACAAAATAAACATCGTCAAACCATAATAATATTATAATCCTCAAAAACCTAATTGCATAGAAAATACATCAATCTGACCATTAATTGCAATATCATCACAAAAGGTTTCACATCATCATCCTAACGAAGATTCTAAAAATTTTCATGTTTTACTCTAACAAATCTTCATGTCCACGAAATAACCTAATACTAATGAAGCATATAAACCAACCACACTCGAGTACAAACCACGAACTCAAGGAAACTCGTCTTCATTTGCATTGTTTGCTTCTTGCTCCTCGCCATTATAACCATCCTACAAAATGGGACACGCTAATTACTTATTATTCAAGTGGTACAAAACAAGAATGTATATCATGTTTTTTCATAGACAAAAAGAATATAAGCTGAAAAATAAGAGGCGAAGAGTAACATCTCACTTATCAAATAACCAATCAAATAACAATTCCTCTCTCTACCTCTCAATGTCACCAATCAAGTAACTAATCAAATAACAACTCTCTCTCTACCTCTCCATGTCACCAATCAACTAACCAATCACAAAACAACTCATCTCTTTACCTCTCTATGTCATCAATCAAATAACTTCATAGCAAAGAGCATCATCTCACTCATCAAATAGTGCCATACCTTCAAGTATACAAAATCCCATTGGCTCAGTTTGTCATTGGTCCAACTCTCAAATCTAAGTTATATAAAATATATCACTAATTAAACTCCTCAATTAACTCTAAAAGTCTTGATTTACCAATAGATTAAAAGTTTGACACTAATGGAACTCCACTAGTACAACACTATTTCAAACCACGGGAAGTGGATGTTACCTGAGTATTTAAAAGCCTTTGAACTTGACTCTGGCTTTGCATGAAATTCGCCTCGAACTCGTCCATCATAGATGTCATTTTGTTGAATTCTTCTAATTGAGATTTCATGCTCTTGAATTCTTCTAATTCAGACTTCATCGTGTTCAGTTCATCTAGCTGAGACTTCATTGCATCAACTTCAGCCACTTTCTTTCTCAGCACGACGAGCTCTTCCATTAAATCTGGCCCAGGCTCAGCAGTAATCCTTCGACTTTTGCCAAAGGTGTTTGTAATATTGGCCCCCAAACACATGTAATGAACTCTACCATGACCATCTTTACGACAGGTCCGTGAAAGAATGTCATCGCGACCAGTAGCTAGTATGTTGGGCCCATCTGTTGACGTTGCAGCAGCATCTTGTTTCTTTTTGATTTCATCTTAAGAGACAAAAATCCGTGAGAAAATTACCAATTTCACCAGAAACCAAAATGAGAATCAATGACCATATATAACAACAAGACGTGGATCTAATGCAGTATCTGACTTTATAAAAAAACAACTAGAGAAATCTCTTTTGGAACTTTAGATCCCACTTAAGTTAGCAATGACAACCCGAAAAGAAGATAAGCAAGCACACACAAACAAGGAGGATATGCAAATATTTCATCGAACCTACCCCTAGAGACCCCTAAGCTCCGATGAAAAATCTGATGAGTTTCAAACAAATACATGCTTCTCCAATTCAAACAACCAACATTAGTCTGCATGACATGGTTGTAAATCAAAGGTTATCAAGCAAACCGACAGTATATCATCTGCCTGACACACAGACTCTCTAAATGACTTGGCAAGTATTGGAAGCTAAAAGGTATTGCTGCAGTGCAACTGTCAACCTCTCATATTGCAAAGAGAAGAATTTAGCTTAAGATATATCAAGTTTACTACGCTGAAGATGATCATCTCAATAGATACAAATGAACAATAGAGCATGGTACAAGTTGACTAACTACTTACTCCACACTGAAAATCACATCAGCAACGGCCACAAGGTACTCAGGTATGCCTATAATATGGGTAACAAGTGACTTTTCATTCATTGAGTTGGCACAGCAGTTTTACAATCCCTGTAAATCATTTGACAACACTCTTAGTCCTCTACGAATAGGGGCTATTTCCACTATCTTGATGATCCATATACGATATGGTCTGCGGAATTACATGCAGAGAAGCTATGTATTTAATACAAATGCTTGGATAGGGAAGGCTGGAAGGAAAGGATTTACTTACCCAAATTCACACACTCGATCAAATTAACAGATCAAACAAGCACGAAAAAAACCAAACTCTCAATCAATTTGACACATACAAGCACGTACACCTTCATACACATATTTATAAATCTACAAAAGATAGGCTAACTAACAGGTTTTGTATAGTTTTTAAAGAGATTATAGCACGTTCAACTGGGACAAGTACTGCATTAGTCTCGATGGTCCAGTTGCCATAAGTTCTCTTCCAGAGATACTAGGTTAGTATACTAAGAGATTACACGCATCATATTGTATTGTTTGGCCCCAAAGATTTTTTATTTTTCAACCAATAGAAGTCAAACACAACGTTGTTATAATAGGCCTATTGGCAGTTTGGGTTTGTTCCTTACGGAAAAAAGAAAATATGGTTGTATTGGGTTTCTTCCTTAAGAAAGCTACCATATTTTCACTGACATTAATATCACAGGACATTCAAATGTCTTTTCTCTAATGCGGAGTATAATTTTCTAGTGATGTTCGACTCTGCACAGGAAATTTCTACCACTTACACTCTGGAAATAACACCACTACGCTAAACAGCTTCGGCCCCCGTTCTTTTTGGTGTCAAATTACGTTCTCCTGATGTCTAGCTCCTATATGAGTGGCTTTGTGCCTTGACAGAATTATATGTTCTTTAAATTACAATTTTGGATTAATATACAATGATAGAGATCATCTTCTCTTGGTCAGAGAGCATAGAGACGGCGCAATCAAAAAGAGTATATAGCAGTTGTTGCTACAGATGCTATTCACAATGATGCTAAGGGATAACAAAGGTGAACAAACATTGTACAGCTTTTTCAGGTAATCCAATACGCTGGGCAAGATAGTGAATAACAATAAAATCTTCTCACAATTAAAGCAAAAAGTAGCAAAAACGACTTGACATATGGTAACTCCATGTGAAAACAATATGGGAAATCGGGATATATGTAGTATATAGCTCAAAAGTGCTACGGAATCAGATTGTATGTGAAACCATAATGTATAAAAGTAGTATATAACAAAATCAAAATTTCTGCAGTACCTGCTTCCAGATTAATTGAGTTGTAATGGACCTCTGCCCAAAAGCTCAAGAAAATAACTGCGTAAATTAGAAACCAAAGTATTAATTCCTTGAACTTGCAAAGCACAGTTAGAAGCTTACCTAAACACATCACTTCATAGGATTGGATACAGAATACCAATTTCCTTTATTGGAAGATGAAAAGCTTGAAAGGTTAATGACCTTCCAATAAAAGGATAGCATTGGGGATTTATAGTTGTCGAGCCATTTAAAATTAAAACGAAAGATACAAACGAACCCACCTCCACAAACAAAATTGCGATCTAAAAAATATGCTTAACATAATTGTTTCTCATCTCACACCCCCATCCGAACCCACCTCCACAAACAACCCAGAATTGCAAAAAAACGGATGGAATTAATACTGGGATGAGAGCGAGGGGATGTAAATTAAATTGGGGGAGCAGATCCAAATAATCTGTGTGGCGGGATGGATGTGGCAAAATCATATGAGTATGAAAGGGAAACTTGTCATATGAGTATGAAAGCAAAATCATAAATAATGTATATTAGATTATTAATTAGTTTTGCATGTTATTCTTGAGAATTTGACAAGTGAGCGAAGTCGAGGCATAAATAATATGTCTTCAATAATCAAAGCATTTTTGGTTTCAGCAATAAAAGGGTGGGACAAATAGCAGCTGATTAACCATTCTTACATTCATATAAACTCAAAGAAACTGCGATATACTGTTTCTGCTTTACGAAAAATTTACATTTAAAAGAAACTGCAATATACTTCAGTTTAACACACAATTTAATACTCGAAGCAAAACACGAGCAAGAGATTCACAACATGAACCGGTCCAGATACACTCCATTCTATATATTTCAAAGGCATGTGCGAATGCAACTATACATTCTAGTTCTTAGATTATAAAATTGTGTCCTCTTGACTTTTTAACAGATTCCCAGGTTTCAGATAGTCAACATTTATGTTAAAGAGACTCAAATTTCAGAACGGAATAGTCAATACATGACATGACATTCAACATATTAACCTAACGCGGATGCATTGCGAGAGCAGGATTTGTTAGTGCAAATTGAATAAAAGTTTTAGAAGCATTATGGGTGTATAAATTGTGTACCTTGACGAACAAAAGAAACAAGGGATTGGCTATGAGAATGAGAGAAGATTGGTTGAAGATGACGCTCTTTGCGGTATTTCGTCAAGCAATTACATGGTGTGTATCGATGGCTTCAATCAGGCCCTTATCTACATCGTGTATGTATGTGTATCCCCTATTTGTAATAGAATGGGGTTCCACCATTTCACACAGACCTAGGGTTTAACCATATTTAGCGGCGGCTGAGGGGTGCGATAACATAATTAGATGCCTAGGCAAAAAAAATTGGTCGAAGGAATTTTTACCAGTGGCAGCGCCGGAGAGAGAAAGAGAGAGGTGGAAGCGATGGACTGCAGCGTGGCAGCGGCAACGGAGGATGGCAGTGGCAACGAGCAGAGAAGCGGCAACAGCGACGACAGCGGCGGAGACGGCGTGTGACAGAGGGGCTGCGTCGTGTTTGTGTGATGAGAGAGGGAGAGAGAGAGAGAGAGAGAGAGAAAGAGCAGATCTGGTTATCAAATACGTACATCCTAATTTTTATGCCCCTAATTTTTCTCTGATAATGCGATAAATTTTCATGCCCGCCTAATTAACCTTCCAATTTTTACCCGCTAATTTTTTTCTGATAAGTTGTCATGCTCGCCCAATTAACCCGCCAATTTTTACGTCAATCTCCACGATTGTGAGTTGTGTTTATATAATCAGAACAAATTTATGTTTTTCATACTAATACGTGCTTCTTAATTTTATGCCCGCTAATTTTTTTCTAAGTTTTCATGCACGCCTGATTAACCCGCCAATTTTTATGCCAATCTCCACGATTATGAGCCGCGGCCTTTGATCCCGCCAATTCTTACTCCAATCTCCATGATTGTGAGCCGTAGGCTTTGACCTTCATGAATCATCTGGAATATAAGTCAACAGTTTGCATAATAACACTTGTATCAACAGTCATTATGTACCATTGACTTTTCCTCAGCACCCACCTCATAACCCTCCCCCCCCCCCCCATCATGCCTATCCCCCGCTCCCCTTCTTTACCACCTTTCCACCACCGCACAATCCCCTACCCACCTTCAACTACGGATCGATCAACCCCACTTCCATACCCCCTACTCATCATCCATCACCCCCCAACACACAAAGAGACACATAAATACCCCGTCTGCCCCTCCCCCCAACCACCTGATCACAACCATCAACTTTTGTGCAAGGCCTAATTGTTTGAAATTGGAGACTAGCTGGCCACCATCATAGAAGAATTAAGTGCAGTGTGCTATGTGTGAGAAGGAAAGAAAAGAGATTGAGGGATGAGATAACTCTTAAAATAGTGGAGGTGGCTAATAAATTGATATACCGACCACCATCATAATTGCGGTCGTCGAGCCTATCACCACCGTCATTGGTGATTAGTTGATGGAGCTCATGGTTGGGTGATTAGTGGGTAGTGGGCATGTGCCTAGTGGAGGTAGTGAGTATTGATTGTGGCGGTATAGTAGCGATTATTGTCGATGGGCAGTGAAGGGTAATCGGTGGACAGTGGAGGTCGATTGGTGATGATCGTGACCGAAGTGACTGCAATTTATGAGGTTGTCGTTGCTGTGACTGTTGTTATTGTTGTTGTTATATAGAAGTGGTCAATATTTAAGATGTTAAAATGGGAAGTTATTATTTCGAAGATTAAAGTCATAATTTTAGCCAATTTGTTTGTGACAACTAGTATTTACTTTTAAGAAAAAATTAAAAAACTTAAGAAATTAGATTAAAACTTTGGAAGCATATTAGCTATCAATCGAACCTAAATACATGTATCCATTGGCATAACAAAACTTGTGCCCACAGACCTTTGTTGTCATTGGCATAATAAGACTTGTGCCCACGGGCCCTTGTATACCGTTGGCATAACAACACTTATGCCCATGGGCCCTTCTGTACCGTTGGCATAACACTTGTGTCCACGGACCATTGTTACCGTCGGCATAACAATATTTATGCCCCATGGCCCTTGTGTACCGTTGGCATAACAACACTTGTGTCCACGGACTGTTATTACCGTTGGCATAACAACACTTATGCCTACGGGCCCTTGTGTACCGTTGGCTTTTTCGTCACTGTAGACCTCTTTTCTTGTAGTGAAGTAATTAGAAAACTAAAAAATCAATTGTACAACTTTTAAAACTCTAGGCTATAGACATATATTTATGTATTAGGCTTTGCTTTCGACTATTAATACCTCAAAAGTACTTTAAAAAAATTAAATAAGACTACAACAATCATGTATAAAACTAAAGATTATACTCACAAATTAAAAAAATTTTCCCAATTTTATGGAAGCAATATAATTACCAAAACTGACTAAATTTTTTAAAAGACGCCAAAATATCAAAATTGATGTTTATTTAAGAAATTATTTTTATCTGAATAGCAAACCTTAAAATGAAAATGATATACACCTAACAAATGCAAAGAAAAGGAAATGCACCATATTTGACTTAGTGTTCAAAAAACTTTAAAATGTCAAAATAGAAATTGATATTCACAAATTAATTTTTAATTAGATTACCTCAATCTCCCAAGCAGAAATCATATATTTGTTTTAAATAAAAATAAAAAAAGAAAATCAATTATACGTGTCAAGTCATAAGCACTGTGCATCATCAATAAAATAACTAAAAAGATTTAATAAGATTCTTGCACTTTTTAAAACTCTAACCACAAAATAATATAAAAAAAGAGACCAAAATATATATTGAATAAATGTTATATCTCGTAAGTTGGAGATTTTTTACACTATATTTAATCAATACACTAATTTATTCATATTTGATTCTGACTTTTATATCACCCAAGCTATTTAACAAGATAAGAACCAGAAATCTAAAGAGCAAAAGCTAAGGTAACGTTTGAAAACACTTTTAGTTTTGGTTTTCTGTTTCGAAAAAACAAAAATCAGTTTAGTTTTTCTTTTTAAAACAAAAACAAATGGGTGTTTGAATACCCGGTCTTTATTTTGAGTTTTTGCTTTCAGGTGCTTGAATACCCAGTTTTTATTTTAAGTTTTTTCTTTTGGATGTTTGATTACCCAATTTTTATTTTGAGGTCTTTTCTTTGGTGGTGGTTTATGGTGCCGGTGGTGGGGCGTGGCAGTGGTTGGTAGGATAGTCGACGGCGGTGGCTGCTGGCGGGCGGGCGGTGGTCGCTGGCGATGGGCAGTGGTTATGGTGGTGGTCTCAAAATAAAAACCAAAACTCAAATCCAAAACTCCAAATGAGAGTTTTCAAAAACAGCCATATTTTAAAATTGGTTTTCAAAACTGAAGAAGAAAAAAAACGAAAACTGCGTGCCAAACGCGTTTATTTTGTCCAGTTTGCAAAACTGGAGAAAAAAGAAAAAACAGATTCAAACAGAGCCTAAGGAAAGGATAGAAAGTGTAACACTCCGATACTTTTTGCAAATATATATATATATATATATATATATATATATATATATATATATATATATATATATTTCCTTTATTTCAGCATCGATATTTTAATTACCATTTTTAGCGACGAATTTATTTTCTTATCACCAGTATACTTTTAGCGACAATTAAATTTCTTTTAGCATTGATGTATAAGTAGCGACTTTTAGCGAATATTAGTAGACCATGATCATGTAACAACCCGTTAAAAAATCATTCTAGTGTATTAACATATCATAAATAACTATTTGGGTCTTTTTTTCATAATAATATAAAATTTTGGCTGAAAGTTTGAATATCTATGAAAGAATTTGAGTGGGGTTTTTGGTAAAGTTCCATCCTATGGTTTGTTAGATATATATTTGGCTTTTGAGAAAGAACAGAGTAGCTATCCCCGTTTTTTTTTTTTGCAGCCTTAGTCATTAGAACCCCTGCATAGGTCATTATTGTTATTTAGAATTGTTAACTTAGACTTGATGTTTCAACTATGATAGTACACTAAGAGCATTATTTTACTCGATGGTTTAGTTGCTCTAACTGACTGATGATTCTAAATTGATTGAGTTGTGGGTTTCATTATCTTGGCATATATGATCGAGTGAGTGCCTAACATTCCGGAAATTCTAGGATGTTACAGTTGGTATCAGAGCTTAGGTATATGATTATGTAGACTTTAGAAGCTAGTGAGGGAAAGCCTAAGTTTTGACAAGAGCGTTAGCAAAAACTTTAATACCTTAGTTGAACCATATTAATGGCTAGATATCAGAGTACGTAGTGAAAGCGTAGCGGGTATATCATTTGGTTTGAGGCATCGATGTGTGAGTGCTTATAGGAATTGCCTAAATATTTTGAGGTTGAGTAATGATATCCGGTTGGTTCAATTATGAAAGCCTAGGTTATATTCAAAATCATATAGTATAGTGAAATGTTCTCAGCTGCTATTGAAGTTATCAACTCACATTTTGGAAGTTATGTGTAAGGTTCGGTTACACCTTCATTTGGGAGTTACCTAGTGAAAACGTAGTGTTTTGATATTATAAGTAAGAGAAATTTCGAGGACAAAATTGTGGGGGAGATTGTAACACCCCGAACCGTGATCTTGCATACCCGGTTAATTTTTTTTTTTTTGCGACGACTTTCAGACCCAAGATTTAGCGTAGATTTTCGTGAGCGAAATTTTTATTGGTAACCTATGGCGATAACATTTCGCTAAACCATAAGTTATAAATTAAAGATGGGAAATATAAGTGATATTGATTGAGATATTAGTGAGTCATTTATCATCATAAAGAGAACCAAACGCAACCTTTCTAAAGAAATTGACAAAGCTTTAATTAGCGTAAATGATATTTTTATGCTTAACATCAACGTGTGTCCTAGAGATGAATTAATTTTCTTAGCATCGATATATTTCTAGCGACAAAATTATTTTAGCATCGGTGCGCTTATTAGTGCCGATTTGTCAAATGGAATGGCGTAACAGCCCATTCATAATTTTCTTAGCGCATAAATTATCATCAATGTTTATTATTGGACCATTTCGCGATGATAAGTGCGGCTAAGAAAAAAATTAGTGACAAAATGAATGAGTAAGGGGTTTTTGTGATTTTTCTAACTTAGGGTTTTATATACACACATCTTTTATAGAGCAGTTGTTTCCTCTATTTGTCCATCTGGTGTGTGACCTTCGATAGAGAGAGGCAGAGAGATCGAGAAAGGGGGAAAGAGAAGCGGCTTCCGGTGATCGAATCTACTTGTCTGGTAATTTTTTCAAAGCCTTTTTCTCTCTAATCTTTAAACGGGTTACGGCAATTAGGGAGCCTATGGCTGCAAAGGCAGCCATACCTAGAAATTGGTATGGGACCGAGAAATGGGTATGGGAGTAAATCGAGAGGTTTCGACCATGGAAGCCGTGGCTGTGCATTTGTGTGACAGACTGTGGGTGGAAAGACAGAGAAACAGCTCTGCCATTAGGTTTTTTTGTGTATTTAATGGTATAAAGTGAGTGTTGTGATGGTGTAGTGTAAGTGTGTGCTTTGTGGGTAGACAGCCAAAGTGCTGCGTGGGTTTTGATGAAGGAGTGTATATCTTTAACAATGCGAGTTATGAGTGCGTGGAAGGAGAAGAGGAAGGGTTGTGTGACTGTTGTGCATGTGTGTCTGTGTGTTGAACAAGAGGGAAGGGAGTAGCCGTGCTGTTGTGAATGTTGGTTTAAAAAAAAAAATTTGCGATGCATTAGAGATTTGTTGGTTAGGAATTGGAAAATTCAGGCATTAGCTTCGAGTTGGTGCCTCTTTGATAGCTACGGACACTTGTATCACATAATACTTAACAGTAGTGGGCTAAGGTGGGTATTTGATTAAGTGTGGTGATGTGTTTGTATTTTTGGGTCTTGTGTGAAAAGCTATGAGAAGGGGCTGCATGAGAGTGTGAATGGGTGTGAAATATAAAAACATGGGGACTGAAATGGTGGCATGAATTTGGTTAACAGAAAAAGAACGAAAGAAGAAAAAAAAAGAAAGGGGAGGAGAAGAGACGACAGTGGTGAAGGGAGATGAGCGCATGTATGTGTGTGCATGATGTGTGGAAGGGTGTGGCTGTGTAGTGTGTTTAATTGGTATGAGTGTGTGTGTAAGAGGTGAGTGAAAGTGTGTGTTTGTGTGGGTGTATACGAGTGTGGGAGTGTGAGTGTGTGTGCTTGAATGTGCATGCGTATGTAGTGAGTAAATGGGTGTGCATGGTCACTGAGTGGGGAAAGAAAAAAGAAGGAAAAAAAACGGTGTTTGTGGGCTTGTGAAAGAGACAAGAAGGAAATGGGTTTTGGGTGTTCAAGTGTGTGTATGTTGTGACACCCTCAACCCAGGTGACATCACCGGGCTGAGTTATCAACCATAATCATATTCAAAACCCTGTGCTGAATACAGAGCAACTACATCCTTATACTCATACATCATTAATAGACGCTCCAAAATGTATCCTTAAAAAAATTTTCTTACGAACATACATCATACTGCAGCGGAAGACCTTCAGGTCTTTAAACAACATAAATGGTTACAACTTAATATACGACTGTAGTCGTAGGACTCTTGACAACCTATCTCGCAACTCAATTTTTATACCACAATTTCCAGCTTGTCTTACCTCACAAAACTTATCCCCTTGCTCAACTTTTCTATCTTGTTTCTCTTCCCTTTACTAGAGGGTTCTCCTTGATCAACCTTATAGCCTGCACAATACAACATAAGGAATGAACGCAAATCGCTCAGTAAAGACAACACGAGGAGTATCGTATACAAATGATTCAAAAGACTCGGAGGAATAATAATCATCTCAACCAGAGCAATGAATCAAGAAGAGTCAATAAATTTCAGCATCAACATAACTTGTCAAACGATAAGTTTTCTTTCGTTCGTCTAAGCGTCTTTATGGCCCAATAGATCAGCATTACTGCCACCTCCTCATGGACAAGACTGACTAACCGACAGACTGACTGACTGACTATGAAAGTGAACACTAAAATAGGAAATTGAAAAGATAAACATCAACGAAATATAAGTCATTAAAATCATTAACATCAAAAGAAAATAAAATGCAATGCAACTCAGACTAGACTTGACCAGACATGACAGACTCGACTCGCGCACCCTACATCCTTTTTGCCAGTGATCATGTTTCATAAGCCATCCTCCTCATATTGATGTCAAATTTTTTGGGATGTTCATCTCAGTCTCAAGTACATAGAAGAGACACTGTCAACAAGAAGGGAACTCATTATTAGAGTGCTTTCACTAACCACGTTACAGCCAAACAACAAGACTTCATCAACGGGGCGGACTAAGGGAAAGTTTATTTGACCTTATCTCCACAACAACACAGCTCAACAAGGAATACCAGATCAAAAGATCAACCGGTGTTTAGACCTAACAACAAGAGTTCAACGTAACATCATCAACAGGGTGGACTTGGGAGAAGATTACCACAAGCCCTCAACAATGTTCTTACATAAGAGGAATGTCGACTACCAATAAGTGCCGACATCTCACAACAACACCCAACGACCTCAACAACATCATCATCAACGACAGGGCGGACTCGGGAGAAGTTTGCCACAAGTCCTCAATAATGTTCTCAAAGAGAAGAGATATCGGCTATCAATAATTACCGGCATCTCACAACAACCACACGATAACCCCTTCACAACGCCATCATCAACTTCAAGTATCCTAATCGAATCGAATCATAGCATACTGGGACACCCATCATCCTCACTATATTATATCAACAGGGCGGACTAAGGGAATTATTCTACCCTAAGTCCTCAACATCACAATTCAAATATACGTATATCGGTCACAACGACTACCGGTGACCAATCATAACAACAAGAATTCAACAATACGTCATCAACATGGCATGCTAATCGAAACAATGAATTAACATATTAGAACTGCATTGTCCTTACCTGATTGGCTTATAGCCGAAGCAACTCGCAATCTCTGATCGCAACGAGCTGCATCACCTACTCAAATAATACTACGCTCGTTAGAAATCATTCCACATATACGCACTCCAAATTCTACCCCTTCCCATTTAATCATTTATAGTGTCTTATAGCAGCTTGTTAATCCGATCCAATAATTGAATCTTTAACCTAACTTACCAACACATTAGCAGTAGCCATTATCTCATTATTTTGACGTATTAACATCATTCTTCACTTCCCACCATTTATAACGCTGAATTACACGCGTTCCCTAAATTTGGCGTCAACATAGAAAATTATGAAAATACCCCGTCTAGGCGGCAAATTACCAAAATACCCCCTGACGGTTCGCTACCACTTCAACACCTCAAATCTGCTTCAAAACAACCTTTCAGGTGTTTTACAACTCTTTCCGGACTAAAAAGTCTTTTGAAAAACTTACCGGAAAATTACCAAAATACCCCTCTTCAGGTGGCAAATTACCAAAATGCCCCCTGAGGGTTCTCGACATTAGAAAAATCTCACAAGTGCTTTAAAATGCTATTTTAAGCCTCCTGAATTCATTCTTGAGCTAAAAAGTATTTTACAAAATTTTTGCCCAAAAATCCTGAACCGGCGTCCGGACCGAGCGCTTAAAAGCTCGTTCGGCCAAAAATGGCAAACGACTTCAGAATGACCCAAAATATTGAGAAATGGAACTTCTCAGCATCATAGAGTCCTCATAAATTTTTTGCTCAAAACCGTGCTCGTTTGGTATTTTAAATTTTACCGTAAATTTTCAAACTTCCCGCGTCCGTTCACCTCCTTCTCGACCTTGGAAAAATCTGAACGTTTTCCACGACATAGGTCTCCTAAAAATAACTAGGGTCTTGTTTTTGCACTTTAGCTAAATCTGACCCTAACTGTTTTCAAAAATTCGGATAAGAAACTGCTCCATTATTTTTCATCTTTAGCGACAATTACATGTTACTATTCAGATCATCACACACACTAACACACCTTGGTCACACCCACATGTCTTCTTCCTCCTTCAGCCCGTCACACACCTTGGCACACTCATCCCATAATTGAGCATGGATTACTTACTTTTTCTCACTTTCAATCATTCAATCGGATCAAAATTTATGTTTAATGCCCTAAATCCATCCAATTTACATAATTACACCACATTAATCCATACCCATGAACCAAATTGAAGAACACACAATGAAACCCACACCCACGCACCTTAAAATCAAGCCCAATTCAAAACCCTGATTCGTTTTCTCTTTCTTTGTTGTTTTAGGGTCTTATGTCATGATTCTAACAAAAATTCATCCCAATTTCTTCATCCCCAATCAAATTCATACATAACCGAGTATACATACATACATATATATATATATATATATATATATATATATATATATATATATATATATATATATATATCTTTGTCACAAACTTGAATGAATTCAACCAATTTCACAAATTGGGTTCAAGATTCATACGCTGTTAGGGTTCATATTCAATCCTTTCTTTTTTTCTTTCTTTCCCCTTTTTCTTCTTCCTCCTTTTCCCTCTTTTTCCTTCTCCTTTTTCTTCCTTCCCACTGCTGCTTCTATTCTTGTTCCCAGCCATGTTCTTGACTTCGTGTTATTTCGATTTTACACCCCAAAAATTTCTTTTTATATTTTCTTCTCATGAATCTTATCCCAAAGTATTTTAAAATTTCCAAGCATGACTCAGCTTATAGCAAGTAGGAGGTGGCCATCGTGCGTGACCTATTTCATTAGGTTATGACACCTTTTGCAAAGTTTCAAATTTTGCACTTTGGCCCCTCAAGTTTTCAAAATTGCATTTTGACCCCTCGACTTTGAAAATTTACAATTTGACCCCAAAATCACCCTAACCCTCCATGTAGCCCCCTAACACCTCATTATCATAAAAAAAAATATGCTACTTAATAAAGATATGCATCACGTTCATCATATTTTCCAAAATTAGATTTTTGCCCCCTTAACTTTCCAAAATTACATTTTAACCCCCAAAACCACACTAACCCCTTATTTAACTCCCTAATACTTCATCATCACCAACATATTACTACTTCATAAAAATAGCACCCCTTAATTACTCAAACTTACGGTTAGATTAATTTTCGGTATTTTCTGGGGTATCGCACCCTCCCCGCCTTAAATAAATTTCGTCCTTGAAATAAGGACAACCTCATTCTGCAACTTGGTGCGGACATTATTACCGCATTAGCGTCTTGGGTTTCAAGGTAACCTCCTTGGCCGCATGATTTTCTTCCAGTCAACTTTAACCAACTGCATTAATATAACACATATTCCTCTTTATCCATCACTTCAATCGGGGCCTCCTAGTACGACATATTATCTTGTATTTCAACTTGTTCCTCTTGGATCCCATGCATAGAATTGGGATCATACTTCCTCAACATTGACACATGATGCATGTCATGCAATTAACTCAATCATGAACGTTTGATCGAGTTTGTATGCTATGTTTTCAATCCTAGGCAGGATTTTAAACGGTCCGATGAACCTCGGACTCAACTTCCTCCACTTCTCGAATCGCGTGATTCCTTTCCACAGTAACACTTATAAAATGTACCATGTCATCTATTTCAAACTTCAACATCCTGCGCCTCTTGTCAGCACAATTTTTCTACTAATTCTATGCAGTAAGATTTCTCTTTTGGATATCGATCACCTTGTTTTCTATTTCTTTCCACAATCTCGTGCGAAATAGTCTCGACTCTAACCACATGCTACAAATAGGTGCGTGACATCTTCGGCCATACAACACTTCATAAATAACTATTTTTCTTTGCTCGACCGATAACCATTGTTATAGGAGAATTCAACTAAGGGTAACTGTTTACCCCATGTTCTGCCAAAATAATTAATGCTAACCCTCAACATTCTCCCAGTATTCATATCATACGTCTTAATCGGCCACCTGTCTGAGGTAAAAGGCCGTCCTCATTGTCAACTTTTTTTTTCATTTCTTTTTGACAACTTTCCCAAACTTTAAAGATGAACCTTGCGTCTCTATCGGACACAATAGTTACCGGAAATCCATAACGACTAACCACTCGCTTAACATAAGCTGGGCAAGTCGTTCAGAAAAATATTCTCCCTGGATAAAATAAATCGAAACGTCTTAGTCAACCTCTCCATTACAACCCAAATAGATGTATATCTCTTAGTTGTTCGTGGTAACCTTAACACCAAAATTCATCATAATGTGTTCCCACTTTCCCCTCAGGTGCAAAGAGTGGTTGCCACTATCTGGCGATCTTATGATCCACTTTTACCTGTTAGCAGGTCAAACATCGGGATACAAACTTTTATATATCCCTCTTCATGCTAGGTCACCAAAATTTTAGCCATAACTTAGGGTTCATTTCCATCTCCCCTGAGTGAATCGGTACCCAAACTATGAGTACCCCTACAATTCCTTTCCTTCATTTGTCATTAGGCAGAACACATATTCGACCTTCACATTCATAATTTCCATCCTCATCACTATCAAAATTTCTTTTTCATTCCTTTCGAATCCCCGCTAGAGCTCAACATCATCTCTCTTGGTCTTAAGCTTCCTTAATTAGATTAGAAAGCATTGGTCACATTTTTTATTTTTTTTTTGTAAAACAGACTGTTGCTTCCTTTTCTCCTTACTCGAATCTGGACCTCAAGTTTGTTCACATTCTTATTAACTTGGCATAACAACCATCATAGTTACTTTTCCCTAATAGAGCATCTTAGAGAAATTCTCAATGACTTTTTGGTAGCCTCCGACTGACCTTAGGAAGCTACTCATCTCAAACGCTGATGTTTGTCATTCCCCATTTCTTACTTTTTTTTCAACTTTTCCCCGATCTCTTAACATGCTTTTGCATCGACCCCATATATCCAGATTTTCACGTCAGAATTCACTTTCTTTGAATTTGACATACAACTTAGCTTTCTTAAAATTTGTCAAACTTGCCATTTCGCAAGTTCTTCCTTGCCTTTTGTACCATCCCTAAGGTCACCAATAAGGCGACAACACAACGATCAAGTGCTCTCAAAAGACTTGGTTCCTCGAATTTATAACTGCCACATGGGCCTTAATTAATCCACCTGGCACCACCAAATTTTTTTTATAATGCCCGTCTCTGTTTCTAAACACAATCTTGACAACTTCATCCTTTCTTATTCCTTAACCGGCGATGACCTGTTGTTCTGAGGTCAGTCTTAGAAAGAAAACACTTAGCACCCAGCAATTGATCAACATATCAGCTAGGTCAGGCAATCAATAATTATTCCTAACTGTCATCTTAATCAACTTCCGATAGCCAATACATAGTCTCATAAACCCCTCATTTCTTCTTCCTTCAATGACCATCACCCTCCTTTAGAGCACCTTTGTCCGGTCAATATACTCTGGCTGTTGACATTTGAAACAACCTCTTTTTCTTAATCTTAAACATTAGTTCTGTGACTTGCTCTCATACTTAGGACATGCTTTACTTGCCTTAGCATAGTTCACACCCTCGTGCCTCAACCCGCATCATCTACATTTTCTATCTCCTTCTCTTGGTTCGGAACTTTGTCCGGACTATTCTACATCTACTTTCTTCTTACCTTTCTTTTTACCCTTCTAGTTTCGTTCCTCATTTCCATCCTCGCACCCTTCTTTCTTCCCAGACCTCTTCATTCTTTCCTCTATCACTTAGTCTTTTTTTTCCTACTACTCTCATAGTAATTCCCCTATTAGAACCCCATTACCTGTCCCTTTTTAAGGATTATTTTCTAACTTTCCTCATTTTATCCCACTTTTCACATTTTTCTGTCATCGCCTGATGACGGCAATTAGCCCAACTCACCAAATTCCCTGACATCCTTTTCTGCCTTTCTATCCTTCCATTTAGCATGCTAAACGTTTCTCCAACTTACACTTTAACTTGAACAAAAATATTTATCATCAACAAGTTACTTGTACCTATTCCAGGCAACGTAAGCCAAATAAGCTACCATCCTCAACTTGTTCATGCTCATCCTCAATAACTTGAAACTCTTCTTGTACATATGACTAACAACCATCATCTTTTTTACATTTTCTCACATCATGTTACTTCAACTATCTTCTCCATCTCTTAAATTCACTTAGTTGTCTACACTAGACCATTTTCCTCCCGTGGGATTTCACCCAGGCGGGCATCCTGATAGTCTCGAGATCTACCTTATGTTCTTCCTTTTACTGGGGCTGTAGCCACCGGTTGTACTTTTAGAACGCCGACCATCTTTTTGTAGAAGTCTCACTAGCTCTTTCTTAAGGTCTTCTTGACCTAATACAACTCTCTGCTTATTCCTTCCACTTACATCCTCAACATTCACCATAATCACTTTGATTGACGGCCCTTCTTGATTGGGAACCCTCTCTCTCTCTCTCCTCCCTTTTCGAGAAAGGATTAGCACGATAATTAAAATTGTGCACCATAACATTAACCTTCACGCTCAAACAGCTAATGGTTTTTCATCATTAAACGACATTTTTTCTACAATAGTATGTAAATGATACCAATTCACCATCACCCTTCTCCTTCTCAATCACAAATTTAGGTCCGATTTTCAAAGTGGACTCCACCCCTATTCGTACACCCTATCAACCTCAGAGAAGCCATAACGCTCCTTTAACAATTTTAGGCTTCAATGACTCTCTCTTAGAATCAATTGTTGCATGTCTTCAGGTATTGCCCTATTAGAAAGGCAATCACGAACAACCTGTCATATTAATTTTTTTTTCTGAATGACCTGTATACTGGCGTCCATCGTCTCCCTTAATATCTAATTCGATACTTACTTCGTGTCCTCTGGTTCAACTTTCAACCTCTTTATCGTTTAGTCAATACCGCTTGTGTGGGACTCGAATCGACTTGTCGATGAGTCCCTTTTTTCCTCATCACTCGAAAGTACTATTTCTTCCAAAATCTCATCAAAAATTTACTCATTTCTAACCTCAGCTCCTCATCTCTCCATTCACAGTTTACACAATAAAAGTGCTCAACCTCAACCATCTTTCTCGACCAGGTCCTTTTATTTCAATTTCTATTGGACCTCGATTCGGTTCTTTCAAGCCTAATTCCATCTCGTCTACATTCTCATCATGATCTTTTTGTTGAGATCCGACACCGCAACTTTATCATCATCAAACCACTCATCTAAAACTAGGTCAACCATTTCTTTCTTCCATTCCCTGCAGCAATAGTAGGAACGCTGAGGTCATGAATAAACATGCCTTAGCCAACCTCGACCCACACATCATAACGATCCGCCTAGTTCAACCAAATCATCAAGATTCTTCTTCTACTTCTCTCATCAACAACTTAGGCTTTCCACCAGACACTTCGAAAGTCTATAGAATCATTTGCCTAAGCTCTGATACCAACTTGTGACACCCTCAACCCAGGTGACATCACCGGGCTGAGTTATCAACCATAATCACATTCAAAACCCTGTGCTAAATACAGAGCAACTACATCCTTATACTCATACATCATTAATAGACGCTCCAAAATGTGTCCTTAAATTTTTTTTCTTACAAACATACATCATACTGCAGCGGAAGACCTTCAGGTCTTTAAACAACAAGAATAGTTACAACCTAATATACGACTGTAGTCATAGGACTCTTGACAACCTATCTCGCAACTCAATTTTTATCCCACAATTTTCAGCTTGTCTTACCTCACACAACTTATCCCCTTGCTCAACTTTTCTAGCTTGTTTCTCTTCCCTTTACTAGAGGGTTCTCTTTGATCAACCTTATAGCCTGCACAATACAACATAAGAAATGAACGCAAATCGCTCAGTAAAGACAACACGAGGAGTATTGTATACAAATGATTCAAAAGACTCAGAGGAATAATAATCATCTCAACGATAGCAATGAATCAAGAGGAGTCAATAAATTTCAGCATTAACATAACTTGTCAAACGATAAGTTTTCTTTCGTTCGACTGAGCAGCTTTATGGCCCAATAGAACAATATTATTGCCACCTCCTCATGGACAAGACTGACTGACCGACAGACAGACTGACTGACTATGCAAGTGAACACTAAAATAGGAAATTGAAAAGATAAACATCAACGAAATACAAGTCATTAAAATCATTAACATCAAAAGAAAATCAAATGCAATGCAACTCAGACTAGACTTGACCAGACATGACAGACTCGACTCGCGCGCCCTACATCCTTTTTGCCAGTGATCATGTTTCACAGGCCATCCTCCACATATTGATGTCCCATTTTGTGGGATGTTCATCTCAGTCTCAAGTACATAGAAGAGACACTGTCAACAAGAAGGGAACTCATTTAGAGTGCTTTCCCTAACCACGTTACAGCCAAACAACAAGACTTCATCAACGGGGTGGACTAAAGGAAAGTTTATTTCACCTATCTCCTCAACAACACAGCTCAACAAGAAATACCGGATCAAAAGATCAACCGGTGTTCAGACCTAACAACAAGAGTTCAATGTAATATCATCAACAGGGCGGACTTGGGAGAAGATTACCACAAGCCCTCAACAATGTTCTTACATAAGAGGAATGTCGACTACCAATAAGTGCCAACATCTCACAACAACACCCAACGACCTCAACAACATCATCATCAACGACAGGGCAAACTCGGAAGAAGTTTGCCACAAGTCCTCAATAGTGTTCTCAAAGTAAAGAGATATCGGCTATCAATAATTACCGGCATCTCACAACAACCACACGATAACCCCTTCACAATGCCATCATCAACTTCAAGTATGCTAATCGAATTGAATCATAGCATACTGGGACACCCATCATCTTCACTAAATTATATCATTTGGGCGGACTAAGGGAATTATTCTACTCTAAGTCCTCAACAGCACAATTCAAATATACGTATATCGGTCACTAACGACTACCGGTGACCAATCATAACAACAAGAATTCAACAATACGTCATCAACATGGCATGCTAATCGAAATAATGAATTAGCATATTAGAACAGCATTGTCCTTACCTGATTGGCTTATAGCCGAAGCAACTCGCAATCTCTGATCGCAACAAGCTGCATCACCTACTCAAATAATACTATGCTCGTTAGAAATCATTCCACATATAAGCACTCCCAATTCTACCCCTTCCCATGTAATCATTTATAGCGTCTTACGACAGCTTGTTAATCCGATCCCATAATTTGATCCTTAACCTAGCTTACCAACACATTAGCAGTAGCCATTACCTCATTATTTCGACGTATTAACATCATTCCTCACTTTCCACCATTTCAAACGCTGAATTACACGCGTTCCCTAAAATTTGGCGTCAACATAGAAAATTATGAAAATACCCCATTTAGGCAGCAAATTACCAAAATACCCCCTGACGATTCACTACCACTCCAACACCTCAAATCTGCTTCAAAACAACCTTTCAGGTGTTTTACAACTCTTCCCGGACTAAAAAGTCTTTTGAAAAACTTTACCAAAAAATTACCAAAATACCCCTCTTCGGGTGGCAAATTACCAAAATGCCCCCTGAGGGTTCTCGGCATTAGAAAAATCTCACAAGTGCTTTAAAATGATATTTTAAGCCTCCTGAATTCATTCTTGAGCTAAAAAGTATTTTACAAAATTTTTGCTCAAAAATCCTGAACCGGCGTCCGAACCGAGCGCTTAAAAGCCCGTTCGGCCAAAAATGGCTAACGACTTCAGAATGACCAAAAATATTGGGAAATGGAACTTCTTAGCATCATAGAGTCCTCATAAATTTTTTGCACAAAACCGTGCTCGTTTGGTATTTTAAATTTCACCGTAAATTTTCAAACTTCCCGCGTCTGTTCACCCCCTTCTCGACCTTGGAAAAGTCTGAAAGTTTTCCACGACATAGGTCTCCTAAAAATAACTACGGTCTTGTTTTTGCACTTTAGCTAAATCTGACTCTAACTATTTTAAAAAATTCGGATAAGAAACTGCTCCATTATTTTTCATCTTTAGCGACAATTACATGTTACTATTCAGATCATCACACACACTAACACACCTTGGCCACACGCACATGTCTTCTTCCTCCTTCAACCCGTCACACAACTGGGCACACTCATTCCATAATTGAGCATGGATTTCTCACTTTTTCTCACTTTCAATCATTCAATCGGATCGAAATTTATGTTTTAATGTCCTAAATCCATCCAATTTACACAATTACACCACATTAATCCATACCCATGAACCAAATTGAAGAACACACACTGAAACCCACACCCACGCACCTTAAAATCAAGCCCAATTCAAAACCCTAATTCGTTTTCTCTTTCTTTGTTGTTTTAGGGTCTTATGTCATGATTCTAACAAGAATTCATCCCAATTTCTTCATCCCCAATCAAATGCATACATAACCGAGTATACATATATGTATCTATGTCACAAACTTGAACGAATTCCACCAATTTCACAATTGGGTTCAAGATTCATACCCTGTTAGGGTTCAGATTCAATCCTTTCTTTTTTTTCTTTCTTTCCCCTCCTTCTTCTTCCTCCTTTTCCCTCTTTTTCCTTCTCCTTTTTCTTCCTTCCCGCTGTTGCTTCTGTTCTTGTTCCCAGGCATGTTCTTGACTTTGTGTTATTTCGATTTTACACCCCAAAAATTTCTTTTTATATTTTCTTCTCATGAATCTTATCCCAAAGTATTTTAAAATTTCCAAGCATGACTCAGCTTATAGCAAGTAGGAGGTGGCCTTCATGCATGGCCTATTTCAAATTTTGCACTTTGGCCCCTCAAGTTTTCAAAATTGCATTTTGACCCCTCGACTTTGGAAAATTACAATTTGACCCCAAAATCACCCTAACCCTCCATGTTGTCCCCTAACACCTCATTATCATAAAAATATGCTACTTAATAAAGATATGCATCACGTTCATCATATTTTCTAAAATTAGATTTTTGCCCCCTTAACTTTCCAAAATTACATTTTAACCCCCAAAACCACACTAACCCCTTATTTAACTCCCTAATACTTCATCATCACCAACGTATTGCTACTTCATAAAAATAGCACCTCTTAATTAATCAAACTTACGGTTAGATTAATTTTTCGATATTTTTCGGGGTATCACATATGTGTACCGTGTGACTGTGTGCATGAGTGTGTAAATATGTGAAGGTGTATGGTGTATGTAATATGTGGAATGTGTGGATATATGTCATGGTGTGTGTTTGTGTTTGAGTGTGTGTAACTGTGTAAGGAGAAGTAAGGGGCTGCCATGAGTGGTTTAGGTGAGGGTGTGATGTTATGGGTTTTTATGCAGAGAATAGGGGCGAAGATGATGAACAGTGATGGGTATGTGCAGTGGGAGTGGTACACTGTACTTGCACAGTTGTACCACGCGGTTGTTGGGTATCGTACGATTGTCAAAATTTTTTGAAATTTACAGGATGGTTCTTAGTACAATATTAGAATTTCTATGAAAATTTCATATTTTTCTGATACCCTTTGGTATTTTTAACATTTTCTCAATTGCAGCTATTCTAAAATTTGTTTTGAGCATTTACAACTAATATTAAATTCCAAAAAAATTACAGCAATGTTTTTATAATAAAAAGACAACTTAGTTTAAGTTTCATAAATTTCTGAGTTGATTTAGCACCATAACCTCTATCGCATTTGATTTAACAAAACTAATTATTTTAAAATGGTTTCGGGCTTTTTAAATTCTAATTTGATTTCTGTATTTTTCTTATATATCATAAAGATATTGTAAAAGTTACAGTACTTTGATTTGAGTTAGAATAATTGATTGTTATTTTTGGGCTTTCGCTGGTATTTAAGAAAAATATTTTTATTCACAAAATATTCAAAAATTCAAAAAATTCATATTCTTACTTATTATGTTGTTTTAAGCTATAAAAATATTTTATAAGCATTTATTATGAAGCTTGGGATGTCTTAATGCTTTACGGGGCGTGATGAGTTATCGATTAAGTTGGCTGTCTGAGGGATCCGTTTTGTTTTGGGTTTAGATTAAGAGTGTCGGAAAGAGTGACATTTAAGAAAGTAGCTATGAGTTCATAATATATGAGACTAGATTGTATTCTGATAATTAAATTGTCAATTTAGGTTGACTCGAGGATTTTGAACAAGCTGAATAACAGTGCAAAACTTGGACTGAGGTAAGGGATTTCTATCCGAAACCCAACTCATCAAATTGTCTTCATATATGTTTTTATGAATTGTTATCAAATTTTCTTTGGCATCTATTATAATCGTTTACACAGTTATTGAACATTCCATTCGATGCTCAGTATTTCTTGCTCGTTGAGTATCGATTTATTCATTGTGTTATCGATTATTGCATTCTGTATATTGACATGAGATTCTGCATTGATGTGTTTTGGAAGAGTTGGTGTATGTTGGAGGATATATTGGTGTGGGCTAGTACCTTGACGGACTAGCCAGTGTATTGGTGTGGGCTAGTGCCTTGATGGACTAGTTGGTGGAAAGTGTTAGTGAGCATCGCCTTTGTGGCTTTGCTAAGTGATTACCCTGCACTGCCTGTGTGGCATGGCAATTACTCATGTTCAATAGCATCTGTGATTTTTTGTATAGTATCTGAAAGTCATTGATATTCGATCGAACAATTTGTGATCGTCTTAAAACTCTTGGAAAACCATCATCAATTTGCATATGTGAATTAAAGCATCATTGAATTGTATCTATGAATTATTTCATAACTTATTCGTTTGAGCGACCTTACTGAGCTCTCAAAAGCTCACTCCCCTTTGACTTCCTTTCCGTATGTGATAACCAACAATAGATCGCATTGGGTGTGGATTGAATCCGAGCCGAACGAAAGATATTTTAAGTTTCAGCCTTAGTCATTATAACCCCTGCATGGGTCATTATTGTTATTTAGAATTGTTAACTTAGACTTGATGTTTCAACTATGATACTCCCTCCGTCCCTAAAAAACTGATCATATTTCCTTTTTGGGCCGTCCCACAAAAATTGATCACTTCCAAATTAGGAAATATTCTGTAGGTATTTTTACATATTTACCCTTTTTATACTTTTTTTATTCTATTTCTCTCACCACATTTAATTCTCTACCAACTCATTTTCTCTCTCCTAACCTACCACTTTACACTTTCTTATTTTATTTCTCTCTCCACATTTAACACTCCACCAATCAATTTTCTCTCTCATGACCCACTCTCTTCTCCCCTCTCTTTAAAGGGTAAAATGAGAAAGACACAGTATATAACCTAAATCCTTAATATACGTGTAAAGTCAAATGGATTGCTTTTTAAGGGACGGAGGGAGTAGTACACTAGGAGTATTATTTTACTCGATGGTTCAGTTGCTCTTACTGACTGATGGTTCTAAATTGGTTGAGTTGAGGGTTCCATTGTCTTAGCATATATGATCGAGTGAGTGTCTAACGTTCCAGAAATTCTGGAATGTTACAGTTGGTATCGGAGCTTAGGTATATGATTCTGTAGACTTTAGAAGCGAGTGAAGGAAAGCCTAAGTTTTGACAAGAGCGTTTGCGAAAACTTTAATACCTTAGTTGAACCATATTAATGGCTAGATATTGGAGTACGCAGTGAAAGCGTAGCGGATATATCATTTGATTTGAGGCATTGATGACTATTTTTGGGCTTTTCTAGTATTTAAGGAAATTATTTTTAAATAAAAAATATTAAAAATTTTAGATATTTAGTATTTTGGTCTTACATACTGTTTTCAGCTATAAAAGCAATTTATGAGATTTTTATTGAGAATTTTGAGGTGTGGTTAAGTCTTGGGGTTGTGTTAGGGTTCTTAACTAGTTTTGGCTATCTGTGCGAACCGCTACGGATTGAGTTATTCTAAGAATAGGAATGTGCACCGTGCATGTAGTTAGTATTGATCTTATTGTAACTTAGTTGAGATGACGCTCTGATGTCTGTGTTGCCCCAACTTAGGTTACTTAGAGGACTTTTGATTTTTGGTTGATCGAGTGATTAGCTAGCTTCTGACTAAGGTAAGGGATTTTCATCCGAACCAAACTCCTCATAATTGTTTCATATGTTCTTCTGATTTTTGTTATCGCTATTCGTTTGGACTCTGTTATATTGATAAAGTCGCATTGCTTGCCTGAAAAACTTTTTATTAAGCCTTAAATCCTTTATTGAAATTCTTATCGGTGCTCATTAATTATTGTCCATCGAGCACTGAATAATATGTTGTGTTATCGATTTTTGCATTTTGTACATTGACATGAGATTCTGCATTGGTGTGCTTTGGCAGAGTTGGTGTATGTTGGAGGATATTGGTATGGGCTAGTACCTTGACGGACAAGGCGGTGTATTGGTGTGGCTAGTACCTTGATAGACAAGCCGGTGTATTGGTGTGGGCTAGTGCCTTGATGGACTAGCCGGTGTATAATGAGGATCGCCTTTGTGGATTTGCTAAGTGTTTGCCCTGCACTGCTTGTGTGGCTTTGTAATTGCTCATATTCTATAGTATTTGTGATTGTTTGCATCGTATCTAAAAAATGTTCTTATTTGTATCTGGTTTATGGCATTGAGTTGAATGCTCTCCATATTGCAATCGTATTAAATTTGTAAATTGTTCGTATCCCTCTACTAAATTTTTGAGCGACCTTACTGAGCTCTTAAAAGCTCACTTCCCTTTGACTTCCTTTCTGCATGTGATAACCCACAGTAGACCGCGTTGGGAATAGATCCGAGCGAGGGAAAGATAAATTCAGTTTAGTTTTGGTCATTAGAACCCCTACATGGGTTATTATTGTTATTTAGAACTTTTGACGTATATTTGATGTTTCAATTATGATAGTCCGCTAAGAGCATTATTTTACTCAATGGTTTAGTTGCTCTGACTGGCTGATGATTCTAAATTAGTTGAGTTTGAGGTCATTTTTGTCTTAGTGTAGATGATCAAGTGAGTGTTAACATTCCAAAAATTCCGGGATATTACAGTTGGTATTAGAGCTTAGGTAGACTCGAACCTAGGTGAGCAAATGATAGATCATAGGTTTGTGATTCTGTAGACTTTGAAAATGTATACTAGGATGTTACAGGGATGCTTATATGTTTGACGAGATGACTAGGGAAAGGCTTTAATGTTTTTAGTTGAACGGTAGGATAGCTTAGGTATGTGAAATGTTTTATGAAGGTATAACTGGTTTAGCTTGACATCTTAACATTTGAGTGCACAACAAAAGCTTGGTGGTCTTGGTTGTGACGCCTAAGTGCTTGTAGAATTGGCTATCCATATTGTCTAAGCCAAAGCCTAATGCTTTGAGGTTATTCGATTGTATCAATTTTGGACAACTTACTTCCCTTCAAGTGATCGCATTGTTACATAGACATGGTTTGCATACATATAGCATTATTACAATTTTAGTTAGACTTTAGACATTGAGTTGTGGTCTTGATAGTCAATGGAATACGTATAGAAAGATTGAATTTGATTATGTGTTTAGTAATCATGTGTTTAAAGGATTAAGACGTTTATGGCCATATGGTGTGTGACTCTAAAATTTGATGTTGGCAATAGGGTGAAAAATGCATTAGGCTGAAAGCGTGTCAATAATGTAGCAAATTTACTTACAAGTTAATCTCAGTTGTCAGCAAAATGTTATTAAGAGAGAATTGATATGACTCTATTATGGCTCTATATAGGTATAGATTTCGATCCCAACATGCTAGTATGAGGCTGGGGAGGTGATGACAATAGAAGTTAGAACTCAAGGTTTAGATCCTTTAGAGTGCAAGTCTCATCTGATGAGGAAATTGTTTAGTACTCTGATGGTATACCTTCGGTTTGAAAATAAGCGTGTTATTCTGGTAGCATTTGAGTTTTAAGAGTTCTTTATAATTTATTGAACTACATAGGTTTATTTTTTGCGAACTTTACCCGGATGTGGGTAATTTGATTAGATTGGATTTGGGTAATCGTTTTAACCACTACATCTGAAATTTTCTTCTGAAGGGGATTATTAAGAGTATGATCTCTTTAATTGTGATCCTATTGAGAAATTTTTTTATATAGAATATACATGGTATTACTAGTGATATAGCTACTACGAGAAAATAGCTCTATAGTGACGAAAAAGCAAACGGTACACAAGGACCCGTAGGCACAGGTGTTATTATGCCAACGATAATAACAGCCCGTGGGCACAAGTGTTGTTATGCCAACGGTACATAAGGGCCCGTTGGCGTAAGTGTTGTTATGCCAACAGTAACAATGGTCCAAGGGCAGAAGTATTGTTACACCAACGGTACAGTTGGGCCCGTGGGCATAAGTGCTGTTATGGCAACAACATACAAGGCCTGTAGGCACAAGTCTTGTTATGCCAACGGCAACAAAAGTCCGTGGCACAAGTTTTATTATGTCAATAGATACATGTAATTGGGTTCCATTAATAGCTAATATGCTTCCAAAGTTTTGATATAATTTCTTAAGATTTTTATTTTTTTAAAAAAATAAATATTAGTTATCACAAACAAATTGGCTAAAATTATGACTTTAATCTTTGAAATAATAACTACCCATTTTAACGTCTTAAATATTGACCACTACTATACAACAACAACATGGTTATGAAGATGAGTAGTGGTCTAGTAATTGTGTAGATAGTGGGGTGAACGGTATGGTTATTGTAAGTTTGGGAGTTACTTTTAGACATTATATAAACTCATGTAACTTAACCATTTTGATTAAGAGGAATGAAAGTATTCTCTCAAAATCTCTACATTACCTCCTCATATATTTGAGAGTGTGAGTTTGAGTGCAATAAAGTGTGGGCTTGAGTGACCATTTGTCTACAACATTTACCAACTCCTTGTCCAAGTTCACATGCATATATTTGGCAAAGCCTGTTCAAGGCTAGCAACCCATCAAACCGAAAAAACATGCACTCCTTCATTCCAAAGTTTAGGTCTCTTTGACATTTTTGCTACTCCTAGCATAAATTTGTATGTTCACGGTACATTTGGCCCAAGTACTTGTCAAAAAATCAGAAACATTCAAGAAATCAGAAACATTCAAGAGCAGATCGAGGTGGTTCTATTCACAATAGCCTGTCAGGTTAAGGAACGTCAATCATAGTAGAGTAGATTAAAAGAGAGCAAAGGAAAGGGAAGAAAAAGATCAGGGACCTGTTCGACCAGCACGTTCAGGGAATTGCTACAATTGATTGTGGGTTCTTTTGCATTCCTTCATTCCAAAAGTTTTACTTTGTCCTCACATTGTTTGCGCTCTCATACTAACACGCAATCAATTTGTAGGCAATTGCTACAATTGATTGTGGGTTCTTTTGGCCTCAAGAGTTTGGAGATTGGAAACTGCAAAAAATTATAATAAAAAATATACAAAGTGCACCAAAATATAAATTGAAAACATCTAACTTCTAAGTTATGAAGGCTTCGTCATGAAAAACTACTTTAGCCTTCCAAAGAAAGAAGATTTCGCATTGGAAAGAGAAAGGAGAAAAAAAGGATTTGATTGATGTTCCTCAATTAGTCTTGCATATACTATTTATAATACGAACTAAATTCAAAAAAAAAGTAACACATAGAAAGTAACCACCAAATAGAAAATAACTACCACCACTTAGAAAATAACTATCCGCTAACAAATAACCAATTACATTTATCCTTTATTAATAGGAACATATTGTTAGAAGTTATTTTCATAACATTAGTAAATAATTTTCAATTTGAAACTTCATCAAAGAACCATTCTTATAACGAAAAGTCAAATAAATTCTCTTCAAGAAAATTGTGACCAATAATAGCACAATTTTGCTAGAATCTGGCACTTAACTTTTCAAAAGTGCCACAAATTATCTAACATTTTTTGCTTAATCAGCTTCTTCGAAGTCCCTTTTTCTAATCAACCAAAGGATCAAGATCATTGCATGGTGAATTCCACACAACTAATGTTGGTACTGAATCAGTAAATCTTTAGAACCAACGGGTTCCATAGGTATGTAGTCTTCACTGAGATTTAAGGTGTCGAAGCCACAATTCTGAAATTCAATTGAATTGTAACGTCCTTCTATTGTAGAAGCCAGAAAAGGCTTGCCCAGATATTCATTACCTACACCACTTACATTTTCTTTTGATGGATATACAATTACATGGTCTCGTGGAGCATTAATATGCCTCCCGATAACACCATTCTTAATATTTTTTTTTCCCGTGTAGAGACCATTTTATGGTCTTGTGGAGTATCAACATGCCCCCTAGTACCATCATTTCTATCTTCTGTTGGTTTAGAGACTATTATATGGTTAGAAATATCACTCTTTGTGCCTATTGCAACAGAAGATACATTATCTAACTCTTTTGCTGTTTTTGACATTCCATTGAGTTTACATAAATTACATGCACCATATTTAGTGTTAGTTTCAGCCAATTGATGTAGTTACTTCAAATGTCTCTCCAAACACAGGCATAGTTCATGAAAAATCTGCAACTCTGAAAAGATTTGAATAGGCATTTTCATACCCTCTGAATTATATTGTCCCACTGGGTGGGCCAATGTTTGCGCTTCTATGTAAACACAATTAATTTGTAGGCAATTGTTACAACAGATTCAAATGTGTGGGTTCATTTGGCCTCTTGACGAGGACTTCGTCAAAGAGTTTGGAAGATTGGAAACTGCGAAAATTAAAAGGTAAAATGTAGAAAGTGCACCAAAATATAAATTGAAAGCATCTAATTTCTAATTTATGAAGACTTTGTCATGAAAAGCTAGAGATTGGAGGAGAAGGCCAACCTAGAAGATGCATCGATGTGTAGGGATCATCTAATTTCTAATTTATGAAGAATTTGTCATGAAAAGCTATATTAGCCTTCCAAAGAAGGAAGACTTCTCTTTGAAAAGAGAGAGAGAGAGAGAAAAAAGGATTTGATTGATGATTATTAATGTTCCTTGTGGTGAGTCTTGCATCTAATATTTATAACACAAATTAAATTTTAAAAATAACTAACACATAAAAAGTAACCACCGAATAGAAAATAACTAACACAACTTAGAAAATAACTACCCACTAATAAATAACCAACTACTCTTATCCCTTATCAATGAGAACACGTTTTTTGAAGTTATCTTCTTAATATTAGATAACTTCCAATTTGAAACTTGAATCCATCATCATCTCCTTTTTGCAAATAATAATTTGAATCTTACAGTCATTTAATGGCAAGTACTTAAGGACAAATCAATAACTTTTAGTGACTATCAATAGTGGCCAGTGATAGTGTTTAAGAAAATGACCTATCAATTGAGAAATTATTTATTTAGTGTCAACAACATCCTTGCAAGGAAGACAATGAACCTATATTAGGCTACTAGCGGCATCCTTTAGGAGAGAGATAAAGTAGATATTAACATCAATTTTGCTGCAACGATTTTAACCCCTAACTCATCCATGCTACCATAATTTCTGATCCCTTCATGTATATAGGCAATGCGCGCCACTGCATTTTCTATAGCTAGTCGTGCTTGGTCAGAGGTCCTGGCGCCACTGAATTGCCAAGGACAAGTTTAGTGACAATACGGTGAGGTTTTACACAGGTGACGGCCTTTGCTGCTGCATTAATATGTGTGGAGGTAAGAACCACATATGATACGAAAGAGCAGGATTTTACAACAAACTCAAGCTGAAGCAACTAGTTACATGGCAAGAAACTAGGTTGATCTAGAGCTTTCTTCTTGGCTAGCAACAGTTCTTAATTTATCTGCCCTTTGTTTCAATTGAACGTAGGATGAAAGTTAATAGTATGTTTGCAGCGTCTCGATATGTGCTTCTTAGCTGTTGACTCAACAAGATATCGTTGTCACACTACTTGCAAGGAAGCTAATAACACCATCCTCATTTTCCAAATATGTACACAACAATTTATCAACTTCGACCAACTGTATAACACGTTTCTCTGATTTCAAACCAACCTTGGACCAACCCATATCAGCATGACAAAACAGCATTGAATAAATATTGTTTCACCCACTACAAGAATTGAAGCCTTTAGCAACCGCTTTTTTTGGCGCTCGCTAAGTCACAATTTAGCGACCTCGTTAGCGACTGTCACAATGAACGGTCGCTAAGGCTAGAAAAAAATTGGAGGGATCAACCAAAAAAAAAGGCACCTACTTTAGCGATTGTTATTAGCGACCGAAATAGAGGTCGCTAAAGTTAGCAACCGCTATCTCGGTCGCTAAAAGCGGTAGCTAATTTAGCGACCACTGTTTCGGTCACTAAATGCGGTCGCTAAAGTTAGCGACTGTCATTTAGCGACCGAACTAGCGGTTGCTAAAGGAAAACCATAAAAATCTTCCTAAGCCCTAATTTATGTCTCTCTCTTTTTCTCTCTTTCTATTTCTCCCTCGGCAAGCCACCTAAGACCACATCACGGAGAATCATTTCCTGCCGGCAAGTCCACCTGGCCGCGAACACCTCCAGCAAGCCTAAGGACACTACACTTAAAATCTGAGCATGGTCTAAGTGATAGAGGTTTTGATACTTTTCTAAAGCTTAATAAATAAATTTTGTCAGAGGATGAGAAGTTGCCTGACACGTACTATAGTGTTAAGAAAATGATAATGAAACCTGGTTTGGGGTACCAGAAGATAGATGCATGTAATAATGATTGTGTCTTATTCTAGAAAAAGAATAATGACTTGAATGAGTGTCCGGTTTGTGGCCACTCATTCAAGTCCGCAGCAAAGTCCGCTTGGGAAGAAAAGGAAGATAACATAGAAGATATTGTGGTACTTTCCACTGACACCAAGGCTTCAAAGGTTGTATTACTCTTCTAAAATGGCAGAGCACATGAGATGGCATAGCAACGTCCGCAGCAAAGTCCCCGATTTATTGAGACACCCTGTCGATGGAGAGGCATGGAAGGAATTTGATTGCAGACACGCATCTTTTAATGCAGAGGTTTGAAATGTGCGACTTGGGCTCGCTACTGATGTTTTAATCCTTTTGGGCGCTCTAGCACACCTTACTCTACGTGGCCTGTAATCATTGTCCCGTATAACCTTCCTCCAGACATGTGCATGAAGAAGCAATTTTTGTTTTTATCATTACTCGTTCCTGGACCTACGAGCTAGGGTAGAAATATAGAAGTGTACTTGCGACCGTTAATTTATATGAGTTAAACATTATGTGAGAAGTTGAAGCCCCAACATTTGATGTATCTCTTAAACATAACTTCAACTTGAGGGCAGCAGTCATGTGGACTATCAATGACTTCCCTGCATACGGTATGTTGTGTGGGTGGAGAACACATGGTAGGTTGGCATGTCATTAACTTATGGAAATGAGTAAGACTTTCACCTTAAAGCCCGGGGGGAAGGCTTCCTTTTGGGGGTGTCACAGACAATTCTTACTGCCTAATCATCCATTTCGAAGGCAAAAAGATAAGTTTCATAAAACTGTGGAGTGTCGCGTTAAAACACGTGACAGATTGTCTGGGGATGAAGTGGATATGTGCGTAAAGGACCTTGACATGGATGCAATACCATTTAGAAAATGTGCTGCCAGTCTAAAACTTCCTGACTTTGGAAAAACACATAACTGGAAGAAAATGTGCATCTTTTGGGAGCTGCCTTATTGTCCGACCCTCCTTCTCCGCAACAATCTTGATGTTATGCACATTGAGAATTTTTTTTATAAAATGTGTTTAATGCAGTCATGAATGTCAAGGAAAAATCAAAAGATCACCTAAAAGCACGCAGATATATGCAGATGATGGGTATACGGCGTGAATTTCATTCACAAATAGTTAATGGTAAGCTGGTTTTGCCCAAAACAATATATACATTGGATAAAAAATAGATACAACAGGCGTGCGAGTGGGTTAAACTGCTGAAGTTGCCAAATGGCTATGCATCTAATATATCACGTTGTTGCTACCTTGCTGATTGTAAGTTTTATGGTTTAAAGAGTCACAATTTTCATGTATTCATAGAAAGATTTATACAAATTGTCTTTCGTGACCTCTTGCTAAAGCTAGTAAATGAAGCATTGACTGAATTTAGTTATTTCTTTTGCGATTTGTGCTCAAAGGTGCTATGAGAGAGTGATGTTAAGATTGTTGAGAAACAAATTCTTAAGACAGTGCACAATTTAGAGAAAATATTTCCCCCATCGTTCTTTGACTCGATAGAGCATTTCACAATTCACCTAGCATATGAGGCTAGAGTGAGCGGACCTGTGCAATATCGGTGGATGTATCCATTTAAGAGGTGATGTCGCCCATCCATCTTTAAATTGTATTTCATACTTGCACATATGCGCTGTTTATTGAAAATGACTTATTTCTTACATAGGTATATGTTTGACCTTAAGAAAAAGGTGCATAACAAAGCTCGCGTTGAAGGTTCAATTGCAGAAGCTTACATCCTTGAGGAACTTACCAACTTCTGCTCCCTTTATTTTGAGACTGATTTTGATAGAAAGATGAATCATCTTGGTAATAGTGTCGACATAGAATTCGATGAGCGTCTTTCTATATTCATGCATCTTGGTCGTGCACTTGGAGCAAGGAGTGGTCGATATTTATCTGAGAAAGAGTATATTGCTGCAACATTGTACGCTCTCATGAATTACAATGAAGTTAAAATCATTCATAGTGTAAGAAGTTGTGTATATATCTTCCTTCTCATAGTTCAAGAACATAATATAAAGATGATGCGATATAACATACAGTGAATACGATGAGGAAGTGTTATTCGCAAACCCTTGGGATATCAGATGAACAGCTAGAAAAAATGTGAAATAACGCGTTCCCTGAGTAGTTCCGAAAGCACGTAAGTTCTAAAACCACATCTCATTTCTAATATAGACCGCATGTAATAAATTAATACTTTATACAAATTTTTTGTTGTTGTAGACCGCCCAGGATGGAGTTGATGTTCATCTCAAATTGCTTGCTACTGGCCCTAGTAAACTAGTTTCGTGTTATAAAGGGTACGTTGTCAACAGGTTTAGGTTTAACACGATGGAAGTTGACCTTACTAAACAAACCCAAATCAGTGGAGTTTTAGTCAAAGGTGACTGTTATAATGATAGTGAGCGTGATTTTTATGGGCAGTTAGAGGAGGTTGTTGAACTAGATTATTATGGCAGCGGTAATCGACTGGTAATGTTCAAGTGTAGATGGTTTGACATTACAGCTAGTATCCGAGTTAGTCGACGTGTGATTGCAGACATTAATATGAGGTCAAGGTTTGGATCATACGAACCATTTGTATTTGCAGCTCAAGCAATGCAGGTCTTCTATGCAAAGGGTGTGACGAGGAAGAACCCAAATTGGCATATTGTTATCAAGACCAAAAGAGGCTCTATTGATGATGCTGTTTAACATCCCGAAAATCTGGAACGTTAGACACTCGCTCGATCACCACGCTAAGACAATAACATTCTCAAACTCGAACAATTGAATGACTATTATCAGAGCAGCTAAACCAATGTTCGTAATCTCAAAAGACTGTCATCAATGAAACGTAAAATTTAAGTCTGGAAAAATTCAAATAATAAAGTTCACCCACGCAGGGGTTCTAACCAAGGCTAAACTTAAATTCTCTTTTTCCTTGCTTGGCTCTAATCCACATAGGCAACTTCAACCTAAATGTCGGTTATCTCCTGCGGAAAGGAAGTCCAAGGGGAGTGAGCTTTCGAGAGCCCAGTAAGGTTGATCAAATATTTAAAACAATAAAAACAATTCGGACGATTTTACAATTAAGCCAAATAACAACTTTTAAAAACGGAGATACAGAATGATTCAAACGATTTTCTATGTACAATCAAATGATAATTTTAAAAGGGTTTTCAAAGAAAACCACAGCAATTCAATATAAGCATAGGGATTCCAATCCCTTAAGTCAATAATCATTTCAAAACACGTCCGGTGCAATAAAATAGAAACAAAAAATGTTGAACATGAGCAGTACAATATAGTAAAGCCACATCAGCAGTGCTCGATACGATTTACATATGCATATGTACACTGACTAGTCCATCTAGGTACTAATTTAACCCAACCAACATATCATCATTATAACTCCAACAATACAGACCATCCTTATAACTCACAGGTTACTAACTCATGTCAACATTGAGAAGCAATAAATAGAATTGAAAATATTTTAGGATGATTGAGTCAATAAACAGATAAGTGTGAATTAGAATTTTAAACGATCGCTAAATGGCTCAAATTTGGGTTTCATGGAAAGTTTAAAAAAAATATTTTTTTATACAATCATAGAAATCAATAATCAATGTATTCTATAAAACTATTATTTTAGACATTTTAAAACAAAATAACGAAATGGGGTTCGGAGAGAAAAATCCTTACCTCGATCCAAGCTAAGCAATGTTACCAAACCTCGATCAATATTCTCTGAATAACCTAAATTAGCAATCCATTTGTTAAAACAAAATCGATGTCTAATATACTATAAACCTCATATTAGCTACCCACCACGTGTTCACTTCTAATTCCAAAATCGCTCAACTCAAAGCGTGCCTCGCACGCGCCTAACCTACTTGAAAATCTCGTACACTGCTTAATGCGCAACAATATTCCAAATTCATTATAAATTACAATAAAATACTTTTATAGCTTAAAACATTATAAAAAGTCAAAATATGAATTTTCTGAATTTTTGAATATTTTCTAATTTAAAATAATTTCTTTAAATCCAAGAAAACCCATAAATAGCCATAATTACTTCCAGCTGCAAACCAAGTCCCATCATTTTTGTAACAAATTTAAAATATGTATAAAAATTATAGAAATTTAAATCAGAGATAAAAAAGAATTAAAACTATTTTAAAATTATTCGTTTTGCTAAACCCAATGCGATACAGAAACTATAGTAAATCAACTCTAAAATTTATGAAACTGAAAATGACTTGTCTTTGCGATACAAAAACATTACTGAAATGTTTCCAAAACATTTTCATTAGTTTAGAGGCTCCAAAGAATTTTACAAGTCTAAGTTTTCAAAAAATATTAAAAATACATATGATTTCAGAAAATTATTAAATTCTGCCAAAATTTCTTATATAGCTTAACGTATTTTACTTGCTAAAAATAACCGTGCACTAGTCTATGCAGGTGTCGATCACTTGATCCTAACGCTAAGCCATGGTATGCCTGTGCAAGCATACTAATTTCTTCTTCTTTTCTGTCCACTACTCACAACATAGTTACCGGTCCATAGTTACTGTTCACGCAACTTCCCTTTGCTCCCCATTTTCATCTCATAACCACCGCTTGCTCACACATGAAACACCACTCATAATACACTCACACACACACACGTACATACATACACCACACACAAATACACACTCACACATACTTAATTCACCAGCCATGCCCACTGATTCACGACAACGGGTCTCCTTCTTCCTCCTTCTCTTTTCATAAACTTCCCACATATATGTAAACACATATATTCACACACACATATATACATGAAACACCCAAACCCACTTCACCTCTCACACAAAATCTTCCATGCCGCCTCTCCCTTTCTTCTTACACACTCATAACACACTACACTACACATATATACACTATTTAAGACACACCATTTCATACACTGTACACACTGCTTCTATCCTCTTCCCTCCATCCATTGTCCAAACCCACCATCTACTGTCATGCTTCATATATATATATATATATATATATATATATATATATATATATATATATATATATATATATATATATAGTTGATCCGTTGAGAGCGTGGGCAACATGGGCTATTTTGCAAGCGCGATCTAGCCTTCCATCCTGAAAGATGGACGGCCCAGATTGCGTCTTTTTTAAAAACTATCAGTCGTCCGCGACATAGTATTGCAGACAACCTTTTTTACCTTTTTGTCCCTCCGCCCCTGTCCGCAACACTGTACGGCGGATGACATTCAAGTCCTGATGTGTGTCAGGAAAAAGACGTCCGCTAGATAGTGTAGCGGACGTCCCCTAGGCTGACACATGTTAGGGCCTGTCCCGTTGGTCATTTACGGCCATGACGGTTATCTTGTCCATATATGTCACGTCAACAGTATCCGCTACACAGTGTGGCGGACGTAATAGTCTGCGATACTCTAGAACGAACGTGCAATATATATATTCAAAAAAAGTGTTTTCTACGACACTCTTCTCCATTTTTTCAGCTCACAAATATTCCCAGCGCCGTTGGCAAGCAGATCTGCGCAATATCTTCTTAAGAACATCTTTAATACCCTAATAGATCGCGTAAGTTCACAAAATCAGTCATTTACATATTTGTAATCTATAGTTGTAATGAATATTGTGTTTTATATTTGTATGTATTTGTTCATGTGCTAGCGTTTGTAAAATTCGATTTCGTTTATGTATATATATCTATTATACATATGAGTATATATGCTAACATTGTATGTATTATGCATGTGCTTGCGTTGTATGTATTATGCATGTGCTAGCGTCGTATTTTTGCTAGGGATTATCAAAATCTAAACCGTAAAATCAAAACTGAGAAGGTTTTTCCATAATTTCAGTTGCAAGAAATGGAATTTAACCCTGGACCAGAAGATCCATCCGTGTTATACTACCAAGCCAACCATATCAGTACGCTCATATGGGATGGTGGAGTAAGATACATTATTTATCAACTTTCTTATTCTTACGAACGTTGTATGCTGTTTGTTTTGCTTAAATTGTGTTTATTAATTTGTAGGAAAGAGAACTTCTCACCACCATAGAAGTATCTCACGAGTTCACAGCATGGAAACTGAACACCTCCCAGAAAAAGATATTGCGTGGAATTGAGTTTGGGATTTTCAAGCATGGGCAGATCTTTCAACAACTTGACTAGGCCTTGATAGGTGCCCTTGTTGAAAGGTGGAGAAGTGAAACGAATACGTTTTACTTCCCGCTCAGAGAGATGACAATTACCCTAGAAGATGTAGGGTTTATCTTAGGGTTGCCGGTGACGAGGCGGCCGGTAATTGGTCCTCCGTCAGAAGCAACGAATAAGAAAACTGCTAGGGACTTCTTAACTTCAACACCCCAGGATCAATTTAGCAGTGGTGGTATATAAGTTGAAGTGGTTAGTAGATACCTATGGGGTTTTGCCGGAAAACTATACGGGCCGTGAGCTTGTGCTGTACACACAAGCCTTCCTCTTGTGGGTGATGTGGGCAATTTTATTCCCAACGACGTCGAAGAATATAGTCAGTGTAAAATATTTACCGTTGTTGGGTAACCTGCCGGAGGTTGGGGATTATGCCTGGGGTGCAGCGGTTCTTTCGTATCTGTACCGAGCATTGCACAAGGCAACGAGGCCCGACTCCAAAGCCATATGTGCATGTCTCTCGCTATTGCAGGTATATCATATAAATCCTGTCTTCGTTATTAATTTTTTTTTTGTTGAATTGATGATATAAATATAATTTGTCCATGTTCTCAAGTGTGGTCTTATGAACACCTTGCTCCCGGTGCACCAACGCATAGGGAGGGAACCGATAAAGTGTGGCCTCAGTTGCGTGCTTGGGAGTACAGCCGAAAGGATAGCCACTACCAGAGGAGAGTCAATCCCCATCACAATATTACGTACTATCGAGGGGAGTTCGACCGTCTATCTCCGGGCCAAATGCGTTGGGCACCGTACATACATTTGGCGCGACAGGTGGGAGAGTCGTTCGTCTTCACGCTCTATGGGTTGCAGTGCACACCCCTGATCCACTTCGAGGTCGCAGAGTGACAGCTGCCAGACCGAATAATGCACCATTTTGAGTTGGAGCAGGGTTTGCCAGCCGATGCACCAGATATGAGGGTTAACAGGAACCCACCGGATGTCGGACGGTTTGGCAAGGCCAATGCACACGAATTGTGGGCGGCCAAAACAGAGCTTTGGAGTTCTTGGCAGGACACACTGGTGGCCATCGTCTCAGAGCCTGACCCCGTTATCAGCATCAAACAGTACGATGAGTGGTACTACCGCATCAGGCGGAGGAGAGTAGCCTTAGTAAACTTTGAACTCAGGGAGAGGTATGCGCCTAGGGGTCAGATCGATGAGCATATGGCATACAATCTCGTAAGTTGCCCAACAAGTCTAACTTGTCTTGAATTTGATGAATATAAATGTCTGATTGAAGTTACTTTGGATGTAGGTTAATGCCTCGCTTGCATTCTTCCAGAAGTTGAGCGAGCGAAAGGATCTGGTGAGCACAATGGGCAAGGATCTATGCCAAGAGGCTGCTGCACTGGCTTTAGGCTGCGGGAATTTTTTGCGCCAAGCATTGGAACAGTCTTCGGTCGTCAGCCCGGGAATGGGTTATACGGACGTCAGCTAGGGATACGGTGATCCCTCTGGACAGGCTTCAGGGGTGGTGAGCTAAGGAGTTGGTGGTCCCTCTATAGCGGGGATGGAACAGGCTCAAGCGTCGTGGGACGATTACAGCGGCCCCTCCTTCAATTTGTTCCCGGAACCCCAACCCCTCTCTCAGAGTCAAGTCACGCAAGACTGGCCTTTCAAAAACTATGGTTTCTCCGAGGCACTGCCCATTGTCCCGTGGACGGGACCACTTGGCGCCCCTAGAGGGCAATATCCCCTGTTTGACCTCCCTAGAGGGCAATATCAGCCGGCAGAAGAAATGCCCGGAGAGCAATATCAACCGGCCGGGCCCCCCGAAGGGAATTATCAGCCGGCAAAACCAGGAATTGAAGGCCAATATCCCTTTCTCTTGCCCCCCGGCGAAGGGCAAGATTTGTCGGTTGACCCCCCTGAAGGAGGGAAATATCCCCCAGTCTACCCCCGAGGGCAATATCCAAAAGGGCATCAGCCAGACCCCTAAAGCCGCGTAAATGCGAGCTAATCCGAGCCCCTTATTTTAGCGGGCCCCCAAGACAGAGCGTCGTATGACGTGGATCACCCAGAGGGCTTGGATTATAATGCCTCGTGGACAGAATTGGCCTCGCTGGCGACGGGAGCTTGGTTAGACAACGGTGTCATCTCGCACTACGTGCAAATTCTAAGGCAAAGAGGTCGGGAGCAGCCAAACATTGGTCCACGCATTTTTATCTTGGATGCTTTTTTTCATGGCATCCTAGTACAAGAGTGGAAAGACTGGGTCGATTTAAGGAAGGGGAGAGCCCTGCCCCAGTGGAGACCGTCTGCTAACCTACAAGCATTTCTTGCTAGGGATAATCCAATGAGCGCAAGTGTTGCCAACGTGTTTCTAATCCCATTTATAGGGAATGCCCACTGGTACTTGGTTTGCTATGAACCAGTAGAGAAGATGGTATCAGTCATCGACAGTCTCTACGATGTTACCCCCGTGATTTCTGTGATTGAAATGTACCAAGGCATAGCTCAGTCGGGTGCCATGGTAAAATCCTATTTAATTGTGATTATTGTAACTTGCATACTGTAAAACTGATTAATCTTATTATGTTTGCTATGTTTAATGTTTAATGCTTATTATGTTTCTCGCAGAATCTATTTGCTGCCTTGGCCAATGGTAGGCATCAAGAGAGGGTACTGCGCAGGCTGAAGCTCATTTTTCGATTAAAGAGAAGTAAGCCCAAGCAACATAATTCCTCGGACTGCGGCGTCTTCATCTGCATGTACATGAATTACATTTGTCGGTCTGAGAGCCTTAAGAAGACTGTCTGGAGCTGAGAATGCATACAAGGCTTTAGGTATAGGATGGCTTGGCAAATTATGAATGGCCGGCCTAGAGCTATTAGGTTTATTGTAAATCCGTGTAATGACGAGGATCCCGCAGGGGATGAGGGCCCCAGTTGATATTGTAACATTATGACATTATATTCATTTTTTAATAAACATATATTGAATGCGATTGATTTGATTTGTGTTGACATTAGTTGATCGGTGTTGAATGCGATTGATTTGATCGACCGATATCGTTGTGTTGAATTCAGTTGAGTGTTTGATTTGTGGTCAGAGATAGCATTTTGGCTGATTGACTGATCTGTGATTTGCTTTGACCGGTGGGAAACAAAGTGTGGGGGCCAGTTTTGATTTTTGTCTTTCTGCAGAGCCGTCCGCTACATAGTATAGTAGAGAGAAAAAAAACTAAGTGTTAGAGATCTGTCTTTCTACAGGGCCGTCCGCTATATAGTAGAGCGGACGTAGAGAGAAACAAAAAAAAACTAAGTGTTGGAGACTGTCTTTCTGCAGGGCTGTCCCCTATATAGTATAGCAGATGTAGAGAGAAACAAAAAACAAAACTAAGTGTTGGAGATCTGTCTTTCTGCAGGGCCGTCCGCTATATAGTATAGCAGACGTAGAGAGAAACAAAAAAAACTAAGTGTTGGAGATCTGTCTTTCTACAGGGCCGTCCGCTATATAGTATAGCGGACGTAGAGAGAACCAAAAGAAAACTATGTGTTGGATATATGTCTTTCTGCGGGGCCGTCCGCTACATAGTAAAGCGGATGGCCCTGCAAAGAAAACAAAGTGTTAATATACAAATAAGCAGGATCGTTGAAACAGCGTGAAATTGGAGCATCTTCAGTCATCTTCATCTGACACTGAAGCATCATAAACATATCTAAGTTCGAAGCTCATGTTCCAGTATACTTGTGCTTCATTGTTGTTGCCATCTTCATGTGCATCACGTGCCATACGACGTAAGTTATGCCTACTTTGACGAACTCTCATTCTATTATTTTCTTCACATATTTGATGCAGTGCCCTTTCAAGCTCCATGTGTGTAATTCGAGGCATGTTGATTGCCTTTTGTCGAGGTATGGGTATATTCACGCGCCGTGAATCAGCTACTAAGACCTCATATTCATTCATCCGATAAGACCATTCTGCATGTAATGTATTAACATAGCGTGATGAGTAACGCAAACTTGGACGCAAAGAATAGTGAAATTCATCTTCGCCCGCCCAGTAACGACCCATTGCTTCAAAAATATCTCGTGGAGTATATGACATTTCCAGAGTTGTTATGAAACTGGGAATATATCACTCTATGCCTTTTGCCCTTCATGCAATGCATGTACTTATATATACTTTGAAACGGGACCACTTTATTAGATGCTACAGGTTCAAATTTATGAGACATGACAAGTCGATGCAATAGATCAGAGACTTGTCTTGTCACCAAAAGCTTGTCTTCTCACTGACAGGAGCATGCTATTGTCTCCAATCCCTGTAATTAAGCAGGGTGTCAGTGTCCAGAGACTTGTCTTCTCACCAGATTTGGGCAGGATATTGCGTAGTTATCACACTAATATATTGTGTGTGTGTGTGTGTGTGTGTGTGTTGGGGCTTATTTATATATGTTAGCCATGCTCATCGCATTAGATGTACATAAGTTAAATGGCAAGAGTTCCTAGTAGTTCTAATTATCGGGGACGTGAGACTGTGTGGTTGTTGTGTGAAAAGAACGACGACTACAAAGAAGTGAAGTACACGGATTCGAGAGAGTATTATGCAGGTTTACGAAGAGAATGGGCATATCGAGTTAAGGAATCAGAAGCACTACACCAAGATCTCACCACGCTGAGAGCACCTGTGCCGCAACGTCGTTCACTTAGTATGTCGAGGCATAATGTTAAGCAGTGTAAGAAAGCTGTGTGCCGAATTCGTATGGAGAATAACCGGATGTTGCTGCGTAGAAAACGATTTTACATGCTTCAACTTGGGAAAGAAATGGCCGAGGCTAGTGGGAGGCACCTCAATTCAAATGAGACAAACAATATTTTAACCATTGATCAGTACTTATCTAATTAGTATATGTCAAATGAAGAGTGATATATATATATATATATATATATATATATATATATATATATTTCTTACTGTATGTTAGGATTTCATTCCAACTAGCACTTATCCACATGTCATTCTAATAAGTGAACCCCGTCTTTCGATTTTTCAAGTGTTGGGAATTTCTGCTTGCTAGGGATAGTCCGCTAGACATTGTAGCGGACAGCGATAATTCTGTTTTAATAAATTGGCCACCGAATAAATAACGTACGATTCACAATCAACAATCTTAATATCGACGGAATCTCAAATGGCACAATTAAGAACCTAAAATTTGGAAAAATAATGAACATCAACATAAATTTATTCATAATAAACAGAATTTAGGGTTCAACATTGAGGGAAAGAAGTTTTTACACAAGTGCTCCGATCAAACACCGTCATTTGAAAATCACACTTCCCCGTGTGTTCAAACACTACAAAGTCCCCGAGTTGGAGGCCATACTGCTGCACGAATTCGTTCCAACCCTCTGCGAAACAAATTTGGGGTTAGTCGTGCTTCAGCTTGATTCTTACATGCCATGACCCCTTGCGGCTGGTTAAAGTTGAATCAAAATAAATTGTGGTAAGCCAATCAGAAAAGGCTACCGGTATGTCTTAACATATTCACAATACAAAAAATAGGTTAGTTTTTAACCAAAGATCAAACTTTTAACACAAGAAAACACAGAGAAAAAGGGATGGCCTACAAGTTCCGTATCAAAACCAGGCATCATGACCTTGAAGAAGTGTCTGCCTGCAAGGTGCATGTTGCCTACAAATTCGCTGCTGCTCGACGAATCAGAAGCCATCACAACGGGAATGTCACTGGAGGCGCCGCAGCGTTGAGGGGAGGACGGGGCTGTCACCGGAGGCGGCGCGGCGTCAGGGGGAGGACGGTGGTGTCTCCGGAGATGTGGGTCACCGTAGATGGGGTAGCGGCTTGGGTTAGATGTTTGAGACAGATAGAGAAACGGATGGACTGATAAGATGATTACCCGATCTAATTAATATATAACAGGATAGAGTCATCCGCTACATTGTATAGTGGACCAAAAGAATCCCAAAAGTTTTTTCTACGATGCCATCCGCTATATTGTGTGGCGGACAAAAAGAACACCAAAAAAATTTTCTACGATTCCGTCCCCTATATTGTGTAGCGGACACGAAGAACACCAACAAATTAGGGCTTTGCATATCCGTCCGCTACATTGTATAGCGGACATAAAAGAGGGACAAAATTTTCAAAGTGTTGGAATTTTAAGACTCTGCAGAGACGTCTGCTACACTATGTAGCTGACGGGGCTAATAAAAAAACTTAAAGGGCTCTACAGATTCGTCCGCTACATTGTATAGCGGGCATAAAAGAAGGTCAAATTTTTCTTAAGTGTTGGAATTTTAGGACTCTGCAGAGTCATCCGCTATATTGTATAGCGGACAAAAAGAACAAAAAAAAGTTAGGGCTCTGCAGATCCGCCCGTCTGCTACACTATGTAGCGGACGGGCTAATAAAAAAAAAACTTAAACTTAGATTTGACGGCCTCTCACAGGTCCATCAAAAAAAAATTCGAGTATTTGGTCGAAAAATTATTAGAAAAAAATTACAAAAAATTATTACAAATGTCAAACAGACTTGATGGCTTACACAAAAAATTAAAGGTCCACTGCAGCTTGTTCGTCCTCATCTTCGGCGTCATCTTCTTCCCTGTCTTGCAAACCCCCTGGACTTATCCCCAGTGCCTTGTAATGGTTCCACTTGTCGTGGTCGGTCATTTTGTTGCACAATGCACACCTTCGCCTTCGCAGCTTTTTAGGTTGAGTTGCCGTTTCAATAAAGATTTTCATCTGCGTAGATCTCTTTGCGGCCTTTCATTTGCAATATAATTGGATCCAAAGGTCGGATATCATTTCGTCTTCCTCTCCCGGCTCGTCATCTTCTGATCTCGTCGTAGGCCCGGTGTCAACCGCATTGGTGACTGAAGCTGCTTCCAACTGGTCAACGATGGGCTCTTTATGCTGAGCTATCTCGAGGAGATGTTTATATCCGACCATTGTAGCAGCACCCTTTACGGACAAACGGGTGAACATCGTCAACAGATGATTATACCGCAACGTCTCTGATTCTTCAAAGTCAGTATATGGGTGCTCCGGAAAGGCAATGGTATCGTGCAACCTGTTTACACCTTTCGTCCACCGTGGCAAGACGTATTTATCAAGAATTGTCTTGATATTCTTGTAGGTGAAAAACCGCAGAATGTGTCTACACAGGATGCCATGGAACTCAAACTTTTTGCAAACACATGTCACCGAGTCCATCAATGTGTCATGGCTCACCGTATACATTATGCGCAGCTTCTTAGGAACGAGGTCATTCACGAGCGAATAAACCTTGTACTCACACGTAGACTTTTCTGCCACCTTGTTTATACGGTATCATCCCGATTTTCACAGTTCTACTTGGTATAGCAAGAAGATCTCCTTCGTATAGACTTTGGCACCGTTTAGCTCCAGCAGGGTCTCAAGCAACCTTCTCCTCTGTTTGTACATGGTTGCAAAGTTTGCAGCCCTTTTTTTCACGAATAACAACGGTTGATGTGACGAAACTCTTCAAATGTGTAGTTGTACCCACGTAACTATCGAACGTGGCATTCATAGATTCACTCCTGCCCGTCATTTTCATGCCCGCAGAAAAATACATCCTCGTGTAAACGCCAATCCATTGCTCTTTGAGCTCGTACAAGTGCTAGAGCCACTCGTTGTCTTGCAATGAGTAATCCTCAACAAGCTTTTTCCACCTCTTCTCAAATTCCTCAATCGTTAACGACTTGTTAACGCACTTGTCAAAATCCTGTTTAAAGTCTGGAAACTTTGCATACACGTGATGCAAACGTTCAGGGTATTTGTTGCTTATGTGCCAAGTGCACAAGTTGTGTCGAGTATCTGGGAAGACGGTGGCAATAGCCTTCTTCATTGCCAAATCTTGATCGGTGATAATAACTTTCGGTGCTTTGTTGTTCATGGCTTCCAGCCACACCCTAAACAACCATTCAAAAGAACTCTTGCTCTCGTCCCTTAACAAGGCGAACCCAAACAGAATGGAGTGATAATGATGATTGACCCCCGTGAAAGGGGCGAACGACATCGAGTACTTGTTGGTACGGTATGTGGTGTCGAAAGTCACGACTGTTAGCCCTATGGTTGGATAACCTAGGCTTACATCTTGTTTTGATGATAACTACACATTGATTATGTTCTAATGTGTGCTTTGAGTGTATTCTTAGTAGGTATATACATGCACACTCATGAAGACACATTTGAGAAGTTGGATAGATGGATTAAAGCCAAAGAAGCTTAAAGTTATAGTGGACATGCTATAGAAGCTTCATCAAGTCCAATGTCGAAGAGCAACAAAGAACGCATCGGCTAAGTTACTATCGATTATAATTGATCTTTACTATTATGTAACTAGTCTTGGTTTGATGCTTGGATTGATGACTATGACCTAAAAAGACCTTAGGACACCTTGTGCATTGCATGTGAGTTCATAACCTTTCACACAAGTGTGGTTCTTGAAAATGAGTGAACTTTGGAGCTCACTCAGATTTTCTTAAAAACTATTTTGGTGCTAATCTTTTCATATCTTGATAAAAATTTTCATTAGCTTTCCAACGCAAAAAACGGCACCTCAATCCGATTTTTCTAGAGAAAGTTATGCCCAAAATAGGAAAGGGGGTTCCGTGAGGCAGCTGATTGGCAGTAGGGTATTACAGTCGACTGTATTTGAATCCAGTCGACTGCATTCCAATGCAGTCGACTGCATTGGTCAAAATTCAGTTCCAACGGCTATTTTCGAGGACAAAACTCCAACGGCTATTTTCTTGTGATTACAGTCGACTGCATTGATTACAGTCGACTGCAATGGCAGTTTTGCCCATATTTTGCCTCTAACGGCTATATTTCATTTGCTCTCTATATAAATGATTTGGGGCTTCATCATACACCATGGAAACCACATTCTAAGCCTCCATTCATTAGAGAAACATCAAGGCTCATAGATTAAACTTTTCTCTCTTCATCTTCATGATTTTACATCATTAAAGAGAGCATCTTTGTGAGCAATTCTTTGATTGAGAGTGAGCATCCTTCAAGTCATCAATTCTCTCATCTCTCTATTGTACTAGAGCTTCATTTGTACTCATTTCCTTTCAAGAGGATTTCTTTGTACACATTTGATCTTTGTAAAAGGATTGTGATCAAGGCTTGGGTTTGTCAAGTCTTGGGTGAGCTTTGTGGATTCAAGGCTTGTGCTTGGTGTGGGGATATCACCAAGTGTTGTAAGGGTTTTGATCTTGACCCGGAAGAAGATTGTTGCTAGTGGATTCTAGTGCTCTTGCAAGGGACTTCCTTGAAGAGGTGGACGTAGGCTTGTGGGTATATCAAGCCGAACCATTTAATTCTCCTTGTCAAGTATCTCTAAACCCTTCTCTCTTTACATTATCGTTTTATATTTGTGTTGAGATTGGTTGTTTGCTTATTTAAGTTATTGAGATTAAGGTTTGTTGTTTGTTAATTTTTAAAGTAGTCTTAAAACCCTTTTCACCCCCCCCCCCCTCTAGGGTTATTTTATTGGTTTCAACGACATCCCCAAAATGCTTATAAGCAAGCCTCGAACGACCGTCGACCCAAAAAATTGTGATAACTCGATGCTCGTCGTCAAGTTTATAATTGAAGGTAGAATGTGGGTCATCTGCATCCATTTCAATAGGCTCATTATGGATTGAGGTCATACGCGGCTCGTCTATGGGTTCGAACCGCGTTATGAACGTTTGTCGTGTTAAAGTTTAAATTTTGAATTCCCCTAGCCTGTTCAGCAAGAACATTAACAATCTCCGTAGGTCTTATCCGCGCATTGCTCATTTTGTGAATTAGGCTCCTCGTGACCTTACCTATCTTCTTGTGTTGATGCATCTGACTCACCTTAGAAAGGGTTACTAACGGGTAATTGTGTGCCAGTTCCAGGGTGGTAATAAGCCAATGATCTTGCTTGGCTTTATAGCTTACAAACATCTTGACCTGGCAATTCGTGCGGCAAAGCAGTCCCATCTTCTACGCGAGTATCCTATTTCGTCATCACTGTCATCGCTGTCTACGCGTCTCATTTTGCACCGGGTTTCTGCCCCTATGACACTCGTATAAGCGAGAGCATATTTTTTTTCTTTACGTTGCTTGTTCTTGTAGTCTTTATTCAAATGTCAAAACCAACCCTCAGTGAATACGCTCGGAAACATTCTCCAGCTTCTTCCAATGTTTGAAAGGGTCATCCTAGATATGGATCACTACGGGAGTGTTGGAGCTCGGCACGAAATCAGACATTGTGAAACAAGACCTATGAAAAAATAGACTACGCTTAACAATCAAATGACATTTTCAACTGAAAATATTACCTAAAAATTATCTTGACGAATAGACCAATTTAAGATGACAAATATACTATTTACATAATCTCAAAAGTCTCCCATATTGCTAATTATAGATTTATTGAACATAACAAATTAAAATTACTAAGATAAATAGACAAACTCATCATGCCAAAATTCAACAAACGTATCTCAAAATTTTCGAATTTAAATAGGATACATGTGTCGAAGTTAGTGAACCTCAAAAAAATCAAAATTAACTACAATAAATTTGTGTAAAGTTCACAAATTAATTTTTAAAATATCACAAGTTGATGAACAGAGTGACAAATTTCTAGAACCTCATTTCGAAATCTATACTTTTTTGTTCAAAAAAAAATTATACTTTATCAGTCAATCCACCCAGAAAACATTTGAGATCAGAAACTTACCTTGCTTGACTGAAGCTTGAAGCAAGGGTTACTAGAAGCTTGAGGGGAGTCGAAAATGGAAGCAAGTGAATTTGAAGGAGAAGAAAATTTTGCCGAAAGAGCTGAGAATTAGGGACTTTTGGGTATAGGGGCAATAATGTCCGCGATACTATATAGCGGAAATTATTGTCGACACTATGACACATGCAGAAATAAAGACCTGATGTGAGACTTTCTTGACGGGCAACGGGACAGGCCCTGACATGTGTCAGCCTAGGGGACGTTCGCTACAGTGTCTAGCGGACGTCTTTTTCCTGACACACGTCAGGACTTGAATGTCGTCCGCCGAACAGTGTAGCGGACAGGGGAAGACAGGCAAAAAGGTAAAAAAAGGTTGTCCGCGACACTATGTTGCGGACGACTGACAGTTTTTCGAAAAAGACGTGATCTGGGTCGTCCATCTTTCAAGATGGACGGCCAGATAGCGCTTGCAAAATAGCCCATTTTGCCCGCGCTCTCAACGGATCAGCTCCCCCATATATGTACATATACATATATATGTACATATACATATATATACATATATATGTACATATACATATATATACATATATATGTACATATACATATATATATGTACATATACATATATATACATATATATATGTACATATACATATATGTACATATATATATACATATATATATATGTATACATATATAGATATGTATATATATATATATATATATATATATATATATATATAGGGAGCTGATCCATTGATAGCGCTAGCAAAATAGGAGAAGTTGCTAGCGCGATCTGGCCGTCCATCCCAAAAGATGGACGGCCCAGATCTTTTTTTTGCGTTTTTTTAAGTACGTCCGCTACATTATGTAGCGGACAATTTTTTGCATTTTTTTGACAATAATACCCTCCGAGTCCGTCCGCTACATAATGTAGCGGACAAGTTTTCAGACTTTTTTTTTCTCTTTCTGTCATTAATGCTCTGACTTTTTTTTTTCTCTCTCTCCCGTCCGCTACATAATGTAGCGGACAAGTTTTCAGATTTTTTTTCTCTTTCTGTCATTAATGTTCTGACTTTTTTTTTTTTTTCTCTCTCTCCTGTCCGCTACATAATGTAGCGGACAAGTTTTTAGATTTTTTTCTCTTTCTCTTTCTCTCTCCTTTTGTGGTCATTTTTCTGTCACCTTTCTGACTTTAGTCTCTTTCTCTTTCCTTCCTTTTGTGGTCATTTTTCTTACTAACGCCCTTAACCTTAACCTATTCGCTTCTATGTGAACTCTTTGTTCTTCCGAGATATGAGTTTCGGCAGAGCTGCAAGCTGTATTGTCTGGCACCTGATTTCGTAGTTCTTTTGATGAAAGAGAGGACACCTCAGCAGCATTAACCTCATCCACAAGGCCTGAGATAGCTCCTGCTGATGAAGCCAATGCTAATAGTGACTATGTTGTATCAGGTGAAAATTTATTTGCAGAAACCCATTCTTCATCTTGACCAAAACATTGGAGTCTGCCTAGAAAGAGAGAGAGAGAGAGAGAGGAAATGAGGGGAGATGACGAAAGAGAAGAAAGAGAGAGAGAGAGGAAATGAGGGGAGATGACGAAAGAGAAGAAAGAGAGAGAGAGATCAAAAAGAAGAGAAAGGAGAGAGAGAAGAGTCAGA